>CM050513.1:9450595-9805595 GCA_027563665.1 Antrozous pallidus
TATCTATGGAACCTTTACTAAAAGAAGCACATTGCTAAGGATAGTGATACCACAGTGAACAAAGGTAGACAGAGTTCTTCTTTTCTTAGGGAGGATGGTCTATGAAAGGACACAGACAAACTTCACCAATAAAATCAGAAACTGTTCCTGGTACTAAGGTAAGGATTATGAGATGCCATGAAAATACATATAACCAGGCTCTTCCCTGATTCCAGGGGCAGAGGAGCTACCTAGAAAGGTTAGTAAAAGCTAAGATGTCAATGACATGTGCTCATCTGGGAAAGGTGGGGAGACCCGACCCTCTCAGTCCAAGGGGGCAGCTCTTGACCCCACAGAAATGTCCTGCCACTCACTTGCACCTGGTGAAATCTGTTTCTCCTCTAAGCAAATGATGTCCCTGGGGAATCCTTCCTGGGTTCTCCTAAACTGGATCAGTCACTCCCTGTTCCATTTGTTCCATCCAATCCCTGAACAAACACATACTAAGCCACCCCATCTGTAATAATTTGTGATGGCAGCTCTAATAGACTGACACAGTGTCTTGAACCATTTCACGTTATAACTATAGATACCAAGGAACACCTTCTAAATCAATGCAGATAAGATTCTGAAGCACAAATTACAACAGCTGGCTGTCTTGAGCAAATTTTTTACTGTGATATTTGTCTAGTCAGTAGCCCAGTGTCCACTCTGCATAAGGGCCTTTTTGTCCATCCCTCTCCTCTGGCTCATCTATCTATTAGCAACAGTCACCTGGGTCTTATTTTACAAAGACAACTTGGAGCCATCATATAGAAAATCCCTTTGTCTCAAATACTAATGGACAATTTTGTTGTCTTTTGCACACATTCCTTTCTTCTCATCCAGGCTCAGGTTACCATGTCCTATGATCTTTTTCCGTGTGTCTACGAGGATCAGCTATAGATCCACAGACTGACTCTCTTCTGTCTGGTTATCATCCTTCCTCTTACCATGTTTCCCTCCACCTTCATAGCCAAATTCTTCAAGATCCCTCTGTATTTGTTGTCTTCACTTCCTAGCTCCCTATAACTTCTCCACCTATTAGGTTTTGCCCCTGCCCTCGTTGCTATGACAAAATTATTCGCATTAAAGCTACCAGTAAGCACCCTATTGCTGAACACAATAGCCCTGTCAGCATGTTTCACAGCATTCAATGCCCCGCCCTCTTTCAGTGACACAATGACTGGCTTTTCCCTTCTCTCTTTGACTAGTTCTTTCACTGAGCTGTTTCCAAGTTTATAATCTTCCATCTGGATGTTTCATTCTGAAGTTCCTAAAACATGAACTCTTAGGCCCTCTCCACTTTTTTTCTACCTATGCCCCAAACTCCCCCTGCAGCTTAGCCCGCTCCTCTGTCAGGTCACTAAGAGACTGCATTCATTCTAAAATGAATCATGCTGCACTCCCATCCAGCACCAACCCTGCTGCTCAGCAAGTATGAGTTATTATCAGTGATTCAACTTGTCGCAGTTCTCCAGGCAAAGACCAAGTAATCAGTCTTGACACTTCCTTCTCCCTCATACTCATCCGCACCTTCACATCATATCAGGTCTGTCAATTTTTCATCTTAAAAAATGTATTAATTCCAATTAACTATCTTTGAGTGCCTTAACCTCCAGGCTTTTTCCAGCTTTTCAATCTTTGTCCTTGATTCTCCAAACATCACCAATATAAGCTGTGATCCCAGCCTCTTCTGCCTGCTCTCCAGCCAGAAGACTTTAGAGATGCAACTATATATAATCATAAAATTTCTCATATACCCACTCCCTGAGTCCCTCCAAGACATTTCACTATTTACCCACTTCACTTAGAATGAGGTGAGATCTCCTAAACACACCCCAAAAGATGCTGCACAAGCAAGCCCCAATCTGTCCTCATTCCATTAGTCTTAGCAATTTGGGCCCAAGACACAGAACTTTATTTCACTCTGTTTTATTTATATCGTATTAATTTTAAGAGCTGTTTATGTAGTAACAGCATTAACTTGCTTTCATGATGTGGCAAGTATTTCTTAGATTTTGGCTTTCTGGACTAAAATAGCCATGCTTGCTACACCCTTACAGAGAGACAATCACAAATGATGCCATGAGTTACTCCTGTGACATGGAAGCACATAATCAGCTTTCAAGCGGGTGGGGAGAGGTATGGACCAGGCCTTGGAGTAAAGGATCAATGTTGCCGAACTAATCTCAAAGCCAGTACCCCGCAAAACTACATTTAGAAAATAACTACCTTTTAGAAACAGGAAATAGACAGACACCTTTCTGATGAAGGCACTGGAACTTCAGGAGGGTGGCAGAACAGGGTTTCTTTATGAACTGTAAATTTTATTCAAAGTAGACATAGCAATATACTTAGAATTGATTGCCTCCAATCCTATTTTTAGCTCAGATCCTTTAATGCAGCTGAATAGGCACATTTTCCTTTCTCATGTTTACTCCACAGCATTTTAGTTCACGCAGTGATTGCATGTCATTTTTCCCTTTCATACAAAATGGGGACCTAGGAGAATTGGCCATTGTTCTGCTGTATCATATAATCCCCCATTGTTCCCCTCTCCGTGCTCAGGCTGATATTTGGTTGCAGCGAGTGCGCAGGTAAAAGGAGAAGAAAATGTGTAAAGGAGAGAAAATGGCTGGGCAAACAGCTGCCCTTTTATCTGTGACAGTGGAATAGGCTGATAGGGGTAAATTTAAATACCTTATTATTTCCATCTATTCACTGAATATGTTCAGAGGTCTTATACTAGGTTCTTTCACATCTTCTTCTGTTGAGCTTCTCCAGACTGACAGGCACTGTAGGCATCCTGGAACCTGGAACCAAGGGTAATTCTGAACATGCTGAAGTTTTTGTTCCAAGTGAGCATTGACATTCAAAGACAGCTATCTTCATTCTGGAAAGCAAACACTGTAGCTGTTTTAGATCACTGTGTCTATTCTGCTCAGCCAACAAACTTATTCATCTATTGCCGAAGACATTTCCAGATGGAACCAAATGGCTGAATTTTACTGCCCTGAGTCCAAATAGCATGAACTGCTATGTAGGTTCAAAAAAATGGTTGTGCTATTATATCTTCCAGCAAGAAATAAAGAGAGACATGCAGAGCAAGAATTTCACTGGTTCTACTCTATATGCAGTGTCAGAACTGAAGGATAGTACTGGAGCTGTCAGTGTTCTGAAATCAGAAGACTAACACATTTCTCCTTTCACTATAGGACATGCGTCTCCTTCACATTAAGATGAGGTATTGTTGTCTCATGGCCAAGCAACAGCTTTGACTTGTGTTTTGTGTGAGTTCAGCCCCTGCATAGCATTGGAAACTTCACTTTGTTAGTCTAATCTTCATTTATTCTATGTAAAATGAGAGAAATTACACTTTGCTTAAGACTGTATGAAAAGTCATACAAATGCTTTCTACAAAACAATAAGTTAAATCACTAATCATCTGAGAGATGCAAATCAAAATGACAATAAGGTACCACCCGACAGCTGTCAGAATGGCTATCATCAACAAATGACAAGTGCTGGCGAGGATGCAGAGAAAAAGGAACCCTTGTGCACTGCTGGTGAGAATGCAGACTGGTGCAGCCATTCTGGAAACAGTATGGTGTTTTCTCAAAAAAAAAAAAAAAGGAACTGCCATTTGACCCAGTAATCCCATTTCTAGGAATATATTCCAAGAAACCAGATACACCAATCAGAAAGGACATATGCAACTATGTTCATAGCAGTCCAATTCACAACAGCTAATATTTGGAAACAGCCTAAGTGCCAATTAGCATATGAGTGTATTAAAAAACTGTGGTACATTTGCACAATGGAATACTATGCTACTATAAAAAAGAATTCTTACCATTCACAACAGCGTGGTTGGACATGGAGAGCATTATACTAAGCTAAATATGCCAGTCGGAGAAAGATAAGTGTCACATGGTCTCACTCATTTGTTGAATATAATGAACAACATAAACCTCTGAACAAAAATAAATCCAGAGCCAGAGAAGTATCGAATAGACTGTCAAACTTCAGTGGGAAGGCAGGGGACATTGCAAGGGGAGAGGGAGGCTAAGAAATCAACTAAAGGACCTGTATGCATGGATATAAGTATAACCAATGGACACAGACACTAGGGGCGTGAGGGAATGTGCTGAGGGTGGTGGTGGTCTGGGAGAGGTAAATGGGAGGAAAGGAGACATATGTAATACTTTAAACAGTAAAGAACTTTTAAAGTTAAATTATATATTTTTTTAATTTTTAGGATAAAATTCTAATATCAAATACCTCGAGGATATAATTTATTTTACAAGAATGAATTTTTTTCAAGGTTTCTCTAAGTTGCAAACTGTATTCATTCATTCATTTCCTCAGCAAGTATCTATTGAGCCCCAGCTGCATGGAAAGCACTACTCTGGGTACCTGGAGCATGTTCAGTGGAATGCTAGTAAGTTTAACAGCTGGGGTATCTGGCAGAGACTGGGAGAAGTCCTTATCTGTAAAGTTTGCCAGTTGCCATGATGTAAACACTTCCAGAATATACAATTGCAAACAGCCAACAACATGAAAAGTTGGTACGAGATACCCACAATCAGCTCTGGTTCCAGCACAGCACCAAGTATATTCATAAATAAACTATGCCACCCAGCTCTGACCTTCCAGAGCTTTCTTTCTGATTTCATCTTGCAGATAAAATGTGAGGTCGTACCCCTTTCTCACCAAAACTCTTCATAAGGAAGTTTTCAAGGACAATATAAAAAATGAAATAGACTTCAAACCATTTCTATTATCATCACCATATTGCTTTATCTCATTTTTCTTCATAAAGAATCAAATAAAGAGAGGAACACCAAGATGGCGGCATAAGCAAACACCTATTGTTCTGCCCCGCGCAACGATTTAGGAACTACAACATAACAGCAGAATAGACAAGCACCCAGAATCGCCAGAAAGCTGGCTGAATGTAAACTCCACTAATAGGAGCAGAGGTGGGACACAGACTCAGGACCTGTGGGAGCGAAGCCTTTCAGGTTAGGAGCCGCCCTGGTCGCGCGCGCGGCCTGGGGCTGGAGCAGAGACCGGCCGGATTTCTCTGATGGGGAAGGGCGGAGGCATCCCACAGCCCAGATTTCCCGAGCAGGGCGAGGTCCGAGGTCCGGGGGACGAACCCTGGAAGCGGGGCGTGGCAGAGGCTCCTAGTCCCAAGGGTCGCGCAAACCCGCGACTTGCCCCCTGGAAACTTGTCTCTGGTTCCGGAAACCATCTATTTTACAGCCCTGGGCGGGACTTTTGGTGTGCAGGCACATTTGGGGAAAGGCAGAGTTGTCTGGCAAGGGGAAGAGACTATCGGCTTTCTCTTGGAGGTGTCTGCAGCCATCCCCATCCAACAGAGACCCGTGTGCGTGCGGGCACTGCAAAGGACCCAGCTGCCGCTGCCACTGCTGCGCAGCTCAGAGACTCCGCCCATCCAACCTGAACACAGTCTCCCTTCACAGCCGATTGGCCTGGAGGTCAAACCCTCCTAGGGCTAACAACAAAAAGCTGGGTTTAAATTCAAAAACACTGAATACAACCCATAAAGGATTGCAGTAAGAGTACCCACCTTAGGTAACTGGGGAGACTGAGCCACTGTCCCTTTGAGGATATCCACCACATAAAGCAGCCACCATGCAGAGACATGGAAAGAAATCAGGTGTGAAAGAAATGGAGGAGAAAAGACGACAAGACATAGAGTTCAAAACCACGGTTATAAGGCTTTTCAAGAGGCTCCTACAAAAGGCCGATCAACTTAATGAGAATTACCAGGAAATAAACAAGACCAACCAGCAAATGAATGAGAATTACAAGGAGATGAATGATACTTACAAGGAAATGAATGAGACCCTCAGGGAAATGAACAAGACCTCTGAGGATACGAACCAGACCCTCACAGATAAAAAAAAAACCAACTAGAAATCAAGCATACACAGACTGAAATAAAAAATATTACACAAAGTCCTAAAAGCAGTCCAGAGGGCCACAAGAACCAAGTCAAAGATTTGAAATACAAAGAACCAAAATCCACTCAGCTGGAAAAGCAAGAAACAAAAAGAATTCAGATAATTGAAGATAGCGTAAGGGGCCTCTGGGACAACCTCAAGCAAGCCAACATCCAAATTATTGGGGTGCCAGAAAAAGAGAGAGAGCAAGTTAATGAAAACCTACTTGAAGAAATAGTGACTGAAAACTTTCCCTACCTGGTGAAAGAAACTGACTTAAAAGCCCAAGAAGTACACAGAACCCCAAAATATAGGAATCTAAAGAGGACCACACCAAGACATATCATAATTAAAATGCCAAGAGCAAAAGATAAAGAGAGAATATTCAAAGCAGCAAGAGAAAAACAGTTGGTTACCTACAGGGGAGCACCCATACGATTGTCAGCGGATTTCTCAACAGAAACGATGCAGGCCAGACGCGAGTGGCAAGAAATATTCAAAATAATGAAGAGCAAGAATCTACAACCAAGATTACTCTATCCAGCAAAGCTATCATTCAGACTTGAAGATCAGATAAAGTGCTTCGCAGATAAGAAAAAGCTAAAGGTATTAATCACCACCAAACCAGTATTATATGAAATGCTGAAAGATATTCTTTAAGAAGAGGAAGAAGAAAAAGGTAAAAATATAAATTATGAACAACAAATACACATCTATCAACAAATGAACATAAAAATCAAGTGAACTGATAGGCTGATGAAAAAGATAAACTGGTGACTATAACAGAAACATGGACATAGAGAGGGAATGGACTGACAATTCTTGGGGAGAAAAGTGTTGTTGGAAGTACAGCAAGAGATTGGACAAAAATCTTGCAACAATGGGAGAGGACATTGGGGAGGGGGAGGTGAGGGCGGAGGGTGAGATAGGTACAGGGTGGAGAGAAGATATAGGGGGATAAAAAAGGGGAAACAATGTAATTAATAAACTGAACAATAAAAAAAGAATCAAATAAAATTCTGCCAAAACTTTACTTATAAATGAAAGGTTAAAGTTCAATTAAAAACAAGAAGAAAAATCTAAATATGGTAATGGGGGAATGAAGACAAGTATGTAATACCTTAATCAATAAAGAAATTATATCTGAAAAAAATTGAAAACACACACACACACAATCTTCCAAAACTTCACATGATTCATTTAAGGAAACCCCCATTGTATAGAAAGAACCTGGCATGATCTCTTTCTCGGGGAAACACCTGACCTGTGGGACAAGCTGCCTGGGCACATACATGGAAACTGGTAGAGAATGAAGGGAGAGTCACAGGCACTTCCTTTTCCAGTATCTTGCAGTTAATTTGTAACAGTATGACACAGGGCAAAGGCATGACAATATGTGAATGCATGACACAAGGCAAATGCATGACGCAGGGCAACTTCATTACACAGAAAAATGCATGACAAAATGTGAATATATGACACAGGACCAATGCATGACACAAGGCAAATACAAGACATATGGCAAGTGCAAATGGATAGCACCGGGCAGATAGGGAAAAAGCATG
The DNA here is from genome assembly GCA_027563665.1 of Antrozous pallidus. Taxonomy (NCBI): domain Eukaryota; kingdom Metazoa; phylum Chordata; class Mammalia; order Chiroptera; family Vespertilionidae; genus Antrozous; species Antrozous pallidus. The sequence continues at coordinate 9,458,154 of CM050513.1, forward strand.
ATAAAAGGCACATGTGAACACAAAACTAATTCATGACACAAGGCAAATGCATGACATAGTGCAAGTTCATGACACAGGGCAAATTCATGACACAAAGCAAGTATGTGATACCAAACAAATCAATTAAACAAGGAAAATGCATGGCACAGGTCAAGTACATAACACAAGGCAAATATATGACACAGGCCAAGGCATAAAATAGGGTCAATGGATGACATAAGGGAAATGCATGGCACAAGACCAACGCATGACAAAAAGCAAGTGCATGACACAGACAAGAACATGACCCAGAGTCAATGCATGTCACAAAACAAATACATGTCACAAGGCAACTGTACGACAGAGAATAAGTACCTGACACAGGGCAGGACCAAGAGCCAATGAATGCCACAGGCAAGTGCATGTCATGCACTTAAAGTACAGGGAAAATGCATGACGCAAAGTAAGGGGCATAACACAGGCAAACCTATGACACAGAGCAAATTTATGACATCACAAAGCAAATAAATGACACTGAGCAAATGAATGATACAATACAAATGCATGGCACAAGGCCAATATATGACACAAGACAATTGACACAAGGAAAATTCATAACACAACTTAGATGCATGACACAAGGCAAGTTTATGACACAAAATACAGATGACTTCCCCCAGAATAAACTTCCATGTTTCAACGCATGTAAGAATGAAAGATATCAGATCAAAGACAATGAAATTTTATGGTTCCTGGGTACCGCTCTGACTATATATTTCTTAGACTTTTATTTTAATAGGAAGCAGTGAAACCACCAGAGAAAATGAATAGGACATACTTTTTGCCATTCTAGGAATTTGTAGTTCTCTGTGCATGCTGCATTACAGTTTACTAAATTGGATCTGGTCCCATGAGGATAAAAGTTCAGGCTATTTCAGGTGCTGCCAAGCACTTCCCATGCAAGAGCAGGGTGGACAGGTGGCCTTGCTAGGAGGCCTAACTGAGCACCCAAAAGGGATGTCCCAGAGAAAACCTGCTGGACCAATATTTTGCCCAAATTTGTTCACTTTGTGGATTTGTAATGAACAGATTATTAGCTAGCTGTAAGGACTTGACTCCACTCAACCTGGCTTGAAGCAGTTTATCATAACCAGTGCATGGCTTCAGTCTATCAACCTACAAACCATTGTGAGATAAAAATGCCATGCCAATTGCACATTTGATGAATTAATAAAGAACACCAACAAACACAATGCACCCACTTCAGCTTCAAAGCCCCAGGTTCCAGGAGAACCTCAATGCTCTCCTTTTTCCTCATGGCATTTCATGTGAATTCCAGACCAACAGTGGCAGTATACTCTCTCATAAGCTAGTGACCCCCTCAAGTGTATCCACCCTCAGGCAAGTCTGCATGCTCAATAAGAGCATGGGGTGGAGGAACTGTACAGTGGGGTCCAAACCCAGCTCTCTGTTTACTTGCTCTCTTGTTATAAAATGGTGTGACTAAAAGCATCTGCCTGGTAGAGCAGTTATGAAGATTAGGTAACTTATTATGTGCAGCATATAACTCAGAACAGTGTCTGGCAGGTGAATACTGTTACGTGTTCATTGCCATGGAGAAGGATTGTGGAAGACTTTACATTGGGCCAAAGGGGTTGTTGAACAACCTTTAATAGGACATTGTGTTATAAGGTATATATGCCTCTATAGAATATGCATGCTATTTTACTTTGGCTAAGATATTGTATAACTCTGTGTGTGTGTGTGTGTGTGTGTGTGTGTGTGTGTGTGTGTGTGTGTAGATATAGAAAGTGATAGTTATATCTGGTAAACACAGAATGCAACTGAGGATAACCATATGTACATGTCCTGGTTTTGTCAGTTTACATCAAATTGTAAATTCATTTTAACGTTTCTTATCTGCTGTAAATGTGTAGTTCTCTGAGCTCTATTTTGAACCTATTGTAATAAAATCTTACTGTTTTCTTCATTAATTAAAATGTTAAATAAAACTTTTGACAGGTGTTGATTTTGTATTTGTATGAGAATCATGATCTTATTCTCCTTTAATGTTTACCCTTTAACATTGTGATAGTGATGGTCATTTCCCACTTAATCACTCATTCACTCAACAGATATCGTGGGGTAATCAGTGAAGACCCTTGGACTTCCCCAATTTCTACAATACTACAAATTCAGTACAAGTTGGAATTTGGTATTGGAAAGACATTATTTACTCGTGGCATATTAGGTGCAATTGTTTTTCTAAAGACTTGATAGTGACCATCTGATTCGGGTTCAGGAATGATCTCTGGGCATTTGTCCTCCTAGTTAGGAAGGGCTCTTCATTTCCAAAAGGTACAAAGGGTTCAAAAATACACAGTATGTTCCATCATCATTTCATTTTCTTACCTTAGCCCATGTTTACAGCCTACACTGAAGATACCTCTTCACTATCAGGTCTTCTAGGTGCCTTAGAGACCATATTGAGCGTAAATTGCTAGAAATAAAAGACTCACACTAAGGAGCCACTAGCCCATTGTATCACTCAAGATTTAAAGCACACAAGTTAAAACTCATATTTCACAAGTGAGCTGAAATCAGCCCAAATGTTCTTTTGCCACCCAAGTTCATCAAAATGAGAAAACCAGGAGAGTTGGGGAGGGCACTTGTCTGAGGGTGAGTCTTTCCGCCCTTATAAGAATGTCTGCTATAAGAATGTCTTTGTGTTTTGCCATTATCTGGAAGGAATCAGCAGATCCCAGACTTGAAGACCAATGAATGTGAGACCAGAGGTCCTAGATGCCAGCTCTGCAGCCTAAGAGCATTCAGGTGGACACAGCCTCAGACATCACCCTGAGCACATCCTGACCAGTGGGGACTGTAAAGGCTTGTTTGAGTGGGGTCATTTGAAATCAAAGGTGGGCATCACACAGCTATACAAGTAAGGCACACCTAAGAAAATAAATGCTAGTTGGAGGATGATTTACTAGTAATGCTGTTACTGCCGTAGGTAGGGTTCAAGCCCAATAACTTTTACCAAGTTTTATTTGAAAGACTATGTGTGGTTGTCACTCAGTTTGCTTGTGGCTGATGCAGTACTGCTAATAAATAGATGGTCACCTGGCAGCCTTCCTAGTGCATGAAGAAACTACAGAAGGGGCAACTAGGCTGAGTGATTACTATTTCAGACATATGAACTGTTCTCCCCTGTGTTAATAAACAGAACACTTTAGAGCTGTTCTGATCAAAACACTAAGCAGAAATATTCAGCTATCCCTCCCTTCTCATTTTTGTTCACCCTAAGAGAATTCATCAAAAAATTTTTCTGAAGAAACAAAGAATAAAAATAAAATACCGTATCCAATTATCAAATCACCTACCATGTTAGGATCTCCATGACTAAAAAATAAGCCTGTAAAATACCTATAGTGGAAATTGGATATTTAGGAAGCCCAATGTGAGAGAATTTAGGGTCCCACCTTGGTTTCTGGAGACCAGTTTTGAAGAACTGCTCTGTGCTTTTAAAACAAAGCAAAGCAAAAATCCTTATGGAAAGAAGCTCAGTATTTCACATGTAAGCACCAAATTTTATTGTAAGGAAGCAAAACTTCATGACCTTTGCTGTATTTTAGAACATTATGACACATGGAGACATACAGCCAAATGCAGTTAGATTCAGCCAGCAGTGGAAACAGGAGGGGAACACCCTGGGAACAAGTTCTGGGAACTCCTGGTACATCCATGTGCAAATCATCTCCCAGCAGTGCCAGCTGAAATCCCAGGACAGGGAAAGGCTAAGGCCACTGGCCACCTGCCTCTCTGCCGGGACCACTACCACCCCAATCCGTCAGCATTACAAAAAGAAACCACCCAGAACATTGGGTATTACGTTCTCAATGTGTCTGCATAGGGTAAGAATAAATGCTCTATTCTTTTTTCCACTTTTAAAGGGTTTTGTGTCATTTATAAAATGACAGTACTAACCTTTAGGCCAAATTACTTTTCCAATAGTTCCCAATTACTCCACCTACATTTTCAAAGGCCAACAGCTGCTCCCAAAGAATCTGGTGAATTTAGCCATTTTTCAAGCTGAAACCTTTGAAAGAGTTCCACTTCAGCAGAGACAGATGCCTTGGGCCAGAGAACCCATGAATAATGAGATTACCTGAGAACTCTATCAATGTGTGTTGTTTTTAAAATCTATCCCACACAGAATTTATTTTAACAAAAGAGAGGAAAGTCAATTACACTAATTCCACATATGGTTTAAAGTAGTTTTAAATATTTGCCAATACAAATAAAGATTGAATTTGTAGTAAATACACATTTTGCCAATGGCATCTGTGTTTAGAAATTTACCTGTTTTTATATGTCACCTTTTGATGATGCTCATGGTTAACAGGACACAGGACACAGCCAGGTGGGAGCTGAAGGATCTCTGACCCTAAAACAGAAGATTTGTCTAGACCTAAATTGATGTATTTTTAAAATCAGCTTACTTTACAGCATCTGGGAAGCCCCTTTGTCCAGATCTAAATTGATATATTTTTAAAATCAGCTTAATTTATAGCTTCTGGTGAGCTCCAGCTGAAGACACAGAGAAATGGGGAGCCCGTGCTCCTGAAGTACGGCAGCAATCATCTCAGGTAGAAACTGCTGTTTGGGTTCTGTACTTATTTGTTTGCTAAAACAATAGAAAGTTATTTTGATTTTCTGAACTTATATATGCCCTCCAATACTCCAGTGCTGGTGGTTTGAATATCCCAATAGTTGTGATCTCACTGGTCATAGAAGCACATTCCTCTGGGAACCAGGGCAGGACAATTATCCTAAATTGTCTCAGTAGCTACAGGTAACTGAGTTTCAGTTGACTCAGTGGTCCTGGAATCAGAACATACCCTTGATAGGTATCCCCCTCCCAACTGGTGGGCGGAGTTATGATGTAATTGACATCTGCCTCAGAGACATTGAGCCACCAATCAATCACATACCAGAGTGCCCTGTGTCCCACCCCTTCCCATTCCACCCTGGGCCCAACCCCTGTCTTAAAAAGGGTGTCTCCGTGCGCCAAGTGGCACCTTTTCTCTCGGACTGTTCTCCCAGGCAGTCCGGAAGGTGGTCCCGCTGGGTTCCCTTCTCCCCTCCTTTGGTCTCTCTGCCTTTACCCCGCACGTGAGCTCTTTCTCCCTTGGGAAGGGTCGCCTCAATAAAGTCTGTGTCCTGGTACCCTGCTCTCTCTCTCTCTGCTCCTTCTGTTTCATCTTTCAACCCTAAATTGCCTCAAGTAGCTACAGACAGTGCATTCCTGTTGACTCAGTGATTCCAGAATCTGGACAGCACAATTATTCTAAATTGCCCAGGTGGTTCCAGATAATGTGTTTCTGTTGATTTAGTGATTCTTAGATACTAATTTGCTCAATTTTTGCTTCTGTAAAAAAATGCTTTTTCACAAAGCAGGTTCCTCATTCCAGACCCAAAGACGTAATCAATACGTTTGTGCTATTCTGCCAATATAAGCCAGACGTGTTGAGCTCTTCGGGGCTGCGAGGTTTGAAGAGCATTAGCCACTCGTATGCCGACAGCTTTTAATAAATGACTCCACAATTCAACTTTTGGAGGTGTCCTATGTAAAATGGGGATACACCACAACACTCCTTACCTCTTCCCAAAAAGGCCATTCCCAAGATATGTGCTATTCTCTGCGATTGCTCACAACCTCTTCTCTTCTCCTCTCTCCATCTGATACTGAATTTTTTGGACTTGAACCCAGATTCTTTGTCCTCTGATTGATCACTATTCCTTTAGACTGGTTACTATAGTAACTCAGGGGCTCAAAGGAACTTGTGAGGTTCCCACCATCTCCTTCCTTATTGTTTTCCTATTCCCCTGGGCTCTCTTCTTCTGAATAAAGGACTTCCTTTTCTTTATTTTGTAAATATGATCTTTCTTAGCTACTTTCAGTTCCCTTGTCTAATGTAAATATACCTGTTGCTGCCTCCTTGTCTTATGGAAATGTGACTGCATCTGGCTTCCTTGTGTTATGAAAATGTACCTTCTCCCAGTCTCCAGACCAGCCCTTTTCCCATGGACCCCCAATTCTAAAAAAATATATAAGCTTGCCTATGTTCCCCTAAAATTCTTGCTTCACATCTCTGCTATTCAATAGCTCAGCAATTTCTGGAACCATGTACTTCACAATTCTGCAAGGTTTACCTACTCCCTGCCCAAGCTTTGGAAATACGGTTTTATTAAATAGTCTTCAAATTAGCTGAACCTATTTCCTGTAGAGATCCTGACTTATGCCGGCCTCATTTAACACTAATTCTTCACTTGAGCCCCAGTAACAGATTACTCCCCCAAAGGATCCCCTGGTAGAAGTCAATTTCAATATAATGGCTTCTTTTGTAATCTTCTATATTCTGTGTATTTAGAAGCCCTGTTCTGTGGAAGGGTCCTAGTGTAAGGCAGCAGAGTTGGAAGCAGTGACCGGTAAACTGCACCCTGAAAGGTGGCGAGATTAGCAGCAAAGATTACAGAAACATTAACCAGTAAATTACATCCCGCCCCTCTTGCAGAGTGGGAGAGCCCAGGGGTAATGATAAGGGAACAGGAAACACATCCTGCCCCTCTTGCAGAGTGGGAGAGCCCAGGGGTAATGATAAGGGAACAGGAAAACAGAATGCTTGACCAAGAATGTGAACCTGAGATTAATGTAAATGTCACGGTTTTGGGAAAAACAAACTGTAACAAGTCCCCCTGACGACATCTGTATGACCCTGTTGTTTGTTTCAGGGTATTTAAGCCCTGGCTCTGCCCTGTCTCGGGGCTCTCAGCCTCTACTCTGACTTCAGGGTATGTTGTGAGCCCCAGCATGCTTGGTGAATAAACCCTTTGCTGTTTGCATGAGAACGTCTCTTGGTGCCTTTGTGAGAGTGGCGGGCGTCCCAGACTTAACACTAGGGTTCTGCAGGGTTGGTAAAGAAGTCCATGGCATAAAAACAAACATAAAAAGAAGAGGGGAGCAGCAAAATGAGCAGATAGCTATTTTGTTTTTTTAAAACTGCTCTTTACTGAAAGTGGAATTGTTATGCCAGATTCCAAGACCCCCAGAGACCACCAGGGAGCCATGTGTGATGCAAAAGCGAAGAGTCTTTATTCAAGCCCGGGCTTGGCTCCTCCAGCCTCCCTACCGACGCAGCGATGGGTCTAGAGAGAGCCAGCCCCAAGAGAACAAAGATTATATAAGGCTATTCATCTGGGTGGGCTTAGATGAGTGACATAAGTTACAGAGATTGGTCACTTGGGTCAGGCTTTTACTCTAGGGTTTTACAGCACAATGGTCAGGAAGTGACCAACTGAAGACTCCTGTCCCTTTTATATGCTCTTGTTCTCAATATACCTCTAGGTATAAAGCTCCTCATTCTACCTCAAGATATTATTTTCAAACTGATTGAAAGGAGGCAGACATGAGGGTTTTTTTCCCCCAGTTATCAATAGAATTTAGTTCTAATGAGAAGGCTAAAAAGGTCTAATTCCAATGTGACCTTGATATTCGGGCCTAGTGATCTGAATTCAAGCCAGCAAACTCAGTATACATTTCTGATAACCTATAATTAAGTCCCTCTCTCCTTCCCAGATACTGGTCTTGCAGAATCTGTTACTGGGGACAGTGCACTGCCCCAGAGGGAGGGTTATTAATGCTAGAGTCAGCCAGATAATCAGATATGGCCTGGAGATCCCAACACATGGGGACCTTCTTGCAAGGCCAGCGAAAAGAACTGGAAGCATAATCCATGTTTGTGGGACAAAGATCACAAGGAGGGAGATATAATGGAAGACCCCATGCATGTTTCTTTATTCAGATTTGGAAGGCTGTTCCCTGAGTCTGCTGGGATATTAAACAGTGTCCCTCCTTTTTCCTCAGAAGCGTCCTTGGTTTTCTTTGGTCTTCTGCAATACCACCTTTTACCTCCCTTGGTTGTAGTTTCAGTCATTCTTTCTCTCTTTATCTCTTTCCCCCTTTTCCTCCCTTCCCCCATGTATATGTGTATGTGTACTTGTGTGCATATGTTTGTGTGTGTGTGTGTGTGTGTGTGTGTGTGTGTATGTGTGTGTGTGTGAAGTAAAGTATTTGATTGAGCCATTGCCACAAGGAAGCTAGAAGTTTGGCCGGTCTCCATTCCACTCTTGAACTTGATTGTGTTCCTTCAAGGAACCAGGATCTCCTCCCTGGAGAGGTCTAGCCATCTTTCATGAGAAGCAATATCCTGGTTCCCAAATCCCTCTCCTAAAAATATCTTAACAAGACTTCTAAGCCAGCAATTTTCATCCAATATGCCACAAGAATTTTTAAAACATGCAATACCTTTCCCTTAGAATATCAAATAAAAATGACAACAGCCAACAAAACAATAGCCATCTAGTGTGAATGCACTATCTTGAACCATAAATACATTTTAGGTCATATAATCTTATTGGTCATGTCACATAATAAGGTTGCATCTTAAGTAAGGTTAATTCTTGGTACCAGAAATCTTTATATACAAATATAGGTACCAGATTTTTTTTAAAAGTCACTTCGGGGCAAAAAAGAGGTGATTCGTTTTGTTTGTTTGTTTGTTTTTGTTTTTGTTTTTTTTTTTTTGTAAATCAACTGAAATTATGCCTACTTTTTGTCAGATTTGCAAAAGTATATATTTTTTGGTGTGCTGCAGAATTTTAGTAATTAGCATATGTGTGCCATGAGATGAGAAAAGATAAAAATTGTTATTCTAAGCCATTGCCATGTTCCCATTGGGCCAAGCTATCTGCTCACAGCTCCGCCTGGCTCTTTTACAGGCAGACCTATTCCAGCCTTTCCATGCATTGAACTGAAAAGTTGGAGACCAGGCTGCCCTGTGTGGCTGTGGGCAAATTAGTACTTGTGCACTATTCCTGTTCATTTAGAATGACTTGAGATAGTTCCCTGTGAAGCTTTCCATTACCTGCTACAATGTGCAATGCTATTAGTAGCAGAAGCCATTCATTGCTAATGTAAAAAGTTAAAGTTCTTTGCCTTTGAAAGATGAAACAGATGGGCTGGAGACCAGGGTACCAGGATATAGGCTTTATTAGGAGAAGAGACGACCCTACCGGCTCACTTCCAAGGGAGAAAGAGGGCACATGAGGGGTGAAGGTGTCTTTTAAGGGGGAGGGGATGGGGCTTCATATAAGGTACATGATTGGGCACCCATGGACCCAGGAGTTGAGGGCTTAGGGTATTTGGCAGGTGCTGGTTACATCATAACTCCGCCCACCTGTTGAGGGGAGAGAGGATCTATCATTCCAGGCTTTTTGTAATATTATTTTTAAAAATTGACAGTCCGGACAAGGTAAGGGGGTGAAGGTCCATCTTCCATAGCTACTTCCCTTGAGAGGGGGCATTGTTAGGGGCATCTAACTGGGGTCTCAAATATTCTGGTGTTAAGTTCTGAATTCAGTGCCAGATAGATCTCTCCCACCTTCCAGTTGGTAAGCGCCTGTACTCTGTTCTGCAAAAGACTAGTGAAATAGTGCATGTGACAGGGGCCAGAGAGCAAAATTAAAGGAATAGACACCAGTGTACCTAATGATGGAGGAGCCATGGGGTAAGTAAGGGAAAAACAGGGGGTATTTTCCGTGCTTGACGAGGGTGCAGCAGCATGGTCTCCCCAAGGGACTGGTTAGTGAAGTCTCAAGAGTGATCCTGTTGAGTCACTGAGCTGGTCCTGAGGCTGCCACAGCATTACTTGTCTGGTTTTGCTGCTTTTCTGGGCCTGGAGCTGAAATACAACCTGAGGGTAAGGTTCTTGAGGAGGACTGAGTCCTCCCGGCTGGAGGGCTGGTCCTGGGAATCATGGTCAACTGGTTCTGGCCTGGGCAGAAACCTGTCAGCGTGTTCCTGGAGCAGTTGCCTGAAAAGGGCTTAAGAAGGTGAGGCCTGAAAAGGGCTTAAGAAGGTGGGGTTCCTTGGTGTAGCCCGGATTTCGGTCAGGGCCATGGACAGAACATCTGGCCAGGAGCTGTGAGTTTCTGGAGAGAGTTTAGTTAGATGATCTTTAAGGACGGCATTGATCCTCTTGATTTTACCTGATTATTGTAGGCAGTGGTGTATGTGCAGTTTAGTTAAGTCAGGGTGAGAGAGAGGAAGATCTGAGAGTCCCAAGGTTGAGTGAGGGCCTCTGACAACCTCAGGGCAGGTCGGGGCAGGAGTGCGCTGCCACAGTTTGGATGGAGGCAGTGTGAAGGAGGGTGGCTGGGTTCAGGGCTGTGGACTGAGTTAAGAAGATGTCAGGATTCTCATGGAACAGGAGATGGACTTCCAGCATGGGAAAGGGGGCGAGGAGAGTTAAGGATTGGTGGGACAGAAGGTCCTGTAGTCTATGGGTGGAAAAGACCTGTAAGGGTTGCTGGAGGGAGCTTCTGGGCCTCCTTGGTGAGAATGGCAGCTGCAGCCAGAGTCTGGAGGCAGGGTTGCCATTCCCTGAACTGTGGGATCAAGCTGTCTGCACAGGTAGGCTATGGGTCAGGGAGAGGCTCACAATATACAGGAGAAGAGCAAGCCAAAACAGAAATTCCCCTTAGCTGTTTGGAGTGGTGGGCAGTTCTCATGCTGTGGGGCAGCCTCTGTTCTCATGGCTGGAGGCAGTGAGTTGGTTCCCACAAGCAGCCACAGCGGAGGCAGCAGCAGCAGCGATGGGAGGGGGAGGGTCAGCTAGGAGGGAGATGGCATGGTGTGGTGCAGGAGGAGGAATGAAAAGAAGCAGAGTTAGGGAGGAGAAGAGGGGGAGAGAAAGAGAGAGAGAGAGAGATGCTGGGTCGAAAAAGTCAGAGACAGTGACAGAGAGAGGGGTTTGAGGGAGTTTCCTACAGGCTAGGAAAACCTGGGATGTGGAACAGAGGGAGGAGGAGGGAGTGGAGGAAAGAGACAGCCTGTATGTAGGGAATCTCAGAAGCTTTTCCCATCCAGCGGCAGAAGTCATCTAGTCTGTGGTGAGGGATTGGTGAGAAGGCACCTTAAAGGTTCATAGGGGGTTTGGAGAGGTTCCCATGACTGGAGAAAAAGGGCCACCAAACAGTTGGGAAAGGAATAAGGAGCGTCCTTTTTATCAGCCAACCTGTAGAAAGAGGGACAAGAGAGGGTTCCAGGGTCATCACCCTGAGACCTTTCCCATGGAGTAGAGCAGAGTTTACCCAGGCAGGTACCTGGGCTTTCGTAGAACATAGAACGTAGGACCTAGAATGTGTAGCCAAGTAGACAGGAAAACTCTGAGGCCCTTCCAAATCAAGAGAACCTGGGGGGAGGGGGAGGGAGGGAAGGTCTCTGAGGCCTACTGGTTAGAAGAGAGCAACGAGATTCCCAGGTGTCCTGGTACGGCAGGGTTTGAAAAGTGTCCTGAGTGAGCCAATCAACTCAGAACCATCTCGGGGCTAGGTTCTGAGGTTCGTCCATGCTCACCCAAAGTTAGCACCCAGATGAAAGATGAAACAGATGGGCTGGAGACCAGGATACCAGGGAAGAGATGACCCTGCCAGCTCACTTCCCAAGGGAGAAAGAGGGCACATGCAGGGTGAAGGTGCCTTTTAAGGGGGAGAGGATGGGGCTTAGGGTTCCCAACACATGATTGGGCATCCATGAACCCAGGAGTCAGGGAGCTTAAGGTATTCGGCAGGTGCTAGTTACATCATAACTCTGCCCACCATTTGGGGGGAGGGAGGACCTATCAGCCTTCTTCTCTGTACAGGGACCTGGTTACTTAGGATGTCAGTATCTACAAGTTTTCTTGCCAAATAGCAGTAAAATATTGCATCTTGGTTTGCATGTTTATGGACATCTAGTTCAGAATGATTTCTTTCTATCTTTATATATACTGAGTGGCCAGATTATTATGATCTCTGAAAGCATAATAACCTGGCCACTCAGTGTATATCCTATATAATAAAAAGCTAATATGCAAATTATCCCCTCAACCAGGAGTTCGACCATCAGTCAGGCCAGTGAACTGCCCATGTCCCCTCCCCCTGGCCAGGGTGGCTGGACCCCACCTATGCATGAATTCATGCACCAGGCCATGAATATACACATACTGAGTGGCCAGATTATTATGCATTCAGAGATCATAATAATCTGGCCATTCAGTGTATAAAAGCCAAGTGACTGGAACAGCAGAATGACCAGAATAACTGGTTGCTACCAACTGGCTCAATGGGGTCCCTGACCAGATCCCACAAAACTCCCCCTGGCCAGCTCTGCCCCTGATTGACCCCCCCATCCACCCTGATGAAGGGCAGGGCAGGCTGGCCATCCTCCTGCATCTCTACCCCATCACTGGCCCGTCCCTGATTGGCCCCCATTGGGACGGGCTGGCCAGACTTCACCTATGCTTAAATTCATGCACCAAGTCTCTAAAATTGTTAATCATTAACCAATAAACAGTCAAGTAATCAATATCAAATAGGAAGATTAACGAAAAACTACAGCATGTAAGTATAATTGTAAATCAAAACAAAAGTTTTCACAGAGAAGGCAATGATGATGTGGAAACAAAGAAGTAATACCTCAAGTGTCGAACAAGATTGTGCAGAGCTGTGATTGAGCTAAGGAATAGTCTATTAACTGGAAATAAGAATAGAGAAGATGATATGTGATGAACTATAAGTTATAAACCAGTCTATGATTGAAAATTTGTCTATGACCAGCATGGGTTTTAAAGGAAAATATATCTAGAAAGTGGGAAATACTGTTATATAAAACTTACAACTATTCCAAAGACACTAGGAAGACTAAATATAAAGGACAGAATAAGAAAAAATTTGACAGTTGAAAATTAACTAGAAGGAATACTATATGATCAAAACTAACTAGAAAGAAGAGTAGACAATCTCTAACTGTGTGATAATATGAAACATACTGAAGGGCACAGAATGAATCCCACAGCCTGTAATTTCTAGTTCGTTCTACATAAAATAAGCAAGTAAATTTACTTTATTTTTTATAGGAAATTGATCTTTCACCTTATCTTTGTTTACATGGTACTGAGGTATTTCCTGAAGTTTGACGACTTTCTAAAGATGAACCTACTGCAGATTATAACTTTTGTGTAAAATGGCCATAGGTAGGGGAAAAACCATAACTGAGCCAATATTTTAGTACAGTTTTTATTAAGGTAATAAACTAGTGCTCACATCTTTGTCTCAGAGGAGAGGCAAGAGAGGGACCCTTCATGTTTAGGGAGACAATGTATACCCACAGAGCAGTCACTTGTTTTGCATTTCCATCATTCATTAATCCTTTAAGTGCCAGCTAGGCCGCATAATGGCCATTTAGTTTAGGTAAGTAGTTTAACCTTCTCTGGGCAGCAATAGAGCTCAAATCCATAAAAGCAAAACAAACAAAAAGACCTGCTTATTGCAAAGTTTGTAATCCTAGCTAAATCATTGTAAACTTGGTTAAGCTGGTGCACACCTATGCTTTGTCAATGTTCTAATCTACATTTGTTTGGGTTAGAAATGAACAGTAACAACAATAAAACAAACAATTGAACAAACAAACAAAAACAACAAATCTTCAAGCTTCTTGCCTGGGGTATTCTTGGATATTCATTATATCTGGGAGAACCTCAGTTCCTTTAAGCCTAGATATGGGTCCTCCAGGTCATTTCCTCTTCTGAGCTACACACGTGGATCCCTAGTCTTTTTTGTGTCCTCCCTGCTCCCTGGCTCAGCATGATGATAAACTTCCAGAACCTTTGAAACTCATAAACTTGAGTGCTGGGTTTAGAGCCTCCTCCTTGTCAAAGGTTGGCACCTTTGACAAGATTTCTCTAGTTTTCATTTTGTTTTGTTGAGTTAAAGCTGTTTCTATTTTTCAATTCAGCTTAATTTCTGAACTATTTTACTAGAAGTTGTGTAGCAACTTAGAAGACTTAGCACATGAACTCATTCATACAACGCTTACTTACTGTTCATTATGACCAGGCTCTCTACTAGGTACATGGAACACAGTCCTGAACAATGTCCTTGTCCCAAAAAAGCTGACTGCTGAATTGAATAAAGAGATTTTTTTTTAAATCCAAGAAATGTTAAATAGTGGCTCTCAATCCATGTCTGCATAGTCAATTCTCCTGGGGAGCTTTAAAAAAAATGCAGTGAGCAAGCTCTACCTTCAATCTGTAAAGTAAGAATCTCTAGATAGGAGAGCTCTCTCACATGGAAAGCACTTCAACAGCATGAATCAGTGCAAAAAAGGGGGGGGGTAGTTATGTCAACAAAAGCAATTGAGTGCCTTCTGAACGCTGCTCAAAAAACAGTTAATTTGGGGGAAATTAATTATTAATTGAGCCCTTTGTAAATTCTATTATTTAAAAATTGAAGAAAAAATTGAAGCATTTTTTTTGGTTTGTAGTTAATTGAGAAATCATCATTGTGATCAATTCATTTCAGTAGTTCAATATACATAGTTGACTCTGAACTAGTTTTTAAAACTTTACCAAGTAACACAGATGAAGAACCTTCTCAATCTAGCATTTACCTAAAATCTAATTCATTAGAAAGCTTTCTATATAAAACCATGATTTAATACATACATTGCCATCTTCCAGTAAATTCAACATAATTTATTTTTTAAAAACTGTAACAAAATGTCATACAATTACATTTACAGATAATTCTTCATAGATCTAGTGCGGTTGACATTGTAATGTTTTCTCTATTTATATGTGTATATGACATATTTTCCCCAAGAAGGATTCATTTTTTGCCAATTTTATAAAGCCATTTAATACATTATTTTTATAATATTTATTGGAAACAATTACATCTATCTATACAGAAGAGATTAAAAAAAACAATGGAGTTTTGTCATCCTAGTAAAAAAAAGCCTGAACTGATATCTAAAATCAGTTTGAAATAAAAACTACTATTATCCTGTATTTTAAAAGCTGTTATAGTAGAAAAACAATTTTCAAATCTAATTTAATCTAATGCACAAACACATTGTAAAATCCTAAAAAAAAGTGAGTATGACAACATTTGTGAACTTGAGAACTTTCACAGTAGAATTCATTTTCATGGGAGGTAGTTCTTTTTAAGCTGCACATAAAAACCTGTCTGTAAATATCAAAGTGACAAGACAACACATGACCCACAAGGTGATCCTTATCTTGTGGTGTGGGTAGGAAATGGTTTTCCCTTTGCACTTTGGGTTATAAGTCTCCATGAGACAGAGCCCTGTTTACTTTATTTCCACCATGTTTAAAGTCAAAGACACTGAAGACATGAACACACAAATAAACTTGACAACAGGGAAATGCAAACTACTTACATATTTGCACGTTAGACCAATTTATTTCTTTTGCTCCTTCTCCAGCTTTCTTCATGTGTCTCTTGTTCTCTCTCTTTCTCTCTGTAGGCTGCCCTGGAGTTTTTTGGGTCTTCCACTATGACCAATCATAATATTTTTCTTAACAAAAGATCACCTCTTTCAGATTATGCATACATATACATGCACATATACATGCATATGAGTATATTAATACTTTTAGCATTGTACACGTAACTCAGCTCTATATATGTAAAGTTTTTAGATGTATATGATTTTAAAATCTACATTAAAAAAAGAGAAATATGCAAATTTACCATCACTCCATTACACCAACCAGCCAATCAGAGTGAGTATGCAAATTAACCCAACTAACATGGTCGCCACCACAGAACTGGAGTGATCAGGAAGCTTGGTCGCTCCAGCAATGGGAGAAGCCAAGCTTTCTAGCCAGCCCTGGCCTCTGCTCAAGGCTACAAAGCTTCAATTATAGAAGATAAATAAGTCCCAATAAAGATGGCAACAGACATGGAGCTGGAGCCAGCTAGAGGCTTGGGTTGCCCCAGTGATGGAGGAAGCCAAGCTTCCCACGGCCCTGACCTGACCGGGCCTCCCTCCACTCAAGGTTATAAATTTTCAATTGTAAAAGATGAATAAATCCCAGATACTTGCTTCCAGCCAGCCCTTGCCTATACTTGGGTCTCCAGGGGGGTGTGGCTGCCTGAAAACTAACACAGGCCTCTCACCCAGGCTACCCCACACCCCAAGGGAACCCCCACCCTGATCCAGGACACCCTTCGGGGAAAACCAACCAACCCCCACCTGTGCACCAGGCCTCTATCCTATCTAATAAAAGAGAAATATGCAAATTGACTCTCACTCCAACACACAAGATGGCTGCCTCCATGTATTCAAAGATGGCTAGCCCTATGTGGATACTAGATGGCTGCCACAAGATAGCCAGCAAGGGAGGGCAGTTGTGGGTGATTAGGTCAGCAGTGGGGAGCAATTGGGAGGGACCAAGCCTGCAAGGGAGAGAGAGAAGTTAAGGGTGATCAAGCCTGCAGGGGAGGGCAGTTAGGGGTTACCAGGCCAACAGAGGAGAGAAGTTGGGGGTGACTGGGCCTGCAGGGAAGGGCAGTTGGGGGGACCAAGGCCTGCAGGAGAGAACAGTTTGGGGGGACTAGGCCTGTAAGGAAGGGTAGTTGGGGGGGGAACCAGACCAGCGGGGGAGAGCAGTTAGGGACAATGAGGCTGGCAGGGGAGGGAAGTTAGGGGTGACCAGGCTAGCAGCAGAAGACAGTTAGAGGTGACCACCAGGGGAGGGCAGTTAAGGGTAATTGGGCTGGTAGAGAAGCAGTTAGGCATCAATCAGGCTGGCAGAGGAGGGGTTAGGGGATGATCAGGCTGGTAGGCAGAAGCAGTTAGGGGCAATCAGAAAGGCAGGCAGGCAAGAGTTGGGAACCAGTAGTCCTGGATTGTGAGGGGTCCCATATTGGACAGGGTACAGGCTGGGCTGAGGGACACACAACCCTTCCTCCAGTGCATGAATTTCATTCACTGTGCCTCTAGATTTATATAATTTTTAAATATTGCTATAACATAATATTTTAAAACAGTACTTTTCAGCTGAATTCTCCCAGGTATGGGCAGAGAAATTCTTGTATTCTCGGGAACATATCAGAACATAGTCCAGACCTGAAAATTATTGTTTTTTCCATCTTCAAAAAAAAATATATATATATATATTGGAAGTTCTCAATAAGGAAAAATTAGAAATACAGACTCAGCCAATCCTTTCTCTTTGTGACTCCTAGAAGGTACAAAATCTAATTTAAACAATGACTTTACTCTGAAAGTAGAAGTGCCCACAGGACCTTGCTTCATGGATTTATTAGTGATCTCTCATGGATATCAACTTTGACTGGGAATTCAGCTGAAATAGCTATAGGGAAATTCTACAGATATGGAAGGTTTTAGCAAGCCAGAAAAAAAGATTTAAAATCTACATTGAAGTACCTTTATGGAATTTCCTTTTAATCACAAGAGATGGACAAAATATTTCTCTTTTATAAAAATGTGTGAACAGACAACCAACTTGACAGAGAATAGATGAGTTCCCAGTAAAATTATTGTTTTGGTACCACTTACAAATCAAAGGTGATCCAAATATATTCTGTTTATTTGTACTTTTATTTAAAGTAAGTGTTTAAGCTATATTAATCAAACTAACAGATAGTAACTCAATATTGACCTCTCTTGGCAGAACAGAGATGCTTTGATGCTTACAGCAAGCAGCTCTCATTATTATGTAAGAGACTTCAGAGTGTCTAAAGCTGTGTTCTGTGTGTAATGTGTTCCTGACACACACTACATGTTATGAGGGTTAACAATGTCATCTGTCAAGCAACAAAATAATTTCCCATGATTTTATTGATAAAGAAATACAAAGGTACCAAGTTACATTTTAGAATAAAATAAAATGAAATAAACATGACAATGTGTTCTCAATATTCTCAGAAAAGCCCCAATGGGAAAAAAAAAATCTTGAGCTCCTGGAATCAGGACTGAGGAGTTTCTGGACCTTTCATGTCATTCAGACAACTAACTAGTGTATTTGAAAGAACAAAACTGATCCAGTGTGGATCTTGCTAGGGAGCTGCTAAAATGTCCCCATATCCACAGACATTTCTGTGAAGGGTGATGACCAGACTGCTGGCGGGGAATGCCAACTGAGGACGTATTGAGCACCAAGAAATGAGCTGGAATTTCCAGACACATACTCACACCCAGATCTCTTACCAAACACATCTGACAAACGTCTCAGCTCTGCTCCTGCTTTTAATACTCCTAGAACTTCTTTAACTTTTCGAAACAAAAAAGCAAACAGCCATTTCTTGGATTTCCTGACACTCCTTTTTGACTAAATACCTATAAAGAAATGAGTAAGCATTTTACTTTTCTCTGAAAAAATTTTATTAGTCTCCCAACACATGCACATGTGGGATTTGTTTCTTTCTGCTCCCATAAAAGCAGCCATAATCAATGTGCAGCACCATTCCATCTCCTATTTGCCTGTTCAGGCCCAGGTTTCATACCCTACACTTGGCTATTCTCCTACCTCTCCCATTCTCCCCAACCGCAGGGCAGATGTCCAAGATCTTTGCCTTGGCTCAAGAAGTCTACCAGATAACATTCAGACTGGAGGGATGACCTCACAAGGAATTTATTTTTCCTTTTGGGTCTAAATTTTGGGATTTGGACACAAGACTGTTATATTTTCTAAGTAAAGCCAATGGAAATGGAGCAATTTAACTGAGTTGAAGTCTCTTACATTTTTCTGGAGCGCCAGAGAATTAGGAAAAAATATTTAAAACTGAATTGGTCTTCATCTAGAAGTGAGACATGCATTCTGTTCTGCGTAGCTACAGGGAACATGCACAACACAAGTAAAGCCCTAAATGTCAGTAAGTTCAAAGTTATGGCTTGCACCACAATCAGAACTCAATGTGGGTAGCATTTTTCGTTTTTGCCAGAGATTTTAAATTGACCAGACTAATGTAATGCACAGGGCAGCAATGTGGGCTACTGAGTTTCCTGACTTTTCTTATGCTAAACAGTCACACATATCATTATAATCATCACTTAAAGATATATATGTAGTTCTCTGTCCAAAGAAACCTCTCAGTCTGTGTTACCTGGACCAAAAAGAAGTACAAGTTGATGAGGTCAACCTTTCCTGGGAAATCCAGAAACTCTGTTATCTTATATACCATTTGAAACTCAGAACTCTCCAACTCATATACTCACATGGCTCAAAACCTCCATGTGGGGTTGAGTTTTATTTCTCAGTAATTATATGCAAAAGCTGAAGTACAAGGGCATGTTAGGGTAACTGAAGTTGTGAAATTGATTTATTTATAGATATTTGAGGTTTTATGGACTTTCCAGGTATCTTGGGCACTGATAGATTTCCACCAGAAACATGAAATATCAGCATGAGAAAAGTTTCCAGTAACCTGATACTTTAACTGCTAAGTAAATGTTATAATAACTAGTCTTTTTAAAAAATCATCAGTAAGTTGGTGACTGAAAACATTTTCCATGAACTCTGAAGTTTCCTTATAAAGAAGTACAAAATCTCAAACCTATATATTGAGATAACACTATTATCTAAAACTAGAGACCCAGTGCACTGGTGGGGTTCGACTGGCCTGGTCCCAATCAGGGCAGATGCGGGCAGAACCTGTCAGGAGGAGGAGATGGCAGGAAGTTGGCTGGCTGGTTAGGCCCCCATCCAGGCTGATCACGGCCATGCTGTTTGAGGAGAGGGGTCATGGGCTATTGGCCAGTGGATCTCTTCCTTGATTGGAGGGGGGGGGGTGTTGATTGAGGACAGGGCTGGCCATGGGGGGGGGGGGGGCTTGTGTGCATTAGGCCAGCCAGCCCCACCCCCGAATGGGGTGGGTGGGCCAACTGGGAGTCAATGGATGGGGGTAGGGCCTTGGGCAGTTGATCTGCTAGCCCTGCCCTTGATTGGAGTGGGGAGGGGATCAAGTGAGGGTGGAGCTGGCTGGTGGGAGGGGCTGTGGGCTATCAAAGTGGTGGGGACTCATGAGGGTCAGGACCAGCCAGGGATAGGGGCCACAGGTGGTTGGCCTATGGCCCCTGTCCCTGATCAGGGTGAGGAGGCCTGTTTGTGGGGGGAGGGCAATCTGGGGTGGAGCCAGGCAGGGGGAGGAGCTGCAGAAGGTTAGCCAGCTGGCCCCACCCTCTATTGGGATAAGGTGGTCAATCAAGGGAAGGCATGGTCAGGGGAGAGGTTGCAGGCTGATCAGGATGGTGGGGGCCTATAGGGGATAGGGCAAGCCAGGAGAAGGAGCTGCAGGAGGTTGGGCAGCTGGCCCCATCCCCAATCAGGCCAGTTTTCTGGCCCGGTGAGTGTCATAGTGACCGGTCCTTCTGGTCATTATGGCATTCCAGTTGCTGGCTTTATATTTTATATATATATACATATATATATATATATATATATATATATATATATATACACACACACATACACACACACACACACACACACACACACACACACACAGACTAGAGGCCCAGTTAATGGGGACAGGGGGGCAGGGGATGTCCCACAGCCCAGCCTGCACCCCCTCCAATATGGTACCCCTCCAAGGATGTCCAACTGCCTATATAGGCTCGATCCCGGCCTAAACTGACAGTCAGACATCATTCTCACAATCCAGGACTGCTGGCTCCAAACTGCTCACCTGCCTGCCTCCCTGATTGCCCCTAACTGCTTCTGCCTACCAGCCTGATCACTCCCTAGCCACTACCCTGCCAGCCTAATTGATGTCTAACACCTCCCCTGCCAGCTTGTTTGCCCCCAACTTCCCTTCTCTGCTGGCCTGTTTACCCCTAACTTTCCTCCTCTGCAGGCTTGATCGCCCCCAACTGCCCTCCCTTGCAGGCCTGGTCCCTCCCAACTGCCCTCTCCTGCTAGCCTGATCACCCACAACTGCCTTCCTTTGCAGGCCTGGAACCTCCCAATGGCCCTCCCCTGCAGGCCATCTTGTGGTGACCATCTTGTGTCCACATGGAAATAGGATCTTTGACCACATGTGGGCAGCCCTCTTGTGTGTTGGAGTGATGTTCAATCTGCAAATTACTCTTTTATTAGATAGGATAGAGACCTTGTCCATGGGTGGGGGCCAGCTGGTTTGCCCTGAAGAGTGTCCTGGATCAGGATGGGGGTTCCGTTGGGGCATGGGACGACCTGGTTGAGGGGGTTGTTGTAGTTTGCAGACTGGCCATGCCTCCCAGTGACCCAAGTGGAGGCCTTGGAGTTTGGGATTAATTTATGTTCTACAATTGAAACTTTATAGCTTGGAGTAGGAGCCAAGCCTTCTGCTGGCACTGTGGCAACAGCCCATTTCTGTCTGGGTTTATTTAAATTATATAATTGAAACTTTGTAACCTAGAGTAGAGGCCTAGGCTCTAGGGCTGCAGAAGCTTGGTTCCCTCCATCGCCCAGGCAACCCTAGCCTCTGCTCTCTCCAGCTCCATGACTGCCACCATTTCTTTTGGGATATATCTTCTATAATTGAAACTTTGTAGTATTGAGTGGAGGCCTAGAATAGCAAGCACAGACAGAAAGCTTGGCTTTCTACATTGCCAGGGAAACCCAAGCCTTCCTCCTGCTCTCAGTGGCTACAGCCATCTTGGTTGGGATTTGTTTGCATAATTTGCTCCTGAATGGCTGATGGGCATGGCAATGCTTGATCAGAGGTATGGTCAATTTGTGCATTACTCTTTTATTAGCTAGGATAAACTACTGGCCCAGTGCATAATATCCGTGCACATGGGGAGATTTCCCTCAGCACAGCCTGCAGCCTCTCCATTCTGGGACCCCTTGTGGGATGTCTAAATGCCGATTTAGGCATTTGGACATCCCTCTTGCTATCTAGGACTGCTGGCTCTTAAACACTCACCTGCCTGTCTGATTGCCCCTAATTGCCTCTAATTGCCTACCTGATTGCCCCTAGATGCCTTCCTCTGCTGCCTGATATCACCCCCAACTTCCCTCCCCTTCAGGCCTGATCTCACCTCCAACTGCCTACTCTGCCCCAGCATGGCTTTGTCCAGAAGGAAGTTGGACATGCGGACAATGACCAGTCTACTCGGTCTAATTAGCATATAACCCTTTTATTAGTATAGATAGATTGTATAGGATTGGATTGCTTGTATGGGGGCAAAAACCTTTTTTCATCAGGAGGAGATGCTCTTGGCAGACAGGAAAAATAATGCTTATATCTGGACTGATAGCCAGCCATATCCACTCTACTGCCAAACCAGTCATTAAAAAATTGAACCACTTTCTTACACCTTACACCAAACAGCTGTTGCCCTTAAAACCCTCCTCTCAGCCCCCATTATAGGTTTTGCTTTCCCAGTTCACCCAGATTAAGTTCTCTCTCTCTCTCTCTCTCTCTCTCTCTCTCTCTCTCTCTCTTTCCCTCTCTCTCTCAAAAACAGACATCAACCAGGTGTCTCCTGCACACCCCATACTAGGGATGTGCCCTTAACTGGAATCAAACCTGGGATCCTTCTGTCTGCAGGCTGACACTCTATCCACTGAGTCAAAGCAGTTAGGGCCAGAATAGTTCTGATTGGTTGGTTTCTATGCCAGTCAGCTCCACCTCCTAGGCAGCCATTGGCTCCTCTCACTTCACCCAGATTTGGTTCTGATGGGTCAGTTTCTATGCTAGTCATTGTTTCCAGGCCTATCTGCAAGCCTGATTAGAGAGGCAGGGCTGATCATCAGCCCCCACAGCTACTGTCAAGGCCTGGAGAGAAAGATAGGTGTGGCTCCTGGACAGACCTGGAGAGAAAGAGAGAGGCAAGGACTGATCAACAGCTGCCACAGAGGCTACAGACCTTGCTTCTCTCTCCAGGTTTCTCTCTGGGCTGCTGGTTGCCATGGCAACCCAGCACTCACTGCAGGACTGACTTCTGGTCAGTCAAGCCTTTGGTCATTACGGACCCTCTGTTTTTATATATTAGGATAGCTTCTTCTCCCACTTCCACCCATGAAGTAGCTACAAAGTTATAAAGTGACTTTGGAGTTCCCCCCTCTTAGGCTCTGGCTGCATCCCAGTCCCACATTATAGGTGGATTGGCTAAGACAGCAGAGTAATGATCCCAAACTACTAACGTACATGAGAAATCCCAGAGGCTTATGGCCAGAACATATGGCATCTCTGAATGCAACAGAAAAGGCATCTCTCCAACAAGCCAAGGTCTCCTGGCTGAATATTACAAGTCAAAGTATCCCTCCCTAATGACACCATCTCATGTCCCAGCACAAGACCAGGTGAGCACAGCCAGGAGACCCTGGACTCAGCCCAAGAGCACGGCACTGTTGCGCAGCCAAATGCAGTGAACAACAGTTCTAGCCAAGCTACAGAGAGGTTATGACATAGCTCAAAATCTGGAATCAATAATGTCTGAGTATAAATCAACTCTACAACTTAGCATGGTATCACCTAGAGAACACTGCTTTGCTTCTCTAAGCCTCAATCCTCTGATATGTAGAATGGACCTAATGATAATACCTCACAATAGTGACTTAATATTTATAAAGTTCCAGCACAGTGGCTGCCACACAGTGTGTTCAGTTCCCTGGTTTAGGAAAACAGAAACTGAGGCTCTACCTTTAAGTATAACACTAACAACTGTGTGATGTAAAAATCATATCGTTAAACTTCAATTTCTTAACCTTTACCTAATGGGAATATTGAAGTAATCTTAAGTAAAAATACTTGCAAAACATTTTATATTATTTTTCTATCTTTTATTTTTATTTTTTTAATTTAATAAATTTTTATTGTTCAGATTATTACAATTGTTCCTTCCCTTCCCCCCATAGTTTCCCTCCAACAGGTTCCCACCCCACCTTCTGCCTTTACATACCTCCACTTTCCTCATCTATAGGTGTACAATTTTTTTCCAGTCTCTTCCTACACCTCCCACATCCCTTTCCCCCTAGAATTGTCAGTCCACTCCATTTCTATGCTCCTGATTCTGTTATATTCATCAGTTTACTCTGTTCATCAGATTTTTAATTCACCTGGATTTTAGACTCACTTGATATTTATGTATTTGTTGTTCATAATTTTTATCTTCCCCTTTTTCTTCTTCTTCCTCTTCTTAAAGAATATCTTTCAGCATTTCATATAATACTGGTTTGCTGGTGACAAACTCCTTTAGCTTCTTTTTATCTGTGAAGCTCTTTATCTAACATTCAATTCTGAATGATAGCTTTGCTGGGTAGAGTAATCTTAGTTGTAGGTTCTTGCTATTCATCACTTTGAATATTTCTTGCCACTCCCATCTGGCCTGCATAGTTTCTGTTGAGAAATCAGCTGCAATAGTATGGGTGCTCCCCTGTAGGTAATTAACTGTTTTTCTCTTGCTGCTTTTAATATTCTCTCTTTGTCTTTTGCTCTTGGCATTTTAATTATGATGTGTCTTGGTGTGGTCCTCTTTGGATTCCTTTTGTTTGGGGTTCTGTGAGCTTCCTGGACTTTTAAGTCTATTTCTTTCACCAAGTGAGGAAAGTTTTCTGTCATTTCTTCAAATAGGTTTTCAATATCTTTCTCTCTCTCTTCTTCTGACATCCCCATAATTAAGATGTTGGTACAACTGAAGTTGTCTCAAAGGCTCCTTACACTATTTTGAAATTTTTGGATTTTTTTTTTTTGCTTTTCTGGTTGAGTGTTTTTTGCTTCTTCGTATTTCAAATCTTTGACTTGATTATTGCATTCCTCTAGTCTGCTGTTGGGTTTCTGTAGAATATTTTTTATTTCAGTCAGTGTATGTTTAATGGTCCTTTTTCATATCCTCAAGAGTCTCATTAAATTTATTGGTATTTTCTAGGAAATTCTTGAAAAACCTTATAACTGTGGTTTTGAACTCTATATCCAGTAGTTTGCTTTTCCCCATTTCTTTCATTTGTGATGTTTCTTTGTCTTCGTATTTTTGCTGCTTCCCTGTATTGGTAGGGTATCTTTGTGCGCTAAGTGTTCTATATGGCCCAGTGTCTCTTTCTCTCCAGTTACCTAAAGTGGACACTCTTGGTGTACCCCTTTGTGGATTGTGTGTACAGCCTTGTTGTAGTTAAGTCTTGATTGTTGTTGGTATCACTGGGAGGAATTGACCTCCAGGCCAATTGACTGTGAGGATCACTGTGTCTATGCTGGGAGAACTTCTGTGCTGGAGACAGCCTTATGCAACAAGACTTGAAAAATTTCAAAAGTCTCTGTGCTCAGGTTGGATGAAGCAGAGTCTCAGGGTGGAGCAGACAGCCTTGGCTTCCTGTCAGCCCTGCCTTATGAGGCCCCTGGGTCTCCGTGTACAGTTGTAATCGCTGCAAGCACCTCTGAGAAAAAGCTGCTCTCGAGTTTTGCCCACTGTCAGTCCAGGTTCTCCCAGATTCTTGCCTGAAACTGGAGTACAGTGCAGTCAAAATGGGTTCAGCACAGTCAGGAGTTTTGTCTCCTTCCCACTAGAGAAAGCCAGTGGCACACTCAACAGTTAGTTCTCTCTGCGCGTACTCGTACATGTGCCTCCAGACTTCTGCCTTTTGCAGCTCCCCTAAGTTTCCACCTGACAGTCCAAATTTCCCCCGTATGAGTCTGGGTCCCCAGGGTCTCGCCTGGAACTGGGGTTCAGAGCAGTCAGAACTGGGGTAGAGTGCAGTTGGGAGTTTTTGTTTCCTTCCAACTAGAGAGAGCCACTAGAGGTATGCGTGTCTCCATACCTCAGCCTTTTGAAGCTCCTCTGATTCTCCGTGTGCTTTTCTCTTTCCTTCTATTTGTAGAATTTCCACTCAGCCTGCTTTCCTGTGGTTCTGGATGATGTCCGTTTTGTCTTTTAGTTGTAGTTTTGAAAATTGCTGTGCGAGGCAATAGTTTAGGTGTTTACCTATGCCACCATCTTGGTTTCTCGGACTATTTTTCTATCTTTAAAGTAATTTAAAATTTTAAAGTGAGAATACCAGCAAATAGAGTTAAATAATGAGTTTACCCAAAGAAGGCAAGAGAGAATCACAGTTAAAGATAATACTGACTTGCCTTAACTGGATGTTGGTTGAATGTTTTCCTGTGCACCAAAAGGTGGAGGGTTTAATTCCTGGTCAGGGCACATACCCAGGTTGCTGGTTCAATCCCAGGTTGGGGCACCTGTGGGAGATAACATTTATGTTCTCTCTCTCTCTCTCTCTTTCTCTCTCTCTCTCTCTCTCTCTCTCTCTCTCTCTCTCTCTCTCTCTCTCTTTCTGTCCCATCTCTCTCTCCATCTCTCTCTCCCTCTCTATCTCTCCCTTGCTCTCTAAAATAGATATTTGAAAAAAGATAATACTGATATTTTTTAGGAACAGCCAGGTTCATTTAGGCAAGGGTAATAGTTTTTAAAGACAAAAAGAGTCTAGCTCAGACAATTCACTGCAATTAGCAAACTGATGTTTATGTCTGTTGCATGACACTGAACAGAAGATTCTCACCAAAATAGCTGATAAATATTGACCATCACTCAGAAGTATTTCATGATTGACACTATGAGAGTTTTTATAGAATTCACCAGGGCTACTGTAGCACCCACAGTGATGACAGCAAGATCTCAAGGTCACACATACAGTAATGAATGTTCTGGAATTGGGGTTGTGATCCTTTGCTGAGATAAACACTTTACAACAGACATCTTCATTTGAGAGGCAGAATGATCTGAAACCTTCAAAATTTGTGACTAATAATAGAGAAAAATGAAAGAGGCCTAAGTTGGATCCTTCTTTCTTGTTATGATTTCATAGGAACTTTTTAAAAAGATCCCTTTTGTCATGATTCTTTTCACAGACGTGAGAAAGTGCTGCTTAAGTTTCTTCAATCCAATAACAATTTTATAAAATACCTTCTCATATGTTTCTCCTCCACCTCAAGATAGGAGAGGGTGGCCTCAGAGCTAAGACAAAGCTTTTGGAGCAACCAGACTCTTTGCACTTTGTCAATATGTTTATAAAGTAATAGATACATCTAGTCCATTATGCTGGAGACCCGGAGGAGTAATAAAGTCTCAATATTGCTTTCCCTGCCCTTCTTAGCCCTGTAGGGTCCAAAGGTCAATTATCTGTAGCTGCTTCACTGATGAAGTCTGCTCGCTTATCAATTTATAATGTCACTAAATGGGATTCCTCTCCATATGTCACCATCAGCAGTGGGTTTATATCTTTACAAAATTTGTCATTTTACTGGCTGGCTTGGGAATATGGTCTATGTTTGAAACTTAATTTTCTGTTTTCAACAAATTTTTATGAATACTTATATGTTTCAAGCAAAACAATGAACATCAGAGTAGGAAAACAAACAAAAAAGGACACATCCACACACACACACTCTAAAAATAAAGTAAAAACTTTCTTCAAATTCAAATCCCTTTTTAAATTCCATTCTCCATCTTCCCTTTCATGATAAAGCTTCTCCAGGCAGTAGGAACATTGAAGACCTGCCCTTCCTCCTTTCCCAAGTTCTTTCCAACCCACTATAGTCTAGCATTGCTTCCACAACTGCAGTAAAATTGCTCTGACCAAGGTCATATAGGGTCACCATGTTGTACAGCCCAATAGTCAGTTTCCTCTTCTCTAAGTGGATATATTTGAGGCTATGATGATGAATCACTCCCATAATGTCAATATTTTCTATTCTCTGAAATCCATGACTTGTTCATTAAACTACATCATGATCTGTATCCTCCTTCCTACATGTCCATTATATTCACCAAATTTGCTTTCAGCTATTTTCACCTGGTACTTGATTCTCCATCTGAACACATTAGGTTGCTTATTATCTCCCAGATCTGATATCTTATATCTGGAATAAAAGCCTGTCTGTCATTAGACACCAGTACTTCAATAAATCTAACAGAAAATACATTCAGTCCCAAACTGGACGCATTATCAAATATTTTTCTCCTGCTCATTGGTGTAAGGTCTGGGGCTGGGAATATAGGGACTTCCCCTATCCCATCCTCTGAGTTGAACAATAGCGGCCTTCCAGGACATACCATAGCTGTGCTGACATCCTACTGGACAAAAAACGACCACCCTGACTTATCAAGGGTGGCCAGGTTGGAGTTGTATGAATTTCCCACTCATAAATCACCTGCCACAAACTCCCTCGGAACATGCCAACAGCAGCATAAAAGAAACTCAGGGGATTTCTGGAGAGGAAAAGATGGCGGTGGGACAGAAGGACGCGTAATCATTTGTGTACCGGGGTAGACGGGGTGAGCGGCTGAGGGTCGCGGGGGGAGTGTTTGTTGGCGAGTGGGAGGACAGCAGGGCTTTGGGAGAAGGAGGGGGACTGCCAGATTAGCCGCCCTTAACGGAGCGGCTCTGTGTGGCTGGGTTCTCTCCTGGAGCCTGGCTCAGAGGCGGCTGCGCCATCTTAAAGGGGAAGAGCCTGAAGATTTTACAGTTGCGGTAACCACTGGGCGTCTGAGACACCACCACCCCCCAACATCGGTTCCTAGTTGGTGAAGAAGCGGACTCCAAGGAAACTTGTGCTCTGCCACGGAAAGGTCAGGTTTCTCCAGGGGTTAAGGGAGCTGGTAACACAGGGAGTTTCTCGCCTGGGGGGAAAAAGAGGAAAAGTCTGTGGCTGTTGGAGCCAGCAAACGTGGAAGAGGGTCCTCAGAGCTGGTGAAGGGAGGGGGGGGGGAGGGAAGGGGATACACAGAGGGCAACCCATTTGGACCTGAAGGAGAAGGCCAGCCTGGCAGTTTTGGGAGGGAGCGGGCTGCCAAACCCAAGGGGAGAAAGGGTTTCATACGAGCAGGACATGAGTTCCCGCGCCTGTGTTTGTCCTCTCTAAATCCGAATTTCTCAGTGCTTAACGAGGAACGGGAGATCCCCTGGTGGGGGATAACCTGGGAGACCACAGGGGCGAGCTGTTTTTCTGACACTGGGGATCAGAACAGGTCCTCACAATTAGAGAGGCAGCTCTGGGGTAGCCTATTTCCACAAATCAGTTGTAAATACCATAGACATAGCAGGATTTTAGATCAGGCTAGAGAGGACCAATAGACCAGGAGGTCAATTCAGAAACACTGCCACCTAGGGGCTGAATCATAAATTGTCTCTTGTGTAACACAAATTAAGGAATCAATTTTATTTCTACTACTATTTAAGTTTTTTAAGTGCTATTTTATTCCATCTTTATTCTACTCAGAGATTAATGTTATATAGTCTTTTTTCATCTACCCTTTAGTATCTCTTTAATCTACTTCAACTTCCCCCTATGCCAGCACTCTCTTGCTAACCTTTCCTTAGTTAGTGTCTAATTCCCCTTACACTTTTTCTGGTTTAGATTTTCCTTATTCTCTCTTTTCAGCCCCTGTTAAAATTTCACCCCACTTTTATATCCAATCTCCAACCACCTGCTCCAAGTCCATACACATCTAATGCTTCTCCGACTTCACTATCCTAAAATGTTTTTCTCTCGGTCCTGCTGATGTTGTTTATATTTTATGCATATTTGTGAGATTGGTTTGGTTATTCTTTTCTTTTAATTTGTTTTCTGGGGCGGGGGTTGGCATTGTTTTGTGTTTTGGTAATGTTTACATTGTTTTTTGATAGATTTAAGCTTCTGTGTTCCCTAACCTCCCTTGATATTAGTTGTTGTATGTAGTTTGTATCAGTTTCCAGGTACTCGTTGCTGGCTTTTGCTGGGATTAGTGGTGGTCCTCTGGAAGTTTCCAACCCATATTTATAGTTTACTCCCTTTTCCTTTCTTTTCACTCCTTCCCCTTTTCCCAATTTTATTTTTGCATTCCCTTTTTTATCCTCCCTCCCTCCCTCCCTCCTTTATTTTGTGTGTGTGAGTGTTTTCTCTTACTCTCTTTTACCCAACCTATCACCTAATTTACCTTCCTCTGGCAATCACTTTTAATTTGGAGTTACCAATACTGTGAATACATTCTTCTTCAGTGCCTGGTGTGCTGCACCAGGTTGTGTTGTAGTCTAAGCCTTTAAATCAACACAGGAGAGTGAGAACTACATAACAAGACACACAGAGAAGAAAGACCATGGGGAGACAAAGAAATAGACCACCAATGAAAGAAAAACAAGCCTCACCAGAAAAAGGGGTAACTGAAATGGAAGCAAGCAACCTGTCAGAGAGAGAGTTCAGAGAAATGGTCATAGGGTGGATGAAGAGAACAGAAGCCAATACGAGTAAGAACCATGAGGAATTGAAGAGGAATCAAGAGGAAATGAAGAAGAGCCAGGAAGAAATGAAAAAGA
The DNA here is from genome assembly GCA_027563665.1 of Antrozous pallidus. Classification (NCBI taxonomy): domain Eukaryota; kingdom Metazoa; phylum Chordata; class Mammalia; order Chiroptera; family Vespertilionidae; genus Antrozous; species Antrozous pallidus. The sequence continues at coordinate 9,488,336 of CM050513.1, forward strand.
ATAATGAAGAAATGAAGAATTATGAAGAAATGAAGAAGAATTATGAAGAAATGAAGAAGACCCAAGAAGAAATGAAAAGTAACATTGCTGAGGTAAAGAACTCCATAGAAAGTATCAGGAGTAGACTAGATGAAGGAGAGGACCGTATCAGTGAGCTGGAAGACAAGGTAGGAAAAAACACCCAAGTAGAGCAGCTTCTAGAAAAAAAATTAAAAAGCAGGAGGAGAGCCTAAGGGAACTTTGGGACAACATGAAACAAAACAACATCCGCATAATAGGTCTTCCAGAGGGACAGGAAACTGAGCAAGGATAGAAAACCTGTTGGAAGAAATAATGACAGAAAACTTCCCTGATATAGGAAAGAAAAAATCCACACAAATCCAAGAAGCTCACAGAGTTCCAAGCAAATTAAACCCCAAAAGACCTACACCAAGGCATGTTATAATTAATTTGGCAAACATCAACTACAAAATGAGAATCCTAAAAGCTGCCAGAGACAGACAGAAAGTCACCTACAAAGGAACCCCGATCAGATTAGCAAGTGATTTCTCAACAGAAACTTATCAGGCCAGAAGGGATTGGAATGAAATATACAAAGTTATGCAAAGAAAGGGTCTGAATCCTAGAATACTGTACCCAGCAAGGCTATCAATAAAAATTGAAAGTCAAATCAGGAGCTTCACAGACAAAAAAGGTCTAAGGGAATACATTACCACCAAACCAGCAATGCAAGAAATGCTAAAGGGTCTGCTGTGAAAAGCAATAGGAAACCATGAAAGAACATAGGGGCAAAGAACAAAAATGGCTACAAATAACTATCTATCAATAATTACTTTAAATGTAATTGGTTTAAATGCTCCAATCAAAAGACATAGGGTAATAGACTGGATAAGAAAACACGACCCATATATCTGCTGTCTACAAGAAACCCACCTCCAAAAAAAAAAAAAAAAAAGACGCACACAGACTGAGGGTGAAAGGATGGAAAAAGGTTCTTCAGGCGAATGGAAATGGAAAAAAAGCTGGGGTAGCCATACTTATATCGGACAAATTAGATCTCAAAGTGAAGGATGTAACAAGAGATAAAGAAGGCCACTACATAATACTAAAGGGAGCAATCCAACAAGAAGAAATAACTCTGGTAAACATATTTGCACCCAATATAGGAGCACTAAAACTCCTAGAGGATATCAAGGGAGAGATATACAGCAATACAACCATAGTAGGAGACTTTAATACCCCACTATCACCATTGGACAAATCCTCTAAACAAAAAATCAGTAAAGAAACATCAATCCTCAATGAATCACTAGAACAGAAGACATCTTCAGATCATTTCACCCCAAAGCCACAGAATATACATTCTTTTCAAGTGCCCATGGGTCATTCTCAAAGATAGACCATGTGGTGGGTCATAGGCAAAGTCTCTTCAAATTCAAGAAGATAGAAATCATATCAAGCATATTCTCAGATCACAATGGCATAAAGCTGGAAATCAACTACAATAGAAACAACCCAAAGAAATCAAACACATGGAGACTAAACAGCATGCGACTAAACACTTACTGGGTTACTAGAGAGATCAAGGAAGAGATAGAAAACATCACGGAAACAAATGACAACGACAGCACAAAAATCCAAAATCTATGGGACACAGTGAAAGCAGTTCTGAGAGGGAAGTTCATAGCTCTACATTCCTACTACAAAAAACTAGAAACAGCGGCAATACATTATCTAACTCAACAACTCAAAGAGTCAGAAAGAAGGCAACAAGAAAAGCCCAGTGTAAGCAGAAGGAAGGAAATAGTAAAGATCAGAGCAGAAATAAATGACATAGAGACCAAAGAAACAATACAGAAGATCAACAAAACCAAAAGCTGGTTCTTTGAAAGATTAAGCAAGATTGATGAACCTCTATCCAGACTCACCAAGAAGCAAAGAGAGAAGACCCTAATAAATAAAATCAGAAATGAAAAAGGTGAAATAACAACAGACCCCACTGAAATACAAAGGATTGTTAAAAAATAGTATGAACAACTCTACTCCAACAAACTGGACATCCTGGAGGAAATGGATATATTTCTAGAAAAATATAACCTCCTAAAACTCAATCAGGAAGAATCTAAACAACTCAATAGACCAATAACTGTGGAAGAAATTGAAGCAGTCATCATAAAGCTTCCAGCAAACAAAAGCCCAGGGACAGACGGCTTCACAGGGGAGTTTTACCAAACATTCAAGGGAGAACTAAAACCTATACTCCTCAGACTATTCTAGAAAATTCAAGAGGATGAAACACTTCCAAACTCCTTCTATGAAGCTAACATCACCCTAATACCTAAAGCAGATAAAGATGACACAATGAAAGAGAATTACAGGCTAATATCCCTCATGAATATAGATGCCAAAATCCTCAATAAAATTCTAGCAAATCGGATCCAGCAGTACATCAGAAAGATCATACACCATGACCAAGTAAGATTTATCCCAGGAATGCAAGGACGGTACAATATCCGCAAATCAATAAATGTGATACATCACATAAACAAATTGAGAGATAAAAATCACATAGTTATATCAATTGATGCAGAAAAAGCATTTGACAAAATCCAACATCCTTTCTTGATAAAAACTCTCAACAAGGTAGGAATAGAAAGATCATATCTCAACATAATAAAAGCCATATATGAGAAATCCACAGCAAACATCATACTCAATGGGCAAAAACTACAACCATTTCCCCTAAGAACAGGAACAAGACAGGGTTGCCCACTCTCACCACTTCTGTTCAACATAGTACTGGAAGTATTAGCCATTGCAATTAGAGAAGAAGAAGAAATAAAAGGCATCCAAATTGGAAAAGAAGAAGTAAAGCTATCCTTAATTGCAGATGACATGATATTGTACATAAAAAACCCGAAAGACTCCATAAAAAAAGCTAATAGACTTAATAAATAAATTCAGCACTGTAGCAGGCTACAAAATCAATGCCAAGAAATCTATGGCATTCCTATACACCAATAGTGAACTTACAGAAAGAGAGACTAAAAAAGCAATCCCATTTACCATCACACCAAAAAAATTAAGATACCTAGGAATAAACTTAACTAAGGAGGTAAAAGACCTGTACGCGGAAAACTACAGGACACTAAAAAAAGAGATAGTGGAAGATGTAAACAGATGGAAGAACATACCATGTTCATGGATTGGGGGAATCAACATAATTAAAATGTCCATACTACCCAAAGCAATTTATAAATTTAATGTACTCCCCATTAAAATACCAATGGCATACTTCACAGACCTAGAAAGAACACTCCAAAAATTCATCTGGAATAAAAAAAGGCCCCAGATAGCCACAGCAATCTTGAGAAAGAAGCACAAAGTCGGTGGGATTTCCATACCAGATTTCAAGCTGTATTACAAGGCTACTGTTCTTAAAACAGCCTGGTACTGGCACAAGAACTGACATATAGATCAATGGAATAGAATAGAGAATCCAGATATCAACCCAAACCACTATGCTCAATTAATATTTGACAAAGGAGGTATGAACATAAAATGGAGTCAAGATAGTATTTTCAATAAATGGTGTTGGGAAAATTGGACAGGTACATGCAAAAAAGTGAAACTAGACCAACAACTTACACCATACACAAAAATAAACTCAAAATGGATACAGGACCTAAACGTAAGATGGGAAACCATAAAAACATTAGAGGAATCTACAGGAAATAAAATCTCAGACATATGCCAAAAGAACTTCTTTGATGATACTGCTCCTAGGGCAATGGAAGCTAAAGACAGAATAAACAAATGGCACTACATCAAAATAAAAAGCTTTTGACAGCTAAAGAAACCATCAACAAAACAACAAGAAAATCCACTGTATGGGAGAACATATTTGCAAATGTTATCAGTGATAAAGGTTTAATCTCAAGCATCTACAGACAACTCACACAACTCAATAAAAGGAAGACAAATGATCCAATAAAAAAAATGGGCAACAGACCTAAATAGAACCTTTTCTAAAGAAGACAAAAGGAAGGCCCAGAGACATATGAAAACTTGCTCAAAGTCATTAATTATCCGAGAGATGCAAATCAAAACGACTATGCAATACCATCTCACACCTGTCAGAATGGCTTACATCAACAAATCAACAAATGACAAGTGCTGGCGAGGATGCGGAGAAAAAGGAACTCTCCTGCACTGTTGGTGGGATCGTAGACTAGTGCAGCCACTGTGGAGAACAGTATGTATTTTCCTCAAAAAACTAAAAATGGAGCTCCCATTCGACCCAGTGATCTCACTTCTAGGAATATAACCCAAGAAACTAGAAAGGCGAATTAGAAAGGATATATGTACCCCTATGTTCATAGCAGCATGATTTACCATAGCTAAGATTTGGAAACAGCCGAAGTGCCCATCAGCAGATGAGTGGATTAAAAAACTATGGTACATTTACACAATGGAATACTAGGCCACGGAAAAAAAGAAGGAGCTCCTACCATTTGTAACAACATGGATGGATTTGGAGAGCATTATGCTAAGTGAAATTAGCCAGGCAGAGAAAGACAAATATCACATGATCTCACTCATTTGAGGAATACAATGAATGACATAGACTGATGGACAAGAATGGATCCAGAGACTGAGAAAAGTCCATCAGAATGTCAAACCTCAGGGTAAGTGGCAGGTGGTGGGAGTAAGGGGAAAAGTCAATATTTGAACTCTTGAACTAAGGTAAGTGATTTGTGTTTTTCCATCCCTGACAAAGTTTATATAAAGTTATTAAAAAAATGGCAGCTAGTTTGAGATTGAATTGACATGGTCTAGAGCTTGTCATATCCTATGGACACCAGTCCTTAGGCTAGGCCCTCCTTAAGACTCCCGTGACACCATAATACCCTTACATGATATTATTATACAATGTCATTATAATATTTGATATTTGACAGGAGCATATTATACAATTATCCCAAATAAACTTACAAACTAATTCTTTGAATGTTGGGCAGCAACTTAAAAAAGGACAGGAAAGAAATTAATCCCTTTCAGAAGGAATTAAGGCACTGGGAAGACATCCGAGCATTCTATATTGGCCCTTCTTGCCCTTTCTGCCAAGAGGGACCTTCTTCTTACTATCCAAATACACACAGCTGATGCCTGAGTTTTCAGTTCCAGCTGTGGCTGAAGCCTCTGGGCAGCTGGCACCATGGATCTGTATCCCGACCAATGGTGTGAGCTGGGCCCTCTCTGGAGAGGAAACCTGGGTCCCCCGAGAAATGTGATGAGTACCAGGACCCAGCCAGCAGGTGAGGGGACCCCAAGGCAGGTACTGGATGTGGAGGCCACAGGGGGGCATAGACTACAAAGGAGACAAGACTGAACCTCACATCACCCTGTTTGGCCCGGGAGGATGGCTGGTTAGCCAGACACGGGTAAGATTCCTCAGGGAAGGAACAACCTAAGACAGGCACAGTCACAGAGGGGCCAACAGGAGAGAACTAAAATATCAACAGAGGTGGGGCACAGACCCTCATCCACAAACCTTGCAGGGGTTTGAATTCTCACCCCTCCTGAGGAAGGTCTACAACCCCCACGGCTGCTTCGCCTCCCATGCACAACTCACACCGGGACCCAGGTGGCAGACAGAGACTCGGCCAGCAATAGTTGCCCTATATCTAAATTTAGTTTATTACCAGGAATGCTGAGGACTTACTCAAAAATGCAAATATTCCTTTCCACAAGTATTTACTGGGTAAACTAAGATTTCTGCTTGAGTATTAAAATTGACAGTAAAATAGTAATCAAGTTTTCAGATTAATTTAAATTGGCCAAGTGAAATAAGTGTATACTCAAGAAAATCTAACTGTAGTGGACAAAAAGCTTTTCCTAAAACATTAACTAAAATATCTATTAGTAGTTCATCTCACTGCAAAATTGCCTAATATCCAAAGAACCTAAAGCAGTAATATTTGTGTGCAAAAATTAAAATTTAAAATCACCAAGACTGCAAGATAAAATTTCCAAAAGCCCCTATTAACCAAAAAAAAGGGGGAGGGGGAACACTAGGGTAATATCATATAAGGAAAAATATCATATAAGTAAAACACATGTAGAAAATTCTTACTCCAGAAAAGAAAATTCCATTTGTAAAACCAACTGCAGGACACCCATGAAAAAAACATATGGTGTCAAAATAATCCAAAGGAAAATCATTTAGGCAAAAATAAAAAGAATCCCAAGTCTATTTTTCAGAAAGGATCCCTTTGTTAACCTTTGGTCGAGAATGTGTTTGTGTGTTTTCAGAGAACAACTCCAAGACCATGTGGGTTCCTGCGACAGTGAGGAACTGACAGGTCTGTTCCAGCCACGAGGATGGTCCAGAGATGGTGGACGCTGACGACACCTTGCCATGCTAGCAGTCGGCAGCTGTGCGTTGCTGCAGGCAGCCCAGGACCATACCAGAGAGGATGGATCTTGCATTGCCACGATGTGTCCACCATCTGGATACCACTGCTGACATGTACACATGAAGAACTATTTGACATTGAAACTGGGACTCAGAACAGTTGGACATTGAAACTGACACTCAAACTTTTTTTGCTCTTATATGTTTGTTTTCAGTATGCAGAGGCAAGATATTTTTGAAGAAAAGAAACAGGGGGACGTGATTGATATAGAGGCAGGGTGGCCTCGAACAGGCTGTCAAGCTACAGGGGGAAGGCGGGAGTGGAGGGGAGGCAGATGCTGGGGGAGATCACCCAAAGGACTTGTATGCATACATATGAGCATAACCAATGAATGAAAGACTCTGGAGCGGGGAGGGGGGCAGGTGGGGACATGTGCTGGGGGGTAAGGGAGGCTGGGGGGAGAATATTGGGGGGTGAGGAAAACATATGTACTACTATTAAATATAAGTTATATTGTAAATAAAATTTAAAAAAAGAAGAAGAAAAAAGAAAAGAAAAAAAAAAAAGAAACTCGGCCAAAAGAACTTCTCTTGGGGTCACTGGGTCGAATGGGTGTGACTCAACTGGCCTGTGTTTTCAGACCATGGGACCTCACCCCGGGGCATTTAATAAACGCGAACTTTCACTGGTACCCTGCTTGTCTTGGTCAATTATTGGCTTCAGTCAGATTCAAACCTTGCATCTTGGTGCCAAACGCCAAGAAGGTCTACAACACTTTTTGGCTAGGACCTCCCTCTGTGATTGGACCAGCCGGCCTCCAAACCGATCTCCACCAGCGGTGAGGTAAGCAGACACCCATTCTATTCAGTGTTCCTTGGGCAACCCTGTCTGTGGTCGAGGCTGCTCCAGGGAGTCCTCCTGTAAGATATCCTAGGGATATCTGCCCTCGACTTGCCGCTCCAGGGGGGATGCCCCCAAGAAGGCCTGTCCCCTGTTTCTGTCTATATTCCAAGGTTTCTCCCAATCAGGGATGCCTGATTGAGGGATCTCTTCAACCCGGGACCTGAATTAGTCTGTGCAGCAATTCCTCCAAGCCAGGTTCTGAAACACCCGTAGGGTGCATTCTCTCCAATTGGCATGAATTAGGGTATGATCACATGGAACAGAGAAAGCGACGCTTCATCCAGTTGTCCACTGAAATTTGGCCCCGCTATGCTCTGGACAATGGCTCTGTTTGGTCCCTGGACAGCACTTTTGATTTCAGAATCTTAACTGACCTAACCAATTTTTGCTAATGCACAGGTAATAGCCTGAAATTCCTTATGTTCAGGCTTTCTGGTACCTCTGCTCTTGCTCTCAGCTCTGTATGACCTGCTCTCCCACCCAAATTCTCCTCGCTAAAACAGACCTGAAAGCTTCCTCTCCACAGGTTCTAAATCAGTGTCCTGTGGGCCACACCCCTAGCAGAGCCAGAGACTCAGCGCTAACCATCCCTCTGGAGTCGCTGGCGACACCCCAGGTTGCAGCTCTTCCACCTGTCCCTGCGCCATCACCTACTCCCACAGCACTCTATCTCTCACTCCTGTCTGCGTCAAATTCCCCTTCCCTTCCTTATGCTTCTGCTCCTCCTTTATGCCGTGGACCATAAATCTCCTCTGGTTACTTTCCCTATAGCAGATCAGACCAGGTCGAACCGCTCCACCCTCACTGCTACGTGGGCTCCACCTCCAACCCCCCAGGACCCCCAGACTCTAGCTCCTCTCTGAGAGGTCGCAGGCCCTGAGGGAATTATCTGGGTCCATGTCCCCTTTTCTCTAGAAGACCTCTCTTCTACAGAGAAGAGACTAGGCTCATTCTCCGCTAATCCTACCCAATTTATCAAGGAGCTCAGCTATCTTTCTCAGGCTTATGACCTCGCCTGGCATGACATCCATATAATATTAACTTCCACCATGACCGCAGATGGACAGGACAGGATTCAAGCCGCTACAAAAGACTACGTAGACCGCGCACACTTAGCTGATGTCACTGCTGCAACAGGAGTCGAAGCTGTCCTGGTAACAGACCCGAATTGGGGCTATCAGGACGGGGAGGGAGGAAGGAGACACCGAGGTTACATGCTCTGATGCCTCATAGAAGACATGGAAAGGGTGGCTCAGAAGGGAGTTAACTATGACAAACTCAGGGAAATTACTCAGGGCAAAGATGAAAACCCAGCCACTCTCCTGAGCCGCCTCACGGAGGCCATGCAGCTCCGTACCCGGCTCTCCCCTGAAGACCCTCTTTCTCCCCAGTCAGCGCCCGCCATCAGGAGGAAGCTCAAGAGGCAGAACAGGGCCCTCAAACTCCGGTGCGGGACCTGGTAAACACGGCGATTAAAGTGTTTAACTCCCGCGAGGAGGACGCGGAGGGAGCCCGCCGGCACCAGGCTCCAGAGGCCGCTCCGCTCCGGGCGCAGGTCCCGGTGGCCGTCCAGCGCCGGCAGCTGGGAAGGGGGTCCGAGAAAAGGCGGCGTCCCTCCAGGGCGCTGCTACACGTGTGATCAGGAAGGTCACTGGGCTCAAAGCTGCCCCAGCCCTCGTCTTCCCCGCAAGCCACGTCCGCTGTGCAAAAAGGCCGGACACTGGAAATCCGATTGTCCTGGGGCCGCCGGCTCACTCATGGCGCCTCTACGCGGGGAGGCAGCTGAGGCCGGGACTTCGACCGGGAGTACTTGGACTTGCGAACGACGGAAGAGGCCCAGACTCAGACACCCCAATAACCCTCGCCGAGCCTAGGGTAACGGGTAAGTCCAGGTAGTGGGTAAGTCAACCACCTTTCCGGTGGAGATAGGGGCTACCTACTCTGCCCTTCCCTCCTTCTCCGGTCCTTTATGTCCTTCCCAGGTCTCTATAGTGGGGGTTGACGGCCAACCATTCTACCCGTTAGCCACTGGCCCTGTGTATTGCCGCCTTGAAAAAGCCTTTTTTTATGCACTCCTTCCTAGTTTATTTACTCTTGCCCCATTCCCCTACTAGATCACGACATTCTGCACCGCCTGGGAGCCAGTATCCACCTACCTTCCCTCCCACATTCCACTCTTCTGGTGCTCCTCTCTGCCAAGACACTTCCTTCTCAAACCCAACAGCCACCCATCTCCCCTAGGAGATAAATACCATTATATGGGACACCTCCTCCCCCAGTGTGGCTGCGCATCACCCTCAGGTCCGCATTCGGCTACGGGACCCCAATTCTTTCCCTAGCTGTCCCCAATTCCCAATTTCCCTAAAACACAGAGAGGACCTAAAACCCGTAATTTCCCGTCTGTGGAACAGATGGCTCTTAATCCTACAGACTCTCCTTACAATACCCCAATTCTACCTGTTCGTAAGCCATCAGGAGAATACCACCTGGTACAAGACCTCAGATTAATCAACCAGGCAATATTCCCCCTTCACCTGGTAGTTCCCAACCCTTACACCCTCCTAGCCAGAAAGCCTTCAGGCACTACTCATTTCACCATCCTAAACCTCAAGGACGCCTTTTTTACCATCCCCCTACACCCGGACAGCTACAATCTGTTTGCCTTCCCCTGGGAGGACCCAGATACGGGTATGGCTCAGCAACTAACTTGGACGGTCCTACCACAAGGTTTCAGGGACAGCCCCCACTTATTTGGCCAGGCCCTAATTAGAGACCTCCAGGAATGTCACCTGAAGCCATCTGTTCTCCTGCAGTATGTAGATGATCTCTTACTCTGCAGTCCCTCAGAGGTGGATTCCCTTCACTAAATTTCCTGCAGGCAGAGGTTATTGAGTTTCTGCCAAAAAGGCCCAGCTATTCCTCTCAGAGGTTATTTATCTAGGAATAAAACTGACTCGAACCACTCACTCTCTGACAAGCGACCGCTTAACGACCTTGAGAGACTTCTCACCCCCTAAGAACACAGATGAAATTCTCTCCTTCCTAGGGTTTGTTGGGTTCTTTTGACACTGGATTCCTAACTTCGCCCTCTTGGCAAGCCCCTCTATCCGGCTGCCAAGGAAGCCCCCACAGGCTACCTCACCTCTCCTGGAGAAGTAGTGTGAGATTTCCGCTGCCTATGTGCAGCCCTCCAGTCCTCGCCACTTCTAACCCTCCCAAATCCTTATTTTATCCTTCAGCTCTTCACTGACAAACGACTTGGCATAGCCAGGGGTGTTTTAACCCATCCAATTGGCCCCTCTTACAGGCCAATCACCTTTCTCTCCAAACAGCTGGATAGGACAGTCCCGGGTTGGCAGCGCTGTCTACTCGCCCTAGCTGCAGCAGCTACTCTAAGGAAGCCCTAAAACTAACACTCCATGAACCGCTCACAGTCTGTTCATCTATAACAGGCTCCAAGACCTCCTAAACCATCGGATCCTCAACATGCTCAGACCCTCAAGAATCCAGGAGTTCCACCTCCTCTTTCTAGAAAACCCTAATATTACATTGCTTGCCTGTACCTCCCTGAATCCAGCTACTCTTCTCCCATTACAGGGACAAGGGGCCCATCCCACTTCTGCCCTGAAATAGTCTATCTGCTCTCTGCCTCTCACACGGGACTGTTAGAGGAACACTTGCCAGACCCAGACCTAACTCTGTTTGTAGATGGAAGCTCCATCCTCTCCTCACAGGACCAAGGAGGAGCGACATATGCAGAAGTAACCCTTACTACAACAGTTGAGGCAAAATATCTCCCTGTAGGTACAACCTCCCAGAAGGCTGTGCTCATTGCCCTCAGCCGGGCTCTGCAGCTGGCTGTAGGCCAGGGGGTCAACATCTATACCGATTCTAGATATGCTTTCCTTATTGCCCACAGCCACGCTGCAATTTGGAAAGAGCGGGGATTCCTAACAACTAAAGGGCCCCCTGTCATTCATGCCAAACTTATCCATAACCTCTTAAATGTCATACAGCTCCCAGCAGAGGAGGCTATCATGCACTGCAGAGGACACCAGCAGTCCACAGGCTGGGTAGCAAGAGGAAATGCCAGAGCGGATGCCTTAGCTCAGGTCTTACTCAGACACCCGCAGAGGCCATGACACTTTTTTTCTCCCCTTTCTATAGCCACAATATTCCCCAGATGAGCAACAAGGTCTTCTAGATAAGGGTGGAAAGCTAACCCTTCAGTGATGGATAACCATTAACAATCTCATAGCCCTTCCCTCCACCCAGGCACAGCGAATACTCCAAGAAATACATGATTCACTTTATATAGGCTCTGAAGCCCTACACTGCTTCTTACAGCCTCTATTCTTTCTACCTGCCCTAAAACAATCCATCATAGCTGTCCACAAAGCCTGCTCCATCTGCACAGCCACGAATGTGCAGGGTGGGCTACATCTCCGTCAGAGGACACATCAGCTAAGGGGACACCTGCCAGCTGAGGACTGGCAGATTGATTTCACCCACATGCCCCCTCATAAGAAATTCAAGTTTATCCTCACTCTAGTTGATCCTTTATCAGGCTGGATTTAAGCTCTGCCAATGACCAGTGAAATGGCCGAAACAATAGCCACAATACTCCTCAGCCACATCATTTTGCGTTTTGGACTACCAGTGTCTATCCGGACTGACAGCTCCCAGCCTTCACATCCCATGTCGTCCAGCTAGTTGGAGAGGCTCTGAACATCACTTGTAAACTACATATCCCTTATCATCCCCAGTCATCAGGTAAGGTTGAAAGAGCTAACGGGCTTCTAAAAAAAAACCCAGCTTACTAAGCTCACTCTTGAGCTATGCCAGGACTGGCCTGATCTCTTACCCCTGGCCCTAGCCAGTCTCAGAGCCACCCCAGGGCACCCATAGCCCTCAGTCCATTTCAGCTACTCTATGGACGGCCATTTCTGATCAACCATAACCTCCCCATGATGGTTTCACCCTTGGCTGAATATCTTCCTTTTCTCTCGCTGTTACGTTCTCTCCTTCAGGAGCACGTGGACCAAGCACTCCCCCAGTTCGCAGGCACAGAGAAGTCTGAATCCCTGCATCCCTGGGATGCTGTTCTCAAGGAATGCACTCCCAAGGCTTTCGAACCTCACTGGACAGGGCCCCACATAGTTATCCTTACCACCCCAATGGCTGCCAAGCTTCTGGGTAAGCCTCACTAGTATCATGTTTCCAGACTTAAATGGACTGGCAAGTCCATTTAGTTGGCCCTACCACCCTCAAATTTACAAGGCCTAAATAATTCCTCTACCTGGCCCTGTTGGACTCAACCCTACACAGCTATCCTAACCTTCTTAGGAGCCGGCGAGTTCCTCCTCTTCTCCTTCTGTGCCTTCTGCATTCTCTGCTGGCTACCTCAGCCCGAACAATGGTTGGGTCTTTCCTCTGTGCTAACACTCCTCCTTCTAGCCCCAGTAGGGCTAGTCCTTCAGACCAATCCTTTTATATGGAGATTCTATGCCAGGAACCCAAAGACAGGCCGCCTCATGGGGGCAGGGGACTGCCAACCTGGAGGCTGCCAGGCCTTGATTACCATTAAGCTTAACCAGAACCTGCCATTCATATTTGGTCTGGCACTATCCCCAGCAATCTGTTTTCAGTATGACCAGGCTGACCCAATCTGCAAGAGTTATAAGGTATGAATTTATGGAGGGTGCCCATATGCCCGATGCAGGATTCACAAGGGCAAACTAGACATAGCAGGGAGCCAGTACCATAACCATAGACTGACCTCTAATGGAAGGGGGACCTATACCCTGAGTATACCTGACCCCTGGGATGACTGCTGGGTTGAGGGGGTAAAAGGGAAAATATACAGGGGGCAATGAGCCACAACCCCAGTGGGAGGTATTTGAATATACCGAACATACATTCGAATCCTCCTCGAAACAATCCAGGTCTTAGGGGACATGACAGACACCATAATTGAACAGGAAATCTCTCTGCAAAAGAAGGTCCCTCCCCCAACCAAATTGGCTCACCCTTTCTCCTGGCTGACAGTCAGGGCAGGAATAACCCTCCAAAATAACACATCTATAGGAAATGCAACCAACTGCTTTCCATATGCTGCCCTCTTACGCCCTCCACTAACAGCAGTTCTCCTATCCCCCCTTTAACCTCTCAAACCCTACATCTCTGCAGCCTTGAAATCTTACAGAAGTGCCCAGACCGGTTTGGCTCAGTGGATAGAGTGTTGGCCTGCAGACTGAAGGGTCCCAGGTTAGATTCCGGACAAGGGCATGTTCTGTGCTGCTGGCACATCCCCAGCAGGGGGTGTGCAAGAGGCAGCTGATCAATGTTTCTCTCTCATTAATGTTTCTGACTTTCTATCCCTCTCCCTTCCTCTCTGTTAAAAAGTCAACACACACACACACACACACACACACACACACACACACATAAAGAAATCTTACAGAAGTACCCCTATACACTGGAGCAGATTTCCCATGGGTTTGCTACTCTTTGCAGCCAAGCCTGGCCTCCTGCAACATCACCATCCAGGTACCCCCCCATAGGGTTCTTCTGGTGTAACGATACCCTAACAAAGGCTATATCATTTTTGACACAGGTTTTCTACCCAGCTTCCCTGGTCCCCCAGCTAACCATGTATGGAAAAGGGGAGTTCCTACAAAAGCTCTTGCCACCCCCTCTCCCACTTAAATTGCGCTGTCTTTCTGCCTGTAGTGGTCAGTCTCTCTCTGACCTCCTCTCTGATAGTGGGAGGCCTAGGTGGCAGTGCCCTAGGCTATAGTATCTCCTCTTCTTGGGATCTAGAGGGAAGACTGCAGATAGCCTTGGAAGCCTCTGCTGCCTCTTTAGCCTCCCTGCAATGCCAAATAACATCAGCAGCCAGAGTTGCCCTGCAAAACAGGTGGTCCCTCAACCTGCTTATGGCAGAAAAGGGTGACACCTGTCTGTTCCTGCGAGAGGAATGCGGCTACTACATCAATGAAACTGGGCTAGTTGAAGAAAACATTGGCATCCTCAGTAAACTGGGAAGGAACTAAGGCAACGCAGACAGGGGGAGGCACCTTCATGGGATGGGGGGAGGGAGGAATGATGCAATGGATACTCTCTGTACTTACCCCCTTATTGACCCTCAGCCTCACCTTAATGCTTGCTCTCTGCATTTCTAAATTTTTGCAGTCCTGCATGCAAGAAATCTCTCAGATGATGGTCAACCAGCTCCTCTTACACCCTTACAGCCTCCTGCCCTTGGACCCCCCAGATACTCCACCTCTGTTCAGCTTGAAGCAGTCAGACTGGCCATCGTCCTATATAACCAAAGAGGTCAGGATGTAAGGCCTGGGTCTGGAAAAATAGGGACTTCCTCCATCCCACTCGCTGAGGATGTAAGGTTTGGGGTTGGGAAGATAGGAACTTCCCCTATCCCATCCTCTGAGTTGAACAATAACGGCCCTCCGGGACATATCAGAGCTGTGTTGACATCCTGCTGGACAATAAATGACCACCCTGACATATCAAGGGTGGCCAGGTTGGACTTGTATGAATTTCCCGCTCATAAATCACCTGCCACAAACTCCCTTGGAATATGCCAACAGCAGCATAAAAGAAACCATGTCAAGCAAAGACAGGTGTGACTCCCCTGGCCTGTGTTGTCAGACCGAGGACCTCACCCAAGGGCATTTAATAAATGCGAACTTTTGCCGAGACCGGTTTGGCTCAGTGGATAGAGCGTCGGACTGCGGATTGAAGGGTCCCGGGTTCGATTCCGGCAAGGGCATGTACCTTGGCTGCGGGCACATCCCCAGGGGCGTGCAAGAGGCAGCTGATCGATGTCTCTCTCTCATCGATGTTTCTGACTTTCTATCCCTCTCCCTTCTGCTCTGTATAAAATCAATAAAATATATTTAAAAATAAATAAATAAATGCGAACTTTTGCTGGTACCCTGCTTGTCTTGGTCAATTATTGGCTTTGGTCAGATTCAATTTTACTTCTCAGATTAAAATCTTACAATTGGATGATTTTTCCATCCATCTACTTGCACATAAAGGAGTTTTGGCAGATATTCAGATTCTTTTTTCTCATTTAGTCCTGGAATTGGGCTATCAAGTTTTGCAGATTTCACCTCCTTCATCTCCATTCAGATCCTGACCATTCAATCAGTCTTTAAAGTCATTACCTTAACCAGACCCTCATCACTCTGCCTGGATCGCAGCAATTTCCTCCTAACTGGTCTTGCTGCCTTGAGCTGGCATGATCCCAACCTATTGCACACAGTTATCAATGTGTTTTTTTTCTAAAATACAAATCTGATCATGCCATTTTCATGCTTTAATTCCTTCAATGGCTCCGATAGCTCCAAAATAAAGAGGAAATTCTATAGCTTAATACACAAGATATTTCATGATTGGACACCTGCATCCACTTTGCCTCTATCTCTCCCCATTGATCTCCACAAACTTCTTGTTCTCATAACTACACTACTCAGTGACCACTTCACTCCTCGAAACTTCATAAATGGGGATGGAATACTTGTCTGCTTCTCATCTGAGTAATGATTACAAAACCACTGTCATCATGAAGTTACCCATGATCCTTAAAGTAGAATAGGAGTCATTATACTTATTTTACACATGTTTTAATAACCAATAACATTTATTTGGCTCAACTATGTACCATGCATTGTTTATGCACCTTTCACACATTATCACATTGAATTCTTATACTAGCTTCAACACTGTAATTTTGTTATTCCTTTTTAATGGTGAACAGACTGAGGTTTTGAGAAGTTCTACAATTTATCTAAGTTTATACAGCTTACCAGGAAAAGTGACCAAACACAGCCTTTCCTTCTCCGAAGTTCATGATATTGAAGCTTCCATATCACTGAATATGTTAAAAGTTGGCTTGGTGTTTTACTTCTAGAATAGGATTTGGCACATGCAGAATATTGATAAACAAATTAATAAATACATTGGATTTAGAAAATATTGGCCCTGAGGCACCTAGAAGGTTTCCTGGTTAGCACACTATAAGTGAGATGTTGAAGCTGCAGTGGCAAATCTGAGCTTAAGGTGAAAAACTGAGTCTTCAGTGGCAGGTCAGGTCACAGCAAAGAAGGTAATCACCACAGAGCACAGGAGTGAGGAAGACACAGCAGGAGCCAAGATTATGACCTCACAGAAAAACAACATTAAGGCCATTCAATGAGGTGGAATCTGAAAGAGGTACAAATTATGGGGTAAAATGAAAGGCTCCAAAGATGGACCCTACTAATGTATCTACTGTTAATAGTGTGAAACTACTATAAGAATATGAAGAAGAAGCAGACTTATTCCCCGCTGTGCCATAAGCCCTTGGTCACCTCCCCAAGTCTGATGGCTTCAGACAGTTAACAGTACAACCAATCTTGCCTCCAAGGAGAACCTCTCTCATTCTCCCCTGTGAGAGGTGGCCCTCAACATCTTCCATTGTAGCAGAGTGATCTGAACTTCTTAATTGTCCCAAGCTAGGATAGATAGAGAATTCATAAAGTTACTTATATTTAAACATTTAGAAAATAATATACCAGATTTAGGGCAGGTACTCAGGGCCATATGAAAGATGAGATTACAATTTCTTGCCTGCATTTTTAAAATCTCCTTTCTTGAAAGGTAAAAGGGCACATTTATTTGTCTTAACATTAACAAGGAGCTGCTTTAATATTTTGCTTCAGGCAGAATCACCACACAGAGCTTTTGCCACATTCTGAAAAATATATCAGCCTTCTTCAGCCTTGGTCCCCAAGAGTTTTTCTTCCTTGTGCTTGTTCTTTCAAACACAAGAGTTGTTTGTGCCAAAATGCTCAGGCCTAATATGTACTTTTGTGAAAAAGTCTACACATTTTTGCATGTCCCCTCTTTTACATAAAATGTTACCCCCTGGGGTATATGAAAGGGTAATTCTGTTTGTGACTCACCCTCCATGAGAAACATCTGACAAGGTCTGGAAATGCATCTTGCCCAGAGGACAGCCTTTGTTATATGTTACAGTCACTTACACACTGTACTTATTTTAATTAGGTAATGGAAGGTCAATATCAAAGGAATCTTTACAGCATTTTTTAAAAAATGAAGAAGTGTATGAGCTTTAGAAAATAAGACTAACAGATGAACAGCCTTTTCCAATACCCTGTGGTTCTCTACCTATGCTCCTTCAGTTTTTCTTGAGGCCACGTAAGAATCCTGGGGACATATCCTACCCAGCAGCTGTTAGGCAGCTGCAGCAATGCAGAACTTCTAATAAACTTAATGCCGGATGCGCTGCACTACTTCAGGGTGACTTTGGTCACTTATCTCTGACTTTGCAAACTGAATAATTCAGCAGAGACAGCAAGGCTTTCAATGGGGCAAGTGTTGTGGAGAACACAGCCTTTGTACAAATTTGAATTCATGTGACTTATGCTTTTTTTGCTGAGAGAAGAGACAGATCCAGTCATGTGGGCTACTTTATTTCTCAGCTCTGGCTGTTGCATGTTGGTTTGATGTGGGTGTTTTGTTCTGTTTTTTCCTATTCAAATCTAGAACTCATCAAATGTGACAACCTGTCAATCCTGGAACTGAGGATCTGTATTCACGTGCAGCCCAGGAAAGGGGTCACTGCTGTCTTTTGCAAGAATGCACTTAGGCACAGACAGCAAATGTCACCCTAGGGAACAACACAGCTATGCACAATCGTTACCAGAGAACCCTCTCAGTCATGGCAGGGGCCAAGGGGAGGGAGGCTCTCCCTTCTCAGCTCATGTCAATCTCTCAAGAAAGAATTCAGGTGAATGACAGAAAGTAGTGTTAACATAAAAAACAAAACAAAACAAAACAAAAAAACATTGAAACCTGTAGAGAATTTTAGTGAGTTTATTTGAGCCAAAGTGTCGACATATAACAGGGAGCAGAACCTCAATTAATTGAGATAATGCTCCGGAGAATGGAGGGTTACATCTATATTTACACATTGCAATCAAAGGAAAGGGACATAGGTGAATTACATGAAATTCATTGGTGATAGATTAGGAAGGTGGGATAAAGCAAAGCAGGGAAACCTCTTGGATAGGGTAAAAAGTTAAATGATGGACATGTGCTTCTTTTACAGAGATGGATACAGGATACTTTTAATGTGATTAACAGCTGACAATTAACTTGATAACAATAACAATGAGGGAATGTCCAGGTGCCATTTTTTGTGCCCTGAGGGATTCGTGGTAAAAAAGGAAGTTACAAGTTACCCAGACATCTCACAGATAGGTTATCTTAGAGGCAAAAAGGCAAATGGCTCAATGAAGATCTAAGTTGATCTTTGTCAGGAAAAATCTTAGCCTAGGACATGACTACCCACATAACTGATTTGTAGTTAAATATTTCATTTTCAAACCATCTTTTGTGGTTATTTTAGGTCTCTGAGTTTGCAAGACTGTCATGCAGGCCTCGCCTGAGCTTGTCAGGTTAGCATGTGGCTCCTTTCATCCACAGTAGCATTGAGGCAAAGCGAACAAATATATTAAGGAAGCAAAGTAAGCAAATTTGTTAATAACACTCTTGGCATAAAGAACAAGTGGGCAACTCAGCTAGACTGAACACCTCTCCCAGGGGGGCTCAATGGGTTTGACACCCTTCCTTCTATAGGTTTCAAAGCTCCCCTGCCATATATCTTGGGTAGCAGACTAGGTTAGGTTTCAAAGTCCCCTTTTACTTTGTTATGGTTTATCTTGTAATGTTTATACCTACATCTGATCATCTTGTTTGACAAGTCATAAGGCAGCTTACTTCTTCATGCCCCCTTTCTGCTTTTATATCCCTAGCAGCTATCTTTTCTACCTAACACAGTGGCCCAGCTAGCTGAGGTCACCCCAGGGAAGGACCCAAGCAAAGATACTGGTTCAACCCTGGTTGGAACTTTTCAGCAGTTAGAGCACTGGGCCATGCACCAAAGGGTCTTAGGTTCAATTTCCAGTCAAGAGCATATAAATGTGTTGCAGGTTCAATCTCCCAGAAGTGAGTGTGGGAGGCAACCAATCAAGGCATCTCTCTTACATTTTTCTCTCTCTTTCTTCCTCTCTTTCTCTCTCTTTCTTCACCCTTCCATTCTCCATTCTCTCTAAAATTCAATGCAAGAAAATGTCCTTGGTTGAGGATTAACAAAACAAAACAAAAAGATACTGGTTCAGTGAGGAGAGCTGCCCCTTCAGAAGCCAGGTTGACTGCTGATCTTTTCAAGCATGATTATTATAACAATGTCTTCCTTGATCTATTTAAATTTATTCCTCCTTTGGACTTAATCACCATGTTCCTCAAACTCTAGGATTCAAAAGCTTATTTATCAAAGTTTCCGAAATGGCAACAGGTTTGAGCTGCTGTGAATACATGAAATCATTTCTCACAAATATCTCACCTTCTCAATCTGTCACCAAATTCCAGCTGACCCTCTCCACTATGGCTTTATCTGGAAGCTCCCCATTTGATGCCCCAGTTGCTGCTTTAAAATAAAAATAAAAAATAGGGGGTTCCAAGATGGTGGCCGATGGGATGGCAGGCTGCCTGATAGTGTGTGAGTGAGAGAGTGAAAGGAGAGTGTGTGGATGTGCAGGGAGTGTGTATTTGTGAATGAGATACAGCTATATCCCATAGCACTGTTGGAGAGTGGCAGACCAGGATCCCCTGGCTGGGCAGCCTCAAACCCACTGATCCATAGAGATTGCACCATCTTGAAGGGGAGAGCAGTTGTGATCAGAAGCCAAGCCTTAATTTCAACCAGGGAGACCTTGGATAACTCCCAGGACCCTACAGCCACAATGCCCAGGGACCAGCAGCCTCAGCTGCGAACCCACAAACACCAGCACCAAAACTCCAGCTTTCCCAACCATGGGTGCCTAAAAAGTTTTTCCAGGGGGAGGCAAAGTGACCAAATATGTGGACAGGTCCTGTGCCTTCTCACAGAGTAGATAGAAGAAAGAGCTTAATCAAATAACACTCACCTGGGATTGGCAAATTAAACACAGCTGGATGGAAATGTAAGAGATCACCTAGAGAGAGCTCTGCTTCCTCAGATTCAACTGTGTGTTCATTGTTTGGGTGTTTGTTGTTTGAATTTTTAGATTAGTTGTTTGTAGTTTGCATTCATCTCTGGTATTTGTTGTTTGCATTTTGTGGATTAGTTGTTGCTGTTGTTTTTTAGTTTTCTCCCCATATACATATATTTTCCCCTTCTTTTTCTTCATTTTCTTTTCTCTCTTACATTTTTCCCCTTTTCTCAATATTATTTTTGCACTGTTTTCTCTCCCCTAATTCTCTTTTCTCTGGTAGTCACCTTTATTTGAGGTTATTGGTATCATGAATACATTTGTGTTTGGTGCCATATGCATTGCAGCTTGTTGTGTTGCATTTGTGCCTTTAAGTCAATGTAGGAGAGAGCTACATAAACAGAAGAGCAAACATGGGGAGATAAAGAAATAGCCTACATATGAAAGAAAAGGAGGAATCACTGGAAAAGGAAGTAAACAAAATGGAGACAGGCAATATGTCAGAGAAAGAATTCAGAGCAATGATTATAAGGATGCTGAAAAGGTGGCAGACAAATTCAACAATATGTGTAAGAACCAAGAGGGAATGAATAATGACATTTCTATAATAAAGAACACAATAGAAAGCATCAACAGTAGACTAGAAAAACCAGAGGACCACATCAATGAGGTACAAGATAAGATAGGAAAAAATACCTAAGCAGAGCAACAACTAGAAAAAAATAACTTAAAAAAACAGGAGGAGAGTCTAAGGGAATTTTTGGACAAAACTAAATGAAACAACATCCACATAATAGGGGTGAAAGAAGGAGAGGAAACTGAGCAAGGAATAGAAAACCTATTTGAAGAAATAATGACAGAAAACTTCCCTGATATTGGGAAGAAGAGAAAGCTCACACAAGTCCAAGAAGCTCACAGAGTCTCAAACAAGATGAATCCAAAAAGAACAACACCAAGATACATTATAATTAAACTGGCAAAAAACAATGACAAGGTAAGAATCTTAAAGGCTGCCAGATAGAGATACAAAGTTACCTACAAAGGATCTACCATCAGACTATTAACTTATTTCTCAAAAGAAACACATCAGGCCAAAAGAAAATGCAATAAAATATACAAATTAATGCAAAGGAAGGGTCTGAATCCAAGAATACTATACACAGCAAAGCTATTAGTCAAAGTTGAGGGTGAAATTAGAAGCTTCACAGACAAAAAAGGACTAAGGAAGTTTATTACCACCAAACCAACAATGCAAGAAATGCTAAAGAGTTTGCTATAAAAAAGGAAATAGGAAAGTAAGAAGGAATACAGGCATAAAGAATACAAATGGTGACAAACAAGTACATATCAATGATAACTTTAAGTGTAAATTGATTAAATACTCCAATAAAAAGATATAGGGTAGCTGAGTTAATAAGAAAATATGACCTGTATATCTGCTGTCTATAAAAGACCCATCTCAGAACAAAGTACTCACACATACTAATGGTGAAGAGATGGAAAAAGGATTTTCTGATGAATGGAAATGAAAAAAAGCTAAGGTAGCAATAGTTAAATTTTTATAAATTAGACCTCAAAGTCAAGCCCATAACAGGAGATAAGGAAGATCGTTTCATAGTACTTAAGGGAGCAATTCAACAAGAAAATACTTTGGTAAACATATATGCACCAAATACAGGAGCAGAAAAATACATAAAAATACTACTGGAGGATATCAAAGGAAAAATTGACAGAAATATAGTCATTGTAGGGACCTTAATACCCAACTAACACCACTGGACAAATCCTCTAAACAAAAAATAGCAAGTAAATGTCAATTCTAAATGATTTACTAGATCAGATGTAATTAATTGACATCTTCAGAACATTTCATCCAAAAGTCACAGAATATACATTCCTCTAAAGTGCACATGAGTCATTTTCAAAGATAGACCACATTATAGGACACAAGCAAAGTCTTCAAATTCAAGAAAATAGAAATCATCTTCTTGGATCACAAAAACATAAAATTAAAAATCAACTACAATAAAACCAGTGGGAAATAATCATCTGGAGGCTAAGTAGTATGCTATTTAACAATGATTATGTTACCACTTGCTATGACATACGCTGACAACCAGGGGGCAGTATGGAACATGGTGGGCATCAGCTACCTGGCCCTGGCAGCAGGTGACAGTGGAGGTGCTTCCAGCCCCAATGGGCTCAGACGAGAGCGGGCCCATGGTGGGAAGGTGGAGCAGATGAGCGGGCAGAACCAGGCCAAGGTAGGTGTGAGCAGGGGTCCACTCGCCCTACTGATTGCCCCTCAGATGGTGACTAGCATTGGCAGCTGGGGGCAGGGCCACCACCCAGATCCAAGGTACTGAGAGAGCCAGGTGGAGGGCCTTGCACCTATTGATCTCTCCACAGATGGTGAACAGTGGCCAGCAGGCCCTGACCACCTGATCAGGGCCAGGTCACAGACTAGATGGGAAACTGGGCGTGGGTGGGGGCAAACAATCTCCTGCAGCATTTGGGCTGGGGGCTACCTCTCATAGGCTACCTGGGAGCAAAGGTGACTTGGACGGTGGTGTGGTGAGAATGTGTGTTCTCTGCCAAGCTCCCTTTCACTTCCCCTATTACTCTCCCCTGGGACACCAGGGTTCGTGTGCCAGGGAAGCCCCTGCACTCAAGTGTCAGGCACCGACCAGGAGCCCACCCTGCACCCCTACGGCCTCTACTGGATGAGCCAAGCTGCAGCCACCAAGACCACAGAGCCCAGTGGGGCTCCCAGTGAGGCTTCCCATGGGTTCGAGTAGGAGCTGGTCTGCGAGGCCAACCAGGAGAGTGTGTGCTGCCCATAGGCTTCCATTTAGTGCCACTGGGTTTCCCAGAGGCCCATGCTACACTCCAGCCCATGGCATCGGGCCGCACTCATTGCATCTCCTCGTGGGGACACAGGTACTGTAACTCAGGCAGAAGGCGACACGCAGGGGCCCAGGGGTCCAGATGCTGCCTAGGGCCCAGAGGTCAGCTGGCACCTTGCCCTCTATGCCAGATACTTATGCTTAGATATCCAGCCAGGCCTAGGCACTGCACTTGTGCAAGAATTCCATGCAGTGGACCTCTAGTCTAGTATAACGGAGTCAATAACTATTCTACCATCTCTTCCCTGGTTAAGATAACATCCAAATGCTTCTGTAATTCCATAAATATTACACATGAAT
Source organism: Antrozous pallidus (assembly GCA_027563665.1). Classification (NCBI taxonomy): domain Eukaryota; kingdom Metazoa; phylum Chordata; class Mammalia; order Chiroptera; family Vespertilionidae; genus Antrozous; species Antrozous pallidus. Next base: position 9,511,928 of record CM050513.1, read on the forward strand.
CCTGCTGGGTGTTTCCTCTATTTAATTGTAAACCAATGGCCTACAGGTTCATCAGGATAATCAGCAGTGCAAGATCCAAGCTATTTTCTTACAGCAAAAGTGAACAGGGGCTAGACAGAGAGGAGGAGACATGGTCTCACACTGTGAGAAAGAAACAAATAGCTCACCTAAACCTGGTCTTAAAACTACCAAAGACAATTAAGAAAACCACTTCTAATGAACCATAGATAATAAACATGGATCCAGAGGCTCCATCAAGAAAACTGACCTGTGTTCTTTAATGCCAACTGGTATGAAATCCTGTTTAAGAACTGGAAAAAGTCTGTGAGACAGAAACTAACTTTTCTGAGGCAAAAGTAGCAGCAATAGTAAAGAAGAGCCTTTCAAAAAACAAAACGGGTAAATACTGCTGGATTGCAATAAAAGGTTATAAATTTCTGTCCCACAGGTGGTAGGCAAACATTTTCCTGTGTATTTAGAGTTTGGGGTGAGGTGAAAGGGCAGAAGAGGTATTAAACTTAAATTCTTACTTCATCTTGTCAACATTAGAATCATTCAAACCTGTAGAGAATTTTTGTGAGTTTATTTCATCCAAAATGTTGATAATTACCAGGAAGCAAAATCTTAATGGATTGAAATAAGGTTCTGAAGAATGAAGTTTTGCACCTTATTTTATACACTAGAAGCCTAGCCAATGAAATTTTGTGGCCCTGCCCACCCGTACTGGTATCAAGTTCCTGTCAGCATCTGAGCACTGAGCCTCCTGGTGACCAGTCTTTGATCTTTCTGTCGTGACAGTGTCACAACCACAGGGTTTTTATGATACAGACAAGAGGCCCAGTGCATGAAATTCATGCACGAGGGAGGAGGGATGTCCTGCAACGCAGCCTGCACCCTCTCCAATCTGGGACCCCTCCAGGACTCTGGCTCCAAATTGCTCACCTGCCTGCCTCCCTGATGCCCCTAACTGCTTCTGCCTGCCAGCCTGATCACCCCCTAACTACTCCTCTGCCAGCCTGATTAATGTCTAACTGCTCCCCTGCCAGCCTGATTGATGCCTAACTGCCCCCTTCCAGCCTGTTTGCCTCCAACTTTCCTCCTCTGCCAGACTGGTCACCCTAACTGCCCTCCCTGGCAGGCCTGGAACTTCCCAACAGCCCTCCCCTGCTGGCCCGATTGCCTACAACTGCCCTCCCTTGGAGGCCTGGAAACGACCACTGTCCTCCCCTGCCAGCCATCTTGTGGTGGCCATCTTGTGTCCACATGGAGGCAGGATCTTTGAACATATGGGGACAGCCCTCTTGTGTGTTGGAGTGATGGTCAGTCTGCAAATTACTCTTTTATTAGATAGAATAGAGGCTTGATGACGGGTGGGGGCCAGCTGGTTTGTCCTGAAAAGTGACCCAGATCAGGATGGGGGTTCTCTTGGGGCATGGGGTGGCCTGGGTGATGGGCCTGTGGTGGTTTGCAGTGATCACAGTGACCCAAGCAGAAGCCCTGAGATCTGGGATTAATTTATGTTCTACAATTAAAACTTTGTATCCTGGAGCAGAGCCAAGGCTTCTGCTCACTCCATGGTAACAATCATTTCTGTTTGGGTTTATTTAAATTCTATAATTGTAACTTTGTAGCCTAGTGTGGAGGCATAGGCACCAGGGCTGCAGAAGCTTGACTTCCTCCATTGCCCAGGCAAGCCTCTGCTCTCTCCAGCTCCGTGACTGCCCCATTTCTGTTGGGATATATCTTCTATAATTGAAACTTTGTAGCATTGAGTGGAGGCCTAGACCAGAAAGGGCAGGGGGAAAGCTTGGCTTCCTCCAATGCTGGGGAAACCCAAGCCTCTCTCCTACTCTCAGTGGCTGCAACCATCTTGGTTGGGGTTTATTTGCATAATTTGCTCCTGATTGGCTGATGGGTGTGACTGTGGGCATGGCTTGATTGGAGGTCTGGTCAATTTGCATATTTTTATTTTATTAGATAGGATTACAACCAAAAGAGGAGATGTATGTAGGTCACATGAACTTTATTGACATAGATAAGGGAGGCACGACAAAACAAATCAGGAATCCTCCAGGACTGGGTAAAAAGTAAAATGAAGAAACATACATCCTTTACTTAGATGGTTTCAGGACAGTTAATAGTCAACAATTAACTCAATAACAATGAGAGGACTTGTAGTCTCCACAGAGTGCTTCCTGTGCTTCAAGGGGTCCCACAAAAGGAAATTACTTTGACATTCCAAAAGTATGTTATTGTAGATGCAAAAAGACAATTGACCTTTTTCAGGGAATATTTCTGCCTAGGACATAACAAACTACCATAAATTAGTTTTAGTTTAAAAGTTTTAATGTCAGTCCATCCTTTGTGGTTATTTTATGTCTCTGAGTTTTTAAGGGTACCACACAAGCTTCCCTTGAGCTTATGAAGTTAGTAAAGTGATCCCTTTTCATCCACAATCTAAAATATATATATACCAAGTAAAGTGTGTGCAAAGCAATTTCTTGTCTTTTCTCTTTACCACCTTCTCTCACTATTAGTACCTTTCCCCCTTCTCTGCTTACTCTTCTCCCAAGTCAGGCAATTCTGGACAGCATTTTTATCCCTACTTGGTAGATATTGTGGTGATGTGTTAGGAGGGTTGTTTCAAGAAGCCTGAAGTCATTGCCATGTGTAAGCAACCATGCATATTGTCAGGAAATGAGACTTTAAAATATTCTAAAGCTTTACCATTCCTAAATTTTCATAGCTCATACTCTCTCACACACAATACATGAGTTCTTAAAAAAAATTCAAGTAAATCTATTGTCAATATATTTGAGCATTTTAAAAATGTACCAGGCTAAGATCCATTAACAACTATTTCTCATCAAAAACATTGTGTTCAGAACTGTGCTAAAACGATACAGCCATGAACCAAAGGTTTTCCCACCATCATAAAGATCTGATTCCTGTAAAAAAGAAATACAGTGACAAGAAATTCTCAAATGGAGTTGGGAGTGCTACAAAAGTAAGAACAGTTGACTCTTGAGCAACATAGGAATCAACTGCCATGCAGTTGGAGATTTGCATATATATTTATATTTTATAACTAATAACCTACTATTGACTGGGAGCCTTACCATCAATATAAACAGTTGACTTACCATCAATATAAATAATTATTCTCATCATTTGTACACTATACATTATATACTGTACTCTTAAAAGAAAGTTAGCTAGAGAAAAAAAAAACTTATAAAGAAAACCTGGAGAGTGACTTCCTTCACCAGGCCTCCTCATCAGCCTACTAGGACCCAGTATCCCAGGATTCAGCTCCAGGACCCCACAGTGAGTTCAATCCAGGGGGGACCCCTGTGCCATGCCCCACCCTGGGCCCCAGAATATTGCTGCTCCAACCTGAGCCCTGGGACATGCTGCCAGGGCAACCCAGAGCAATCAAGAGCAACCTAGTGAGTGCCCCACTCTGGGCCACAGGAGAGTGCAAACTGTGCAACCAAGAACAACTGGCACCCACTTCACCCAGGTACCTGGGAGGGGCAACCAAGAAGAACCCAGAAAATGCCTCACTGTGGTCCACAGGAAAGCAGGGTCTATGTGACCCAGAGAAACCTATGCCCATTCCAACTGGAGCCCAGGGACTTATTGCCGGGGCAACCTGGAGTATCACAGCCTGTGCACCACTCCAGGATACAAGGGAGTTAGGACTGTGTGACCCAGAGCAAGATGCACGCACTCTACCCCTACCACTGGGACAGTCATGCCAGGTCTATCCTTAGCAACCCAGCATGCACCCTACTCCAGGCCACAAAAGTGTGCTGCTGGGTTGACAGTGAGAAATCTGGTATGCCCAGCCAAGGTCCACAGGACCACACTGCAAATTCACTACCAGAGGGAACTAGGGTCACCCTGCCACAGGAGCCAGGGAGGAACAGCAAATTGCATGCCAGAGAGCTCTGGGTCCTCACAAGAGTCACACACTAGAGGAACTCTGCATGTACTCCTGCAATTGTGAGCATCTGAAGAGGACAACTGAAAACCAGATCTGTGGGAGAAAGGGATACAACTCAGAGCCGAGACAATAAAGGTGTGACACTCAAGGCAGATTCAGCTTATGATTAGTGAATCCAGGATCATTGGCCTGATTGGATCTTCAAACTCTCAAATCCAAACAGGGTTCCCAGGGCCAGAAAGAAACAGAAAATATGTAGAGACTAGGAAATAACCCCCAAGGAAAGAAAAGGAGGAATCACCAGAAAAGTAACTCAAGCAATATGTCAGAGAAATAATTCAGAGTAAGGGTCATAAAGTTCCTAAACTGGCTGGATGAGAATAACAATATATATATACAAATCAATAAAAAACCAAAATGGAGTCTAAGCTGGTTTGGCTCAGTATGGTTCTGGGTTTGCTTCCAGTCAAAGGTACATGCCCAGGTTTCAGGCTTTCATTCCCAGTGCAGGAGGCAGCCAATCAATAATTCTCTGTCATCATTGATGCTTCTATCTCTTTCTCCTTCTCCCTTCCTTCCTGAAATAACATAAAAAAGTTTAAAAACAAAACAAACGAAACCACAATGGAAGGATGCAAAACTAGACTAGAAGTGGCGCAACAAATCAGTGAGTTAGAAGACAGGATAGAAAAAACCCCACTTTGAGTAGCAATTGGAAAAATAATTAAAAAGAGGGAGGAGACTTTAAGGGAGCTTTAGGACAACATGAAAAAAAGCAACATCCACATAATAAGGGTATCAGAAAGTCAAACAGATAAGTGAGGAATAGAAAACATGTTTGAAGAAATAATGATGGAAAACTTCCTTGACTTTGGGAAGAAAAAACTCATGCAAGCACAGAGAGTCCCAATCAAGATGAACTCAAAAAGACCACCACCAAGACACATAGCAATTACAATGGCAAACATTAATGACAATGAAAGAATCTTAAGGGTGGCAAGAAAGAGACAGAAAGTAACCTCTATGGGATCTCCCATTAGACTATCAAATGATTTCTCAACAAAAACACATCAGGCCACAAGGGAATGAAATGAAGTATACAGTGTGATGCAAAACAAGGGACTGAATCCAAGAATACTCTACCCAGAAAGGCTATCCATCAAAATGGAAGGTGATATAAGGATCTTCACAGACAAAAAAAAAATAGCTAAAGGAGTTTATTATCACCAAGAGAACAATGTAAAAAATGTTAAGACATTGCTATAAAAAGAAGAAATACAAAGGGAAGAAGAGATATAGGTTAAAAGACTAAATATGGCAATAAACAAGTACCTACTTATATATATATAAGGCTAATATGAAAAGTGTACTTTTGGGAATTTGATTGAGAGACTGGGAGTTTGATTGCTCGCTATGACCTGTGCTGACCACCTTGGGCAGCATTGAAGAAAGGAAGGTCCCAGAGAGGCAGCCAAGCAGCCAAGGAAGGAAGGCCCTGGCCCGAAGTCAACAGCTGGGGAAGTAAGGCCCTGGCCAGCAGCTAGAAGGAAGGCCCAGCCCTGATTATCCCTGATCACCAGACGGGTCTAGGGAACCTACCCATGTACAAATTTCTTGCATTGGTACTTTAGTCAATAATAACCTTAAACCTAAGTGGATTAAATGTTACAATCAAAAGACAACAGGTGGCTGAAAGAACACAAAAAACTCAAACAAACCATGACTAATAACCACTAAGTGCCCAGATTATTACTATCTCTGAATGCATAATAATCTGGCCACTGGGTGTATATCCTATATAATAAAAGGCTAATATGCAAATTGTACCCTTGACCAGGAGTTCAACCAGCATGCAGGCTGGCCAATCACCCATATATGCTCCCCCTGGCCATGCTGGCCTGACCCTACCCATGCATGTATTAATGCACCAGGCCTGTAATATATATATATATATATATATATATATATATATATATATATATATTCACAGATCATAATAATAATCTGGCCACTCAGTGTATAGGCTGTCTAAAGGAGACCCACCAAAGAACAAAGAACTCAAACAAACTGAAAGTGAAGGGAGGGGAAAAAAGTTTCAGGAAAATGGAAATGAAAAAAAAAAAGCTGGGGGAAGCAATACTTACATCTGACAAAAAGACCTCAATGTGAAGGCCATAACACAAGATAAAAAAGACCACTCATAACACTAAAGAAACTCATACAATAAGAGGATATAACTCTGATAAACATATATGCACCCAAAACATAGCACCCAAATACATAAAAAAAAACTTCTGGAAAATTTCAAGGGAGAGATAGACAGCAATACAATCATAGTGGGGACTTTAATACCTCACTGACATCACTGGATAAATTCTCTAGACACAAAGTCAGCAAGGAAACAATAATCTTAAAGGACTCACTAGATCAGATGGAACTAATTGACATCTTCAGAGCATTTCACCTGAAAGCAATAGAATATACATTCTTTTCAAGTACACATTGGATATATTTAAAGAAAGACCATATGTTAAGATACAGCCTAAATCTCTTCAAATTCAAGAAGATAGAAATCATACTAAGCATCTTCTCAGATCACAATGGCATAAAATTAGAAATCAGCTAAAAGAAAACAATTAAAATATCAAACACATAGAGGCTAAATGGCATGTTAATAAGCAATGATTGCATTAACAAATTGCTCAAAGAAGCAATAAAATAAAATACTTCTGGGAAACAAAATAGAAATGAAGAGAAAAATACATGGGACACTGTAAAAGCCATACTGAGAGGGAAGTTCATAGCTCTATAGGCCTACTTGGAAAACAACAACAACAAAACAACAACAACAACAACAACAAGAAAAACTGATAAGATGTTATCTAACCCAACAACTTAAATAATTAGAAACAGAGCAAAAAGAAAAGCCCAGAGTGCAAATAAATGGCATAGAGACCAAAAATAAAATAAACCAATACAAAAGATCAATAAAATCAAGAGCTGGTTCTTTGAAAGGATAAATAAGATTGGTGTATTGCTAGACAGGCTCACCAAGAAGCAAAGAGAGAGGACCAAAATAAACAAAATCATAAATGAAAGAGGTGAAGTAACAGCTGGCCCCAAAGAGATACAAAGGATTTTTTTAAAAAAATACTACGAACAACTCTACTCCACAAACTGGACAACCCAGATAAAATGGACATATTCCTAGAAAAATACAATATTCCAAAACCAATCAAGAATAATAAATACCCTTAAAATTCCAGCAATTACTGATGAAATTGAAGCAGTAATCAAAAATATTCCAGCAAACAAAAGCCATAGTCTGGACAGCTTCACAGGGGAGTTGTACCTAACATTCAAAGAATTAAAACCTATCTTCCTCAGACTATTCCAAAAAATTCAAGAGGAAGGCACACTTCCAAACAGCATTACCCTAACCCCAAAACCAGATAAAGACAATACAAAGAAAGAGAATCATAGGCCAATATCCATGAGGAACAAAATGCTAAAATCCTCAACAAAATTCTATCAAATCGGATACAGTATTACATTAGAAAGATCATAAAAGATGACCATGTGGGATTTATTCCAGTGATGCCAGGCTGTTAAAATATCTGCAAATCAATAAACATTATACCCCATATAAACAAATTGAGAGTCAAAAATTACTTAATAATATCAGTTGATGCACAAATAACATATGATAAAAGTGAACACTATTTCTTTTTTTTCTAATATTTTTAAGAAATATATTTTTATTGATTTTTTACAAAGCGAAAGGGAGAGGGATAGAAAGGTAGAAACATCGGAGAACCAAGATGACGGCATAGGTAAAACACATATCTTGCCGTCATACTCAACAATTTTAATACTACAACTTAACGAAAGAACAAACACCTTCCAGAATCACCAGAAAGCTGGCCGAGTGAAAATTCCACAAATAAAAGTGAAGATAAGACACTGTGACTCAGAGGAGCGGCAGTGGACAGCGTTGAAAGATTCGTGTGGAGAGAGGTTTGGAGCGCGCGCCAGCGGAGAGGGCTGGCTGCTGAAAACTGGCCAGTTTTCTCGAACAGGGAGACAAAGACATCCCACTGGACTGATTCTCCAGCTCTGGGCGAAGTCCAGGGAACCCACTATCATACGGGGTGAAAACTGGACAGTGGGAGGGCACGCCAAAACTCGGGCTCTGCAGGGGTCTCCCAGCTTGTGGAGAAGGCAGCTTGCGCGAACAGCTCAGCTGCGTGACCGCGCAGAGAGTGCTCTGCGACTTGTTTTCTCATTCGGAAAACCATCAGTTTGCTTTGTTTTACGACCCTGGGTGAGACATTGGGCTTGCAGTCTCATTTGGGGAGAGTCTGAATTCCATGGCAGCCCGGTGGAGCTCCACAGCGGCTCTCTCTCAGAGGTGCTGGCAGCCATTGCCCCCCCCCCCCCCCCGGCACAGAGTCCCTGGGGCCGAATAGGGCAGAGCGAACGCTGTCTGCTTGGCCCGGAGACTCCGCCCATCCAACCTGAGCACAGCTGAGCTTCACAGACAATTGGCCTGGAGGTCAACCCCTCCAAGTGCTAACAACAATTAACCTGAGCTTAATGTCAGCAAGACTGTGCAACCCATATCCACCTCAGGTAACTGGGGAGGCTGAGCTAGTAGGAAGTCTACCACACAAAGCTAATTGACCAACTCAGGGAAGCAGCCACCATGCAGAGACATGGAAAGAAATCAGATGTGAAAGAAATGGAGGAAAAAAAACGACTGGACATGGAATTCAAAACCACGGTTATAGGGTTTCTCAAGAGGCTCCAACAAAAGGTCGAGGCCTATAAGGAAATACACGAGACCACAAAGGAAATGAATGAGTCCTACAAGGAAATGAATGAGACCTGCAAGGAAATGATCAAGACCAACGTGGAAATGAAGGAGACCCTCAAGGATATAAAGAAGACTCTCAAGGATATGAAAAAGGACCAACCAGAAATTAAGCATACACTGACTGAAATAAAAAATATTATACAAAGATCTAAAAGTGCTCTGGAGCACCCCAAGAACCAAGTTCAAGATTTGAAATACAAAGAGGTAAAATCCACTTAGCTGAAAAAGCAAGAAACCAAAAGAATCCAAAAAAATTGAAGATAGTGTAAGGGGCCTCTGGGACAACCTCAAGCATACCAACGTCCGAATTATAGGGGTGCCAGAAAAAGAGAGAGAGAGCAAAACAATGAAAACCTATTTGAAGAAATAGTGACCGAAAACTTCCCACACCTGGTGAAAGAAATTGACTTAGGAGTCCAAGAAGCACACCGAACCCCAATATATAGGAACTCTAAGAGGACCATACCAAGGCACATCATAATCTAAATGACAAGAACAAAGACAAAGAGAGAATATTAAAAGCAGCAAGAGAGAAACAGTTAGTTACCTATAAGGGAGCACCCATACGATTGTCAGCGGATTTCTCAACAGAAACGATGCAGGCCAGACGGGAGTGGCAAGAAATATTCAAAGTGATGAGTAGCAAGAATCTACAACCAAGATTACTCTATCCAGTAAAGCTATCATTCAGAATTGAAGGCCAGATAAAGTGCTTCGCAGATAAGAAAAAGCTAAAGGAGTTCATCACCACCAAACCAATATTATATGAAATGCTGAAAGATATTCTTTAAGAAGAGGGAGAAGAAAAAGATAAAAGTGTAAATTAGGAACAACAAATACACATCTATCAACAAATGAATCTATAAATCAAGTGAATTAATAAGCTGATGAACAGGATAAACTAGTGAATGTAACAGAATCACGGACATAGGGAATGGACTGACAACTCTTGGGGAGAAAGGGGGCATGGGAAGTGCAGCAAGAGACTGGACAAAAATCATGCAACTATGGGAGAGGACATAGAGGGGGGTGAGGGCGGAGGGTGGGATGGGTACCAGGTGGAGGGGAACTACAGGGGGGGGGGGGGAAAGGGAACAATGTAATTAATAAACTGAACAATAAAGATTTAAAAAATTATATTTAGTAAAATAAAAATATAAAAAAAAGTCAGAAACATCGATGAGAAAGAGACATCAATCAGCTGCATCTTGCACGCCCCCTACTGGGGATCTGCCCACAGCCAAGGTACATGCCCTTGCCGGAATTGAAACCGGGACCCTTCAGTCCACAGTCCGACGCTCTATCCACTGAGCCAAACTGGTCTTGGCTGAACACTATTTCTTAATAAAAACTCTCAGCAAAGTGGGAATAGAGGTATTTTACCTCAACATAATAAAAGCTTTCTATGACAAACCTACACCATACTCAATGGGAAAATATTAAAACCATTTTCCCTAAGAACAGGAACAAGACAGGGATGCCTATTTTCACCCTGTTTCATACTGTAGTGGAAGTGCTAGCAGTAGTGACCAGACTAGAAGAAGAAATAAAAGCCATAGAAATTGTAAATGATGGAGTAAAATTGTCATTATATGCAGATGACATGATATTTTACATAAAAAACCCTAAAGACTCCATAAAAAACTACTAGATTAATAAATGAATTTGGCAATTTAGCAGAATAAAAAATTAACACCCAGAAAAATTATGGGTATTTTTATATACCAAAAATGCACTCACAGAAAGAGAAACTAAAATAAGATTCCATTTACCATTGCAACTAAACCTAGGAATAAACTTAAGATACCTAGAAATAAACTTAATTAAGGAGGTAAAAGACCTGTCTGTACTCAGAAAGCTATAGGACATTGAAAAAAGACAAGGAGGAAAACTTAGACAAATGGAAGAATATATTGGATCCATGGATTGGTAGAATCAACATTAATAATATCTCCATACTACCCAAAGCAATTTATAGATTCAAGAAATCCCCATTAAAATGCCCAGGGCATATTTTACAGACATAGGACAAACTCTCCAAAATATTCCCAAAGACCCCAAATAGTTGCAGAAATCTTGAGAAAGAAGAACAAAGATGAAGGGATCATAATCTACACTAATAAAAGAGAAATATGTAAATGAATCATCACTCTGCTATGTCCACAAGCCATACCTACCAGCCAATCATAAGTGACTATGTAAATTAACCCAAACAAGATGGCTCCTGGCCATGGAGCTGGAGCAAGCAGGAAGCTTGGGTTGCCCCCGTGATGGAGGAAGCCAAGCTTCTTGCCTGCCCTGGCAAGCCCTTGCCTCCACTCAAGCCTACAAAGTTTCAATTATAGAAGATAAATAAATCCCAACCAAAATGGCAGGGGTCACAGAGCTGGAGAAAGAAGGAGGCTTGGGTTGCTCCCAACGATGGAGGAAGGCAAGCTTCCTACCCGCCCTGGCCAGCCCTTGCCTCCACTCAAGGCTACAAAGTTTCAATCACAGAAGATAAATAAATACTAGATACTTGCTTCCAGCCAGCCCTGGCCTCCACTTGAGAGGTGCTGAAGAAAAAAAAAAAAAAAAGAAAAGAGAAAGAAAAAAAGGAGGAGCTGGGGCCTTGGGTTGCCAGGGGGCGATCAGGCCACGATGGAATGTCAGAGGCTGTTGCAGATAAGGAGACGAGCAGGGGGCCAGTTAGTGGTGAGCAGGCCATCAGTGGGGGTCAGTTTGAGGTGATCAGGACAGTGGGGGGGTGCAGTTTAGAGCAAGCAGGCAAGCAGGAGGGAAGTTGGGGGTAAGCAGGCCAGTGGGGAGGGAATATGAGGATGAACAGGCCAGCAGGGGGTACAATTGGGGGTAAGAAGGCAGAGTTGTTAGGAGCAATCAGGCAGGCAGGCAGGCAGGTGAGAAGCTGGAGCCTGCAGTCACATATTGTGAGAGGAATGTCAGACTGCTGGTTTATGCCCAATCCCTGTAATCTAGCAGTAGGACATCTTCCGAGGGGTCCCAGATTGGAGAGGGTGCAGGCTGGGCTGAGGAACACCCACCCCCTCATGCAAAAATTTCATGCACCTGGCCCCTAGTACCATATATTACCAAGCCATTATTTGCAAAATTGCCTGGTACTGGCACAAGAACATATATATAGGCCAATGGAATAGAACTAGAAATCGACCCAAGCCATTATGTTCATGTAATAGTTGACAAAAAAGGTAAGAGCATACAATGGAGTTAAGACAGTTATATCAACTAATGGTGTTAGGAAAATTGTACAGATACATTTAGAAAATGAAATTAGACCACCAACTTACATCATATACAAAAATAAACTCAAAATGAATGAAGGACTTATGTAAGATGGGAAACAATAAAAGTCTTAGAAGAAGCCATAGGCAGCAAAATAGTAGACATTTGTTGTGGCAATATCTTTACTGATACAGCTTCTAGAGTCATGATGGCGAACCTATGCCATGATGTCAGCACTGACACTCGTAGCCATTTTCGATGACACGTGGCCGCATGCAGTGGTATAGAGAGAAATATGGAGCTGCATGCCAAGAAGGACGTTTCATCCTCAGCTACTGCGCTGCCAGGTGGAGTAGCTGAGGATAAACATTTGCTGTAGTGTAGTGTAGACACTGTGTGCCTGAGGTTTGTAGGCCAAAACAACAAAACTCCGGCACAGAGCGTCTAGTTCTGAGACTTCTGGTTAGGCTGTTAGGGGATCCTGACTTCACTTTCAGGCAGCAGAGCAGGGAGCAGCAGAATGCTGTGGGGGATGCATCTCTGGGGGCCCTGTGATCGCCATTACCAGCAACCACATAACCACAGCAACCTTCATCCAATCTACTATTCTGGGGTGTCATGGATTTCTATCGTCATTATTGAGATAAGTGAGGGGGAGGCTGGGAGAGGTGAAGGCATGTGCTATGGGTGCCATTTCCAGCCATTAGAAATAGCGGCAGCCATCGTAATTTATATAAGGAACATCATTTTGCAGCATAGTGCAGATTCCATTTCACCACCATTACTGTTGTGCATCCTTATTCACTCCTATTTCTGCTTATTAACCCTGCCTTTTCCTAAAAGACAGTTACATGTGCCATCTTGTGGTCAGTTAGTCTAGTTAAACCCTAATTGCCTGCAGAGCTAACAGGCTATCTATAATTCTATCTTCTGTCACTGTCCCCCTGATGGAGAATCCAAAAAAGAAAAACAAAAATAAAAACAAAAACCCACAAGGTTAAGTAAAGGATGTGGTAGTAGCAATAGCAGACCCTTTCAAGAGACATGGAACGAGATGTATGGCATTATAGAAAAAAATGGCAGGTCATTTTGTGTTCTATGTACTGAAATGGTAGTAGGCAGAATGTGGAATATAAATAGATATTTTGAAACTAATCATTCCTAGCTCTTGAAAAAAAGTGAGGATGAAAGGAAGGAATATATTTCCAGGCAGCTACACCTTCATAAGAGCCAATCTAATTCCATCCTTAAGCTTATAAAAGGCTCTACAAATTTAACATCTGCAAGTTTGAGCATTGCTCACTCCACAGCTCAGCATGGAGAAGCACTCAGTGAGAGGAATTTATTAAAGGAACCTTCCCATTATATGCAGCAGTTCTATTTCACGATATGCAGAATAAAGATGCAATTATTAAGAGAATATCTGAGTTACCACTCAGTAGAAATATCATAAAAGACCGAATAATGAGACTGAACACAAATGTACAAAATCAATTAGAGACATAAGAAATTGTAAATATTTTTCAATCTCTCTTGATGAAACTATTGATGTCACATCACATGCTCAGTTGGCTATTATTGGTCGATATTCTTATGGTCTCACAATGAGAGAAAAGTTGATAAAGTTAGTATCAGTGACAACAAGCACATCAGGAAGCGAAATATGTAAGGTTGTTACATAAACATTCCGTGACCTAAGCATTGATATCTCTAAAGTTGTGTCAGTGACGACAGATGGGGCATCAAACATGGTGGAGGAAAAAGTTGGATTTGTCAAATTGTTTACGGAAGCTATTGGAAATCTGATTGTACCTTTTCATTGTATTATCCACCAGGAGTTTTTATGTGCCAAGGTAGAATTCACCAACCTCAAGGACTTGATATCAGTTGTTACAAAAATAGTTAATTTAATAGCTGCTTGCCCCTTCACAAGCAAGAATTTTCTGCACTTTTACTGGAGGTTGATTCCACCTACAGGGGACTGCTGATGTAAATAATGTAAGATGGCTGGGCCGAGGCAAAGTTCTTGAGCACTTTGTGGAGTGCTTTGAAGAAATTAAGGTATTTCTTGAGGATAAGGATCTGGGAAACTTTTTTCAGCTCAATGATGATAAGTGGGTCAACACCCTCATATTTTTTACAGATCTCTCTGTTCATATTAATGAACTGAACTTAAAGTGACAAGATTTTGGCATAAGTATTGACATTATGTTTGGATACATAAAAACTTTTGAAAATAAACTTAAAATTTTCAATCGAGATGTAGAAATTAAAACTTATAAGTATTTTGCTCGAGTAACAAAGCATTTTGAGAAGGCTAGTGTAGCTGTACAAAATGAAATGGAACCCTTGCATATAAAGTACCAGCATGTTTTAGACTCATTACTTGACTAGTTCAGTGATAGATTTAATCAATTTAGAAGCCTAGAACAGACCATAATAAAAATAATTAAGTTTCCTGATGTAGTAGTCTACAGTAGTTTGGAATTAAATGGTTTCCAATGGATGCAAATTGATGACTTGGAGATGCACCTTGCAGAATTTCAAGACAGCATCTGGGCTTAGGTGTTTGTCGACTTGAGGTCAAAGCTTGAGAATCTGGAAAGGTGCCGCTTAGAGAATCAAGAGGAGTGCCACTATGAACAGGAAATTTGGAGTGCCTGGAACCTATTACCACATACTTTTAGTACCCTGAAAAATATAGCAATGGCTTTACTCACAATTTTCCTTCTACGTACTTTTGTGAGACCTTATTCTCAGCGTTAAATAATATCAAAACCAACAAAAGAAACAGAATGACAGATGAAGTTAGTAGCGCTTGCTTGAGCTTGAAGTGTACAAAATACCAACCTTCAATTGAAGGTTTAGCCAATGAAATTCAACAACAAAAAAGTCACTAATCGGCAGGTTAGTTAAAGAATTCCCCCTCCCCCTCACTTATCTAGTTCACGGCACCCCACACAAGTTAAACAATATCAAGACCAACAAAAGAAACTGACTATCCAATGAACAAAGAAGTCACTAAGCAGGTAAGTTAAATAACTAGTTTTTGGTTTATATATAACTAGTTATATATTACAATTATACATTTTTGTTATTTAAACTATGAATATTGCAAAATTATTGTTTTTTTTTCTCAAAGTGACACACCACCCAAGTTTATGCTCAGTTTTTTGGCGAATTTTGACACACCAGTCTCAAAAGTTTGCCCATCACTGCAGTAGGTGATTCCAATAGGCCTTGGAATGCCTCAATACTGTCCTACAATGGAAACTAGGGACCAAATTTTTAAGAACTATGTACTGGGTATCTTATCTACCTTAATCTCTCTCAGATTAGAAGGTCTCCTGACCCAAGGTCCTCTTAAACTTCTGGTTCATCACCATGGACTGGAAGACTATGTTTGTTCTAATCCAGACTTGGAAGAGAAGTTGGAACACTCCTGGAAAGGACCCCACTTGTCTTGTTTACCACAGAGACTGCTTTTGGAATGCAGAGTGAGGTTGGATCCATCACACATGGGTTAAGGGTGGACACGCCTCAACTTGAACAGCCATATCAGGACATAGCCCTTTGAAACTGCCAACTGTGAGGTGTCTTAATAGCCATCATGTACTGGGCTCTATTTTCTTTAGGGAACTGACAAATTGCAGGGGCTTACAATGTGGGCTGGAGAAATGTGTACAATCTGGATCGTGCTTACCCAGTTATTGGTTAACGATAACTTGAATGATTTGGATATTTTA
Organism: Antrozous pallidus; assembly: GCA_027563665.1. Taxonomy (NCBI): domain Eukaryota; kingdom Metazoa; phylum Chordata; class Mammalia; order Chiroptera; family Vespertilionidae; genus Antrozous; species Antrozous pallidus. The sequence goes on from CM050513.1 coordinate 9,527,739, forward strand.
GCCTTTAGGTCAAAAGATTGGCTAGGACTAGATTTAGGAGTAGATGTCACAGGACAAGATTCCCTAGGCCAGTGGTAGGCCAACTGTGGCTCTGTTGACTAATGAGTTTGCCAACCACTGCCCTAGGCCACTGCCACCACCATGCAAATAGAAATAGGATATAAGGGAACACATGCCTGGGTGGAATGGATTAAATATTCTGTACACACCCTGAAAAAAAAAAGATACTGTTACCTTACATGAAATAAAGGCTAGAGGCCCAAGTGGTCCCATTTCCACTCAGATGCACCTCAACAGTAACGGGATGGAATATGTGCTTGCCTGTACCAGGAGGAATCCTGTGCAAACACTTCCTGTAAAACTTTCTCCCTGTTCCCATGCAACAGAGGTAAAGAGCAAGGACCCCTGAAAATGATCTGGCCCCGTCCTCCCATGTAAACTTTACCTTCTGCCTCTCAAGTGGGAGAGCAGTACTTGGAATGTATGAGAAATTTTTCCAGATGTGTAAATGGATGAGTATCCTCAGAAGCCCATCATTCTGCATTGTTGATACCATATGCTGATGTTTGATGGTGTCATGGGGGACCCTGATTGTGACCTTGCCCAGCAGTTGGAGTAGAACTTGTGCCCTGAGACAATTGGTTATCCCTTTCACTTTGGCATATCATAAACCTTTTTCAAAGGAACAGACTAGTAAGAGGAGAGTCCACGGGGCTTCTTTTATTCCCATATTTACACACAGATGCCACTGGGGTTCCAGGAAGGCTGCCAAAGGAGTTTAAGACTAGAAATCAGGTTGCTGCAGGGTTTGAATGTGTCCTGTTATGGTGGCCCATTGTAAACAAGAATGTAGTTGGATTAATTACTAGTATATTTACTTTGCCTATTTCTTACAGCTCCCTTGAGGGAGAGTGCCATCATAACTTGCTTTCAATTAAAACTTTTAACCATCTTATGTAGTTAGATCAGGTCTCTGAGTTTATAAGGCCATCATGCAGGCCTCCCCTGAGCTTCTCAGATTTAGTACGTTCACTGTGACATTAATTATAACTAGAGGACTGGTGGAGGACATTCATACATGGGTAGTGTCCCTAGAACTGGCCGGCAATCAGGGCCAATCAGGACCTTCCAGCTGCCGGCTGGGGCCTTCCTTCCCTGGATGCTGGCCAGGAACTCCCTTCATTTCACACTGCCCCCTGGTGGTCAGGACAGCTCACAGTGAGTGATAGAACTCCCAGTGTCCCAAACTCCCAAGGTGGAATATTAGCCTTTGATATATATATATATATATATATATATATATATATATATATATATATATATATATATACACACACACACACATACATACACTAGAGGCCCGGTGCATGAAATTTGTGCACAGGGGGCAGGGAATGTCCTTTAGCTTAGCCTGCACCCTCTCCAACTGGGACCCCTGGCAGTCAGACATCCTTCTCACAATCCAGGACTGCTGGCTCCAAACTGCTCACCTCCCTGCCTCCCTGATTGCCCCTAACCACTTCTGCCTGCCAGCCTGATCACCTCCTAACCATCACCCTGCCAACCTAATTGATGTCTAACTGCGCCCCTGCCAGCCTGTTTGCCCCCAACTTCCCCTCCTCTGCTGGCCTGGTCACCTCTAACTGCCCTCCTCTGCAAGTTTGATCTCCCCCAACTGCCCTCTCTTGCAAGCCTAGAACTCCTCAACGGCCCTCCCTTACTGGCCATCTTATGGTGGCCATCTTGTGTCCACATGTGGGCAGGATCTTTGACCACATAGGGGCAGCCCTCTTGTGTGTTAGAATGATGGTCAATCTGCAAATTACTCTTTTATTAGATAGGATAGAGGCCTGATGCATGGGTGGGGCCAGCTGGTTTGCCTTGAGTGTCCTGGATCAGAGTGGGGGTTTCTTTGGGATGTGCAGTGGCCTGGTTGAGGGGGTTGTTGTGGTTTGCAGGCCGGCCATGCCCCCTGGTGACCCAAGCTAAGGCCCTGGGATCTGGGATTAATTGATGTTCTACAACTGAAACTTTGTAGCCTGGAGCAGAGCCAAGTCTTTTGCTCGCTTCATGGTGACAGCCATTTCTGTTTGGGTTTATTTAAATTCTGTAATTGAACCTTTGTAGCCTAGAGTGGAAACCCAGGCACTAGAACTGCAGAAGCTTGGTGTCCTCCATCGCCTGGGCAACCTAAGCCTCTGCTCTGTCCAGCTTCGTGAGTGCTGCCATTTCTGTTGGGATATCCTATCTAATAAAAGAATAATATGCAAATTTAACTGTAACCTTCACTACATCCACAAGGCATGCCCACCAGCCAATCAGGAGTGTGGGGGCGTGGTTGAGGTGGCCTGGGTCTAGGGTGGCGTGGTGAAGGTGGCCCAGGCCTGGGAATCCTGGGGGCATATCCGAGGCAGCCCAGGCTGTGGAGGGTGTGACCAAGGTGGCCTGGGCCTGGGGACATGTGTCTGAGGCGACCCAGGTTGTGGGGGTCGGGGCTGAGGCAACCCAGGCCGTGGGATGCCTAAGGGGCGTTTCCGAGGGGGCCCGGGCCAAGGGTGGTGTGTCGGAAGCAGCCTGGGCCTAAGGGGTGTGGCCGAGGTGGCCTGGGCCCCGGGGGTCATGGTCAAGGTGGCCCCAGGCCTGGGTGGGAGGGGCTGAGGCCCATACTAGTTTGGGCAAGCTGGCTGGGGCTAAGTCCCTGGCTGGTGGGGTCAGGGGCAGGGCTGGGATGGATCCAGCTATCTGCCCCATAACAGGGTGATGGCTGGGTGCCCAAGGCCTAAAGCCTAGGCCAGAGGGCTCCCAGTATGTGTTAGGGGGCAGGTTGGGCTGAAGGATCACCCACCCCCAGTGCACGAATTTCATACACCAGGTCCCTAGTATCTTCCATAATTGAAACTTTGTAACATTGAGTGGAGGCCTAGGCCAGCAAGGGTGAGGAAACCCAAGCCTCCTTGCTGCTCTCAGTGGCTGCAGCCATCTTGGTTTGGGGTTTATTTGCATAATTTGCTCCTGATTGGCTGATGGGTGTGGCTGTGGATGTGGCTTGATTGGAGGTATGGTCAATGTGCATATTATTCTTATTCGATAGGTGCAGGAAATTGGTGCATGGGTGGGGTCCCTATGCCTGCAAGTAGATCAGAGCCAATTAGGGCCAGGCTGATTGGGGCCTGAAGGCCCTGGTAGTGTTGGGAGAGGAGGTGATAGGTGCCAGGCCAGATGCAGAAGAAACAGATTCCTGATATCGATGCAGTCCTTGGTGCTCCACCAACCTGCAGTTCCCTGCTTCCCCTTCTTCTCCTTCCTTTTGTGCTACACTGCCACTAGGGGCCTGCTGATCAGGAGAGGGATGTGGGAAGGGCCAGGTGAGGTTTTAATCTGAGTTTGGAATGTGCAAGAGACATCCAATCAATGATTCTCTATCATCATTGATGATTCTGTCTCTATTTCCCTCCTTGAAATTAATCAAATATATATATTTAAAATCCAAGGTTTTTAGAGAAAGAAAGGTAGGACAAGGGAGATATTGACATTTGAGATCTTGCTCACATTTCAGATAGGATAACATAAAGTGGTTCTCAGGGGGTGATAGGTGATGAGTGGCAGTGGGTGGAGCAGGGCACTGCAGGATGAGCAATGGGCTGTAATGACTGGGAATAGGTGTCACAGTGATAACAAGTGTGTGTTGGGACCATCTTTGGGATCATTCACCCTTAAGAGGCGATTGGGAGGAGAAACATAAAGTTCAGTGGGCCTGTCTTAGCCTAGAACAGTGATGAGCAACCTTTTGAGCTTGGTGTGTCAAATTCACCAAAAAACTGAGCATAACTCAGGTGGTGTGTCACTTTGAGAAAAAAAAAACACAATAATTTTGCAATATTCATAGTTTAAATAACAAAAATGTATAATTGTAATATATAACTAGTTATATATAAACCAAAAACTGATTATTTAACTTACCTCCTTAGTGACTTCTTTGTCCATCTGTCAGTTGGTTTCCTTTGTTGGTCTTGATATTATTTAACTTGTGTGGGGTACCATGAACTAAGATAAGTGAGGGAGAGGGGGAATTCTTTAACTAACATGCCTATCAGTGACTTTTTTGTTGCTGAATTTCATTGGCTAAACCTTCAATTGAAGGTTGGTATTTTGTACACTTCAAGCCCAAGCAAGAACTACTAATTTCATCTGTCAACAATTTCAAAACTACAACTTAACAACAGAACAAACATCATCCAGAATCACCGGAAAGCTGGCTGAGTGAAAATTCCACAAATAAAAGTAAAGATAGGACACTGTGCCTCAGAGGAGTGGCGAAGGACAGAGTTGAGGATACACGTGGAGTCAGAGGTTTGGAGCCATGCACACGCGAGCAGATAGGGTTGGCGGCTGCAAACCTGGCTGGTTTTCTCAAACGGGGAGGGAGACAAAGGCATCCCATTGCATTGATTCCCCAGTTCTGGGCAAGGTCCAGGGAACCCACACTCATATGGGGTGAAACTAGACAGTAAGGAAGCACGCTGAAACTCAAGCACTGCAGAGGTCTGCAAGTTTGTGGAGAGGGTGTGTAAACTTGGGAACAGCAGAAGCATGCCAGAACACACACAGGACTGGTGACTTGGTCTCTTGTTTGGGAAACCACCGAACTGCATTGTTTTACAACCCTGGGTGAGACTTTAGATGTGCAGACTCATTTGGGAAGAGGCTGAATTGTCCAGCAGCAGGTAGAGCTCAGCAGCAGCTTTCTCTCAGAGGTGCGTGCAGCCATTACCACCAGACACACAGTCCCAGGTGCCACATAGGGTGGAGCTGATGGGAAATCAAGGCTGCCTGCTCAGACCAGAGACTCCACCCATCCAACCTGAGCACAGCTGATTCTCACAGCCAATTGGCCTAGAGGTCAATCCCTCCTAGTGCTAACAACAATAATCTAGGCTTAACTTCAACAAGACTATGCAACCCATAAAGGGCTGCACCTGGAGTATCCACCTCAGGTAACTGGGGAGGCTGAGCCACTGTCCCTTAGAGGACATCTACCACACAAAGCTAATCAACCAACTCAGGAAAGCAGCCACAATGCAGAGACATGGAAATAAATCAGATGTGAAAGAAATGGAGGGGGAAAAAAACGACTGGACATAGAGTTCAAAACCATGGTTATCATGTTTTTCAAGAGGCTCCTAGAAAAGGCCAATGAACTTAACGAGACCTACAAGGAAATGAACAAGACTAACGAGAAAATGAATGAGACCTATGAGGTTCTGAAGGAGACCCTCGAGGATATGAATGAGACCCTCGAGGATATGAAAAAGGACCAACTAGAAATTAAGCATACACTGACTGAAATAACAAATATTATACAAAGACCTAAAACCAGTCTAGAGGACCCCAAGAACCAAGTCAAATATTTGAAATACAAAGAGGTAAAATCCACTCAACCGGAAAAGCAAGAAAAAAAAGAATCCCAGAAATTGAAGATAGTGTAAAGGGCCTCTGGTACAACCTCATACCAACATCTGAATTATAGAGGTGCCAGAAAAAGAGAGAGAGCAAGACAATGAAAACCTATTTGAAGAAATAGTGACCAAAATCTTCTCTCACCTGGTGAAATAAATTGACTTAAAAGTCCAAGAAGAGCACAGAACCCCAAACTATAGGAATCCAAAAGGACCACACCAAGACATATCATAATTAAAATGCCAAGAGCAAAAGACAAAGAGAATATTAAAAGCATCAAGAGAAAAACAGTTAGTTACCTATGAGGGAGCACCCATACGATTGTCAGCGGATTTCTCAACAGAAACTATGCAGGCCAGATGGGAGTGGCAAGAAATAGTCAAAATGATGAATAGCAAGAATTTACAAATAAGATTACTCTACCCAGCAAAGCTATCATTCAGAATTGAAGGTCAGATAAAGTGCTTCACAGATAAGAGGAAGCTAAAGGAGTTCATCACCGCCAATCCAATATTTTATGAAATGCTGAAAGATATTGTTTAAGAAGAGGAAAAAGAAAAAGGTAAAAATAAAAATTATGAACAGAAAATATACATCTATCAACAAATGAACATAAAAATCAAGTGAATGAACAGGATAAACTGGGGAATATAACAGAATCATGGATATAGAGAGGGAATGGACTGACAATTCTTGGGGAGCAAAGGAGTGTGGGAGGTGCAGCAAGCAACTGGACAAAAATCATGCAACTATGGGAGAGGACAGTGTGGGGGAGGTAAAGGCAGAGGGTGGGATGGGTACCAGGTGGAGGGGAGCTATAGGTGGAAAAGAAGGGGAACAATGTAACAATAAACTGAACAATAAAGATTAAAATATTTTTTTAAAAGTTCAGAGAAAAGACCTCCAGAGCTCATTTGGGTTCTCCAGTTCTCTGCACACAAAACTGCTCCATAATGAGCCCAAAAGACTGAAAAAATATATCCCACAAACACCCTCAGTGACCTTTTGGCACTTCATAGTGCATTTAACTTGAAAACACATTATTGTGTTACCTTTGATCACACCATCATATGTTTAGAAGTAAACTACATGAAAATAAGGAAGAAACTCCCCCTGGTTCTAATTGGATTAGATAATCCAGTCTACCCTGTTTTCCTCCCATCTACAAATTTTCTTGAAAGCAGTATTAGTTTCTGAATAATATTTTGTGTGTCCATTGAATTGCAAAGCTGAACAACTGAAAAAATCCTGTCAAAGGATCCCATCAGATCCTACATCTGTTCACATCCCTTGGAAGAGTTTCCCATGAAGTTACTATGTACAAACAGCAGAAGCCACCTAAATACCAACATGCAAAGAAGAGAAAATTCCTAGGGAGTCTTTAAGAAATTATGAATCAAAAAGAGAAAAAGGCTTCAAAAAGTATGCAAACCCAATAAAAAAAGTTGACAGCTCCTAGAACAGATCCAGGAATCAGACATCTCTCAAAAGAAAAAGCAATTTTTGAGTTTATTTGAGCCAAACTGACAACAATTGCCAGGAAGCAAAATCTCAAGGTATTGAAAAATGCCCCAGAGAGTGGCAGTTTTGAACTAAACAAACTCCTATTTTCCCAGTTTAATTATTTCTACCTCTTGGTTAACACCATCAGAAGCAATTTGTCATGCAGCAGATACTCATTTCACATCATGGTTTAATGGGCTCAGCCCCACTGCCCAACAAGATCTTTATAGAACTGCAATAATTATTATTTTCTTTAAATAAAGTTTTTATGTAAAAAACCCTGAAAATATGCACATATGTTTTTATGTGTGTATATATGCATAGGGTGGGGCAGAAATAGTGGTTCAGCTGTATAGAAAATAATACAATCCTATCTAATAAAAGAGTAATATGAAAATTGACTGTACCTCTGCTATATCCACAAGCCATGCCCACCAGCCAATCAGGAGCAAGTATTCAAATTCACCCAACCAAGGTGGCTGTGGTCATGGAGACAGCAGGAGGCTTGGGTTTCCCTGGCAGTGGAGAAAGGCAAGCTTCCCGCACACCCTGGCTGGCTGTGGACTCCAATCAAGGCTACAAAGTTTCAATTATAGAAGATAAATAAATACCAACAAAAGTAGTGGTACGGAGCTGGAGAGAGCAGGAGTTACCCTGGCGATGGAGGAAGCCAACATTCCCCAGCCGTGGACTGCCTTGGCCTCTGCTCAAGGCTACAAAATTTCAATTATAGAAGATAAATGAATCCCAACAAAAATGGTTGTGGCAACGGAGGGAGCAGCCTTGGCTCCACTCAAGGCTACAAAGTTTCATTTGTAGAAGATAAATAAATCCCAGATACCAGGGCCCATGCTTGAATCACCGGGGGAGGGGGGGAGGTGGGCAGGGGAGGGTCATGGTTGGCCTGCAAACCACCACAGGCCCATCACCCAGGCTTCCCCACCCCCCCCCCCCAAGGCAACCCCATCCTGATCTGGGACACCAGATGGCCCCAATGTACCAGGCCTCTATACTATCTAAAAAGAGCAATATGCAGATTGACCATCACTCCAACACACAAGATGGCTGCCCCCATGTGGTCAAAGATGGCTGTGCCCATGTGGACACAAGATGGCTGCAACAGATGGCCTGCAAGGAAGGGGAGTTGGGAGGGACCAGGCTTGCAAGGGAGGGCAGTTGCAGGGGACTCAGGCCTGCAGGGGAGAGCAGTTTGGGGGAATAAAGCTTGCAGGGGATGGCAGTTAGGGGCAAACAGGGCAAACATGAGCAGTAAGGCATCAATCAGGTTGGCAGGAGAGTGGTTAGGGAGTGACCAGGCTGGGAGGCAGAAGTAGTTAGGAGCAATCAGGAAGGGAGGCAGGTGAGCAGTTGGAAGCCAGCAGTAGGATCAGTCCTAAATGGAGTCCCAGATTGGAGAAGGTGCAGGCTGGGCTGACGGACACACCCCCCCTATGCACAAATTTTGTGCACTGGGCCATAACAGCCTAAGCAACTGTTATGACTAGATGACTGGATGGCAGTTGATGTGCACTGCCCTCCAACTGGCAGTCGGACATCCCTCTCAAAATCTTGGAATGCTGGCTCATAACTGTTCACCTGACAGACTGCCTGATCACCCCTTACTATACCCCCTGCCGACCTAGTCACCTTCAACTGCCCTGATCTGCCAGACTGGTCACCTCTTACTGTCTCCCCCCTGCCAGCCTGGTCTCCCCATGCAGCCTGCTGTTTAATCGTTTGGTCATTCCTCACTAACTCCCTGCCAGCCTTGTTTTATTTTTTAATTTTATTGTTTAAAGTATTACAAATAGTAGTACATATGTCTCCTTTTTTCCCTATTAACCTTCCCCTGGCTTCTCCTACTCCGTGGCACATGTCCTCACCCCACACCCCAGTGTCTTACATTGTTGGTGATGTTTATATGCATGTATACAAGTCCTTTGGTTGATTTCCTACCTCCCATCCCTAGGCTTCCCGCTGTAATTTGACAGTCTGTTCGATGCTTCTTTGTCTCTGTATCTATCTTTTTGTTCATCAGGTTATAATGTTCTTTATTATCCATAAATGAGTGAGGTCATGTGGTATTTTTATTTCACTTAGCATAATGGTCTCCAGTCCCATTCATGCTGCTGCAAATGGTAAGAATTTCTTCTTTTTTTATAGCATCATAGTATTCCATTGTGTAGATGTACCACAATTTTCTAATACACATATCTGCTGAGGGGCATTTAGGCTGTTTCCAAATCTTAACTATTGTAAATTGTGCTGGTATGAGCACAGGGGTGAATATATCCTTTCTGATTGGTATTTCTTTTTTCTTGTGATATATTTCTAGAAATGCTATTACTGGGTCAAATGGCCCAGTTCCATTTTTACATTTTTGAGGAAATGCTGTCCTGTTTTCTATAATGGCTGCACCAGTCTGCATTTCCACCAGCAGTGAAAAAAGGTTCCTTTTTCTCTGCATCCTCACCAGCACTTTTCATTTATAGATTTGTTGATGATAGCCATTCTGACAGGTGAGAGGTGGTACCTAATTGTTGTTTTGATTTCCATCTCTCAGATGATTAGTGACTTTGAGCAAGCTTTCATATGTCTCTCAGCTTTCTGAATGTCCTCTTTCAGAAAGTGTCTATTTAAGTCATTTTCCCATTTTTTGATTGGGCCATTTATCTTATTTTTGTTTAAGTTGTATGAGTTCCTGGTAAATATTGGAGATTAAACCCTTATTGGAGATGACATTGACAAATATGTTCTCCCATGCAGTGGGATTTCTTATTGTTTTGTTGATGGTTTCTTTTGCTGTGAGGAAGTTTTTTATTTTGATGTAGTCCCATTTGTTTACTCTCTCTTTAGTCTTTCTTGCCTTATGATCTTTGTCTATAAAAATATTGTTAAGGCATATGTCTGCAATTTTGCTGCCTATGGAGTCTTGTAGGATTTTTATGGTTTCCTATCTTATATTCAAGTACTTTAACCGTTTTGAGTTTGTTTTTGTGTATGGTATAAGTTGGTGGTCTAGTTTCATTTTTTTTTTTTGCATGTGTCTAACCAAATTTCCCAGCACCATTTATTAAAGAGACTATTTTGACTCCATTGTATGCTCTTGCCTTCTTTTTCAAATATTAATTGAATATAATGGGTTGGGTTTATTTTTGGGTTATCTATTCTGTTCCATTGGTCTATGTGTCTGTTCTTCTGCAAGTAACCAGGCAGTTTTGAGAAGGGTGGCTTGGTAATATAGCTTGATATCTGGTATTGTGATCCCTCCAACATTTTTCTTCTTTTTCAAGATAGCTGTGGGTATTTGGAGTCTTTTTAATTCCAGATGAATTTTTGGAGCATTTGTTCTAGATCTTTGAAATACACCATTGATATTTTAATAGATAGTGCATTGTGTCAATAGATTGCTTTAGGCAGTATGAACATTTTAATTAATTTTATTCTACCAATCCATGTCCTATAGTTTTCTGAGTACAGGTCTTTTATATCCTTAGTTAAGTTTATTCCTAGGTATCTTAAATTTTTTTGGTGCAATGGTAAATGGGATTCTTTTTCCGTTTCTCTTTCTGTGAGTTCATTGCTTCTGTGAGGTCATAGATTTCTGGGTTTTAATTTTGTATCTGGCTACATTGCCAAATTCATTTATTATGTCTAACAGTTTTTTGATGAAGTCTTTGGGATTTTCTATGTATAGTATCATGCCATCTGTGAGTTGCCTCTACTTCCTTTTGTTTGGGGGAATTTTCATAGGACATGTACTGTGGACCACATTTCTCCCCACCCTCACATTCTGTCTGCTCTGGGGAAATTCAGTAATGACCTAGCCATCTACTATTTCTTTTCTATGGAGATAAATCAGAGGTATGTTTCCTACAGGGAGGAAAACGGGGTGTAGGCATTTGTTGACTTCTTCCTTTCTAATTAGGATGCTGTGACTAGGACTTCTAGTACTATTGAGAAAACTAAAAAGGGCTAATTCCAAAGTAACCCTGATATTTGGGTAGTAATCTGAATCCAAATCAACAAGCTCAGTGTACATTTCTGATAACCTATAATTAAGTCCCTCTCTCCTTCCCCAGATATTGGTCTTGCAGAACCTGTTACTGTGAACAATGCACTGTCCTGGAAGGAGGGTTATACACCAGTCCAGACCATCAGATATGGCCTGGAGATCCCTAACACCTGGGGGCCTTCTTGCAAGGACCACACAAAGGACCAGAAGCATAATTCATGTTTGTAGGACAAAAATCACCGGAGGGAAAAACTCAGATTTGAAAGGCTGTCCCCTGAGTCCGCTGGTGTATTAAACAGTGTCCATCCTTTTTTTCTCAGAAGTGTCCATTGTTTTCTTTGGCCTTCTGCAACAGCTGGTTCCCTGATACTGGGAAACCAACTGCACTTGGCTTTTTAGGCCTCCAATGAGGGGACAGGGCTTGGGGTGTGGGGGCAGAGGATAGGCCTCCAGAAGGCATGCCCTGCTGATTTTAGCAGAATTGAACTGGGGAACTCCTGGCACCCCCAAACCTCAGCCTAGGACCCGGCCGGCATTTATCGAAAGAATCAGTAACATAGGGGCCCCAGTCAGTCAGGCCCACTCCAACGAGTGGAAGGGGGAGCTTGATCACCTTCCTGGAAGTCATAGGGCTTTATCAGTTAAATTGGTCAGGAATCAGGAATCGGGTGGTGGACTGTGCTTTTAAACTCTGAGTGAATGTCTGGTGAAAGTGTGTGAGTGTGGAGGGAGAGGACCTGCCCTCTCTTGTTCTTTGTGTGGCTCCACGACCTTGGTTATGGAGTCCGAGTGAGTCCCAACCTGCGGTTCCATGATTTGTCATATGGCATATCGATGACTCACCCCCACTTGGAGGTGACCAGGCCCGGGGTTTATATGGGTGCACCTTAACTAAGAAAAATCTGAGCTCCCAAGGGACATGATCAGGCGGGCATCTGTCTGTCACGCGCCACTGATCATCATGGAATAGGGACAAAATAAATCCACTGTTCTCAATTGCATGCTGAAACATTTTGAAAAGGGTTTCTATAGAGACTATAGTCTTAAAATGAACCTCAAAACATTGAGGAAATTATGTGAATTAGAATGGCCAGTCTTTGGGGTCAGCTGGCCCTAGAAAGGCTCTTTAGATAAGGGACTGGTCAGGGCAGTCTGAAATGTAGTCATGAAAGATCCTAGACACTCAGATCAGCTTCCTTACATAGACAGCTGGTTAGAAATTGCTCAAACCTTGCCACCTTGGGTCCTGTTCTGCATGTGTAACAATGAACAGAGTAAAGTTTTAATAGCAGGAGTGATGAGGCAGGCAGGGCAGATGCAGGTTAAGGAAAAGCAGGAAGGAGAGGAGAAAGCAGAAGAGATTCAGGCAGGAGAAAAGAAACAGGTCCCTCAGAAGGGAACCCAACCCTCTGTCTGCCAGGACCCCCTGAGGAATTCCTGCCAGTTTTACCACCTCTAGATGTGCCACAGACAGCACCAAATGCTCCCACCACTGGTGTGGAAGGTCCAGAAAGTTTGGAAACACTACCCCCTCTCTGTCTCTAGTCAACCAGGCTCTCCAGAGCCAGTTGGGAGGTGCTTGTGTTCAGCCGATCAAGGGCCCAAGCCACAATTGGCTCTTCAGATGCCTCTTAGGGAGATTCAGGGTACCCAAGTACTTGGTGAATATGGGACTTTGCAGGAGGAAAGGCCAGTCTATTATTATCAGCCCTTTACCACCAGTGACATTTTGAATTGGAAACATCACACCTCAGCTTATTCTGAAAAATCTCAAGCCATGGTAGGCCTCCTAGAACAATTTTCCAGACCCAGAAGCCCACCTGGATATACTGCAAGCAGCTTCTTTTCATGTTCTTTAACACTGAGGAGTGTATGAGAGTAGTATCAGAGGCTCATAAGTAGCTCCAGACCCAGGCCCCAGCAGGAATATTAGATACAGACAGATAGTCAAGGGAGGCCTTCCCACATGAGGAGCCTGATTGGAACCTGAACTCAGAAGACAGAAGGGTCAGGCTAGAAGGATATCGGCTGGCCTTCCTCCAAGAGGTCAGAGCCGGAGCCAAGAAGCCCACCAATATGGCTAAAATCTCTGAGGTTTTTCAGAAGCCTGATGAAAGTCCAGCAGCTTTCTATGAGATACTATGTGAGGCATACCGGATCTACACTCCCTTAACCCTGAGGCCCTGGAAAATCACATCATGGTAAATGCTACTTTTGTAGGCTAAGCCCAGCCTGATATCAGGGGGAAATTACAGAAGCTGGAAGAGTTTGCAGGAAAGAATGCCACTGAAGTGCTGGAGATAGCCAACAAGGTTTTCATCAACCGAGGCAGTGTGGCAAGGAGGGAGGAAGAAACGAGAATACAAAGAAAGGCCAATAAAATAGCAGCGGCTTTTAGAGGCTCAAGCTCCCAGACATAACAGAAAGAGAAGCAAGAATACATATCAGGAGGAAAGGAAGAGCAAGCCTGAGTTGAGACCTTGTGCCTATTATAAGGAATCAGGACACTAAAAGAATGAATGTTACTAACGACAAAATAAGAAAACTGGACCTCCTTTTCCACTCAGTTGTTATCAACCAGAGCCACTCGAAGCAAATCTCATTGGGCTAGCAGTGGCTGATTCCGACTAAGACAGACCGGGCTCGTTTTAGCTAGGCCCCCATGAGCCCATGGTGAGACTGTGGACTTTATGGTTGATACAGAACTAAACACTCAGTAGTCACACAGAACATAGCGCCTCTCTTGGGAAAACAGGTCACCATTATTGGAGATACTGGGGATCAGACTCATAGGCCATTCTGCCATCCTTGCTGATGCTTATGTGGTAGTCATCAAGTAATTCATGAATTCCTGTACTTGCCAGACTGCCCAATGGCTTTAATGAGTAGAGACCTTTTAGCCAAAATTGGTACAGAAATCACTTTTGCTCCAAATGGCTCAGCACAGCTTTGCCTAAGTGTGGAGACCTCCCCAGTGATCCTGCTCTTAGCAGTGCAAAGGGAGGAAGAATGGAGACTTTATGCACCCCAGTCAAAGGCCTCACCATTAGAACCTGAATTAGAAAAAGAATTTCCGCTGGTCTGGGCAGAAGGGAATCCTCCAGGCCTGGCTAAGGACCACACCCAGGTGCTGATTAACTTAAAACCTGGGGCACAGCCTGTTAAAATCTGCCAATATCCAATTCCAAGAGAAGCACTCCTAGGAATCCAGGTCCACTTAGACCAGCTGCTTCATTGTGGACTTTTTAAACAATGCAGGTCTCCATAGAACACACCACTCTTGCCTTTCAAAAATCCTGGGACTAATGGTTACCACCCTTTCCAGAATCTATGGGCTGTTAGGGATAATTCTGCAGAGTGTTTCTGAATGCCTTGGAGAAAGCTGATTGGCCAGATCCACTGTCTTCTTGAGACTGAACCTCAGGGGATGTTTCTGGTCAGAGGTCACTTTCCTCTTAGGCTGGGCATCACTCAGCTAGTGGGCTGCCTTTACCTGGGAGTGAGAGTTGTGGGGGTGGTTAATATGACTGAATAGTGTAAGATCTGGGGCTAGGAAAATAGGGACTTCCCCATCCCACCCGCTGAGGATGTAATGTTTGGGGGTGGGAAGATAGGGACTTCCCTGATCCCATCCACTGAGTTGAACAATAACGCTCCCCCAGGACATACCAGGGCTGTGCTAACATCCTGCTGGACAACAAAAAGCCACCCAGACTTATCAAGGAGGGCCAGGTTGCAGTTGTACAAATTTCCCACTCATAAATCACCTGCCAAAAACTACCTCAGATACACCTTATTGGTCCAAAAGCAGCATAAAAGAAACCCTGCCAGGCATAGGCGGGTGTTTTTGGACCAATGGACCTTACCCGAGGGCTCTCAATAAACACAATCTTTCGCTTGTACCCTGCTTGTGTTGATCAATTTATTGGCTTCAGTCAGATTAAATCTTACTTCTCAGATTAAAACCTTACATCTTGGTGCTGAATGCCAGGAGAAAAAGGTCTATTATGCCTTTTGGCTAGGACCTCCCTCTCTGATTGGACCAGGTAATCTCCAAACCGATCTTCACCCAGCAGTGAGGTAAGCTGTCACCCGTTCTATTCAGTGTACCTAGGGCAACCCTGTCTGTCATCATGGCCGTGCCAGGGAGCCCTCCTGTAAGATATCCCAGGGATATCTGCCCCAGACTTGCCTCTCCAGTGGGGATGCCCCCAAGATGGCCTGACCTCTGCCTCTGTCTGTATTCAGAGTTCTCCCCCAACCGGGGATACCTGCTTGAGAGATCTCTCCGACCTAGACCTGAATTGGTCTGGGCAGAAATTCCTCCAAGTCGGGCTCCAAAACACCTATAGGGTGCATTCTCTCCAATTGGCATGAATTAGGGTATCATCAGACAGAACAGAGAAAGCGACGCCTCATCCAATTGTCCACCAAAATATGGCCTCACTATGCTCTGGACAATGGCTCTGTTAATCTTAACTGACCTAACCAATTTTTGGCAAAGCACAGGTAAATGGCCGGAAATCCCTTATGTTCAGGCTTTCTGGTACCTCCGCTCTTGCTCCCAGCTCTGTATGACCTGCTCTCCCACCCAAATTCTCCTCGCTAAAACAGACCTGAAAGCTTCCGCTCCACAGGTTCTGAACCAGCCACCTGCTGGAGACACAACCCCAGCAGAGCCAGAGGACTCAGCATTAACCATCCCTCCTGAATCGCCGGCAACACCCGCGAGACCTCCACCCATCCCTGCATCGTCCCCTACTCCCACAGCACTCTACCTCCCAATCCCATCTGCATGGAATCCTTTTCCCCCTCCTTACCCGTCCATTCCTCCTAATGCCGGAGACCCTAAATCTCCACTGGTTTCTTCCCCTATAGCAAGTTGGACCTGATCAAATCGCCCCACCCTCACTGCTACCTGAACTCCCTGTCAGAATCTCCAGACTCTAGCTCCTCTGTGAGAGTTCGCAGGACCTGAGAGAATTGTCCGGATCCATGTCCCCTTTTCTCTAACAGATCTCTCTTCTATAGAGAAAAGGCTAGGCTTCTTCTCTGCTAACCCTACACAATTTATCAAGGAGTTCAAATAACTTTCTCAGGCTTATGACCTCGCCTGGCATGACATCCACATAATTCTAACTTCCACCATGACCACAAATGAATGGGACAGAATTCAAGCCACAGCAAGAGACTACGCAGACCGTGTACATGTAGCC
Source organism: Antrozous pallidus (assembly GCA_027563665.1). NCBI lineage: Eukaryota > Metazoa > Chordata > Mammalia > Chiroptera > Vespertilionidae > Antrozous > Antrozous pallidus. The sequence continues at coordinate 9,543,930 of CM050513.1, forward strand.
AACATCACTGCTGCAATAGGAGTAGAAGCTGTCCAAGTGGCTGACCCCACTGGGGATATCAGGATGGGGAGGGAGGAAGGAGACGGCAAGATTACATGCTCTGATGCCGTATAGAAAGCATGGGATGAGTGGCTCAGAAGGTAGTTAACTATGACAAACTCAGGGAAATTACCCAGGACAAAGACAAAAATTCAGCCACTTTCTTAAGCCGCCTCACAGAGGTCATGCAGCTCCATACCCGACTCTCCCCTGAAGACCCTGTCGGGGCTGTGGTCTTAGCGACCCATTTCATCACTCAGTCAGCCCCGGACATCGGGAAGAAGCTTAAAAAGGCAGAACAGGGCCCTCAAACTCCGATAGGGGACCTGGTAAACATGGCAATTAAAGTCTTTAACTCCCACGAGGAGGATGCAGAGATAGCCCGCCAGCAACTGGCCAAAGAGGCCGCTACTCTCCAAGTCCAGGCCCTGGTGGCTGTCCTGGGGTCGGCAGCTGGGAAGGGGGTCCCGAAAAAAACACGGCATCCTTCCAGGATGCTGCTACAAATGTGATCAGGAGGGTCACTGGGCTCAAAGCTGCCCCAACCCTCATCTTCCCTGAAAGCCATGTCCACTGTGCAAAAAGGCCGGACATTGGAAATCTGGTTGTCCTGGGACTGCTGACTCACTCACGGCACCCCTATGCTGGGAGGGAGCTGAGGTCCAGGATTTTGATCCGGCAGTACTTGGACTTGCGGATGACTGAGGAGGCCCAGACTCAGAGACTCCCATCACCATCGCAGAGCCTAGGGTAACCCTCCAGGTAGGGGGTAAGTCAACCACCTTTCTGGTGGACAGCGGGGCTACCTACTCTGTCCTTCCCTCCTTCTCCGGTCCTTTACGTCCTTCCCAGGTCTCCGTGGTGGGGGTTGATGGCCAACCATCCCACCTCTAGCCACCAGCTCCCTGCGATGCTGACTTGAAAAAGCCTTTTTTTATGCACTCCTTCCTAGTTATTCCCTCCTGTCTGATTCCCCTATTGGGTCACAACATTCTTTCTGCACTGCCTCAGAGCCAGCATCCAACTACCTTCCCTCACATGTCCACTCTTCTGGCGCTCCTCTCTGCCATGACACTCCCTTCTCAAACCCGGCACCCACCCATCTCCCCTATGGAGGTAAATCCCATTGTATGGGATACTTCCTCCCACCATGTGGCTGCACATCACCCTCTAGTCTGCATTCGGTTATGGGACCCCAATTCTTTCCCTAGCCATCCTCAGTTCCCAATCTCCCTCAATCCCAGAAAGGGACAAAGCCCATAATTTCCCATCTGTGGGACAGAGGGCTCCTAATGCCTACTGACTCTCCTTACAATACCCCGATTCTACCTGTTCGTAAGCCATCGGGAGAATACCACCTGGTGCAAGACCTCAGATTAATCAACCAGGCAATATTCCCCCTTCACCTGGTAGTTCCCAACCCTTATACCCTGCTATCCAGAATACCTTCAGGCACTACTCATTTCACCATCCTTAACCTCAAGAATGCCTTCTTTACCATCCCCCTAAACCTGGACAGCTATAATCTGTTTGCCTTCAACTGAGAGGACCCAGATACGGGTATGGCTCAGCAACTAACTTGGATGGTCCTATCACAAGGTTTCAGGGACAGCTCCCATTTATTTGGCCAGGCCTTAGCTAGATAGATCCAGGAATGTCACCTGAAGCCATCTGTTCTTCTGCAGTATGTAGATGATCTCTTACTCTGCAGCCCCTCGGAGGCGGATTCCCGCCGACAGACTGTCCACCTACTAAATTTCCCGGCAGGCAGAGGTTATTGAGTTTTTTCCTAAAAGGCCCAGCTATTCCTCTAAGAGGTTACTTATCTAGGAATAAAACTGACTCCAACACTCACTCTCTGATGAGCAACTGCTTAGCCTTGAGAGACTTCTCAGCCCTGAGGAACATGGATGAAATTCTCTCCTTCCTAGGGTTTGTTGGGTTCTTTCGACCCTGGAACTCTAACTTCACCCTCTTGGCAAGGCCCCTCTATCAGGCTGCCAAGGAAGTCCCCACACCTCTCCTGGGGTAGTAGCATGAAATTTCAGTCACCTGTGCACAGCCCTCCAGTTGTCGCTGCCCCTAACCCTCCCAAATCTTTCTTATACATTTCAGCACTTCACTGACGAATGACTTGGCATAGCCACTGGTGTACTAACCCATCCAATTGACCCCTCTTACAGGCCATTTGCTTTTCTCTCCAAACAGCTGGATGGGACAGTCCGGAGTTGGCAGCCCAGGCTATGTGTCCTAGCCGCAGCAGCTACGCTGACTAAGGAAGCTCTAAAGCTAATACTCTATGAACCAACTGCTCAAGGTCTGTTCACCTCACAGGCTCCTAGACCTCCTAAACCATTGGGTTCTCAACATCCTCGGACCCTCAAGAATCCAGGAGTTTCACCTCCTCTTTCTCAAAAACCCTAATGTTAAATTGCAGGCCTGTACCTCCCTGAATCCAGCTACTCTTCTCCCATTACAGGGACAAGGGCCCATCCCACTCCTGCCTTGAAATAGTTTATCTGCTCTCTGCCTCTCATAAGGGACTGCTAGAGAAACCCTTGCCAGACCTAGACCTAACTCTGTAGATGGAAGCTCCATCCTCTCCTCACAGGACCAAGGAGGAGCAGCATATGCAGAAGTAACCCTTACTACAACGGTTGAGGCAAAAAATCTCCCTGAAGATACAACCTCCCAGAAGGCTGTGCACATTGCCCTCACCCGGGCTCCGCAGCTGGCTGCAGGCAAGCAGGTCAACATCTCCACCAATTCTAAATATGCTTTCCTTATTGCCCACAGCCACGCTGCAATTTGGAAAGAGCGGGGATTCCTAACAACTAAAGGGCCTCCTGTCATCCATGCCAAACTTATCCATAACCTCTTAAATGCCGTACAGCTTCCAGCAGAGGAGGCTATCATGCACTGCAGAGGACACCAGCAGTCCACAGACTGGGTAGCAAGAGGAAATGCCAGAGTGGATGCCTTAGCTCAGGGTCTTACTCAGACACCCATAGAGGCCACCACACTTTTTTTCTCCCCTTCCTTACAGCCACAATATTCCCCAGATGAGCAGAAGGTCTCCTAGATAAGGGTGGAAAGCTAACTCCTCAGTGATGGATAACCATTAACAATCTCATAGCCCTTCCCTCCACCCAGGCGCAGTGAATACTCAAGGAAATACATGATTCACTTTATATAGGCTCTGAAGCCCTACACCGCTTCTTACAGCCTCTATTCTTTCTACCTGCCCTAGAACAATCCATCATAGCTGTCCACAAAGCCTGCTCCATCTGCACAGCCACGAATGTGCAGGGTGGGCTACATCTCCGTCAGAGGACACATCAGCTAAGGGGACACCTGCCAGCTGAGGCCCGGCAGATTGATTTCACCCACATGCCCCCTCATCAGAAATTCAAGTTTATCCTCACTCTAGTTGATCCTTTATCAGGCTGGATTTAAGCTCTGCCAATGACCAGTGAAATGGCCAAAACAGTAGCCATAATTCTCCTCAGCCACATAATTTCACTTTTTGGACTACCAGTGTCTATCTGGACTGACAATGGCCTGGCCTTCACATCCCATGTCGTCCAGCTAGTTGGAGAGGCTCTGAACATCACTTGGAAACTTCATATCCCTTACCATCCCCAGTCATCAGGTAAGGTTGAAGGAGCTAATGGGCTTCTAAAAAAACCCCAGCTTACTAAGCTCACTCTTGAACTACATCAGGGTTGGCCTGATCTCCTATCCCTGGTCCTATCCCATCTCAGAGCCACCCCCTGGTCTCCCAAAAGCCTTAGTCCTTTCTACCTACTGTATAGACGGCCATTTCTGATCAACCATGACTTCCCCATGGCAGTCCAGCCCTTGGCTGAATATCTTTCTTTTCTCTCGCTGTTCTGCTCTCTCTTTTGGGAACATGTGAACTGAGCACTCCCCCAGGTCACAGGTGGAGAGAAGGCTGAATCCCTGCATCTCCAGGACACTGTCCTTCTCAAGGAACTTGCTGCCAAGGCATTGGAACATCACTGGATGGGGCCCCACATAGTTATCCTAACCACCCCAATGGCTGTCAAACTTCTGGGAAAGCCCCACTGGTATCATGTTTCCAGACGTAAATGGGCCCCTCCTCAACCTGACTGGCAAGTCCATACAGTTGTCCCCACCACCCTCAAATTTACAAGGCCTAAATAATTCCTCTACATGGCCCTGTTGGACTCGACCCTACACAGCTATCCTAACCTTCTTAGGAGCCGGCGAGTTCCTCCTCTTCTCCTTCTGTGCCTTCTGCATTCTCTGCTGGCTACCTCAGCCCGAACAATGGTTGGGTCTTTCCTCTGTGCTAACACTCCTCCTTCTAGCCCCAGTAGGGCTAGTCCTTCAGACCAATCCTTTTATATGGAGATTCTATGCCAGGAACCCAAAGACAGGCCGCCTCATGGGGGCAGGGGACTGCCAACCTGGAGGCTGCCAGGCCCTGATCACCATTAAGCTTAACCAGAACCTGCCATTCACGGTTGGTCTGGCACTATCCCCAGCAACCTGTTTTCAGTATGACCAGACTGACCCAATCTGCAAGAGATACAAGGTATGAATTTATGGAGGGTGCCCATATGCCCGATGCAGGATTCATAAGAATAAACTGAACATAGCGGGGACCCAGTACCATAACCATAGACTGACCTCTAATGGAAGGGGGACCTATACCCTGACTATCCCTGCCCCTGGGATGACTGCTGGGTTCAGGGGGCAGAAAGGAAAATATACAGCTGGCACCGAGCTGCAACCCTAGTGGGAGGTATTCGAAAATACCGGACATACATTCAAATCGTCCCAGAAATAATCCATGCCTTACGGGACATGACAGAAACCATTATTGAACAGGAGACCTCTCTGCAAAAGCAGGTGCCTCTCCCAACCAAATCGGCTCACCCTTTCTCCTGGCTGATGGTCATTAGAGCAGGAATAACCCTCCTAAATAACACATCTATAGGAAATGCCACCAAATGGTTTCTGTGTGCTGCCCTTGGATACCCTCCGTTAACAGTGGTTCCCCTATCCACCCCCTTTAACCTCTCGAGCCCTGCATCTCTGTAGCCTCAAAATCTTACAGAAGTTCCTCTATACGCTGGAGTGGATTTCCTGTGGGTTTGCCTGGCATCCTGCAACAGCAGGCTTAGAGTCAACATGACCATCCAGGCACCCCCTGGAGGGTTCTTCTGGTGTAAAGGTACCCTAACAAAGGCTATAACACCTTCGACACAGGTCTGCCACCCGGCTTCCCTGGTCCCCCAGCTAACCATGTATGGACAAGGGAAGTTCCTACAAAAGCTCTTGTCAGCTCCCTCTCACTTAAAACTCACTGTCTTTCTCTGGCCTCCTCTGTGGCAGGGACGGGCCTAGGTGGTGCTCAGGATCTAGAGGGAAGACTGCAGATAGCCCTAGTAGCCTCCGCTGCCTCTTTAGCCTCCCTGCAACGCCAAATAACATCAGCAGCCAGAGTTGCCCTGCCTAACAGGCGGGCCCTAGACTTGCTTATGGCAGAAAAAGGTGGCACCTGTCTGTTCCTGCGAGAGGAATGCTGCTACTACATCAACTAAACAGGACTAGTCAAAGAAAACATTGGCGTCCTCAGTAAACTGGGGGAGGAACTAAGGCAAAGCCGATGGGAGGGAGGCCCCTTTGTGGGATGATCGGAGGGAAGAATGATGCAATGGATACTCTCTGTACTTACCCCTTTATTAACCCTCGGCCTAATCCTAATGCTTGCTCCCTGCATTTCTAAATTTTTGCAGTCCCGCATGCAAGAAATCTCTCAGATGATGGTCAACCAGCTCCTCTTACACCCTTACAGTCCCTTACCCCTGGACCCCCCCCTCCCCCAGATCCTGACCTTGCTTAAACTCCACCCCTGTTCAGCTTGAAGCAGTCAGACTAGCCATCGTCCTGTATAACCAAGGCGGTCGGGATGTAAGTGTATTGTCCCATCCACTGAGTTGAGCAATAGCGGCCCTCCGGGACATACCAGAGCTGTGCTAACATCCTGCTGGACAATAAATGACCACCCAGACTTATCAAGGAGAGACAGGTTGCAGTTGTATGAATTTCCCACTCATAAATCACCTGCTACAAACTACCTCATATACATACACCTGATTGGTCCAACAGCACCATAAAAGAAACCCTGCCAGGCATAGGCAGTTGTGACTCACTCCCACGCCCGTGTTTTCGCACTGTGGGACCTCACCTGAGGGCTCTCAATAAACGCGATCTTTCATTTGTTCCCTGCTTGTCTTGGTCAATTTATTGGCTTTGGTCAGATTAAGTCTTACTTTTCAGATTAAAACCTTACAGATAGGGTCCCATCCAAATAGGCGTGAGAGGCTCCCTTTTCCAGTCCTTTACTCAAACCTGGTTTCCAGGATGTATGGCTGTTCGTAGAGAGATGGGTAGTCGGTCAGTAACCCATCTGTGTACCTCAAAGGCAGTTTTTCCAAGTCATTGTAGTGGGTTCTGGATTTCTAAGTTCCCTATTTTCCCCAAATCTCCCTTTGGCCGAATTAAGGGAGGGAGTCTGCCAATATAGAATTTCAAAGGAAAAGAAACCTATCCTGGCCTATGGTGAAAGTGTACAATTCTGTCTTGTTCCTGATCTTCAGGGGAATGCTTGTAGTTTTTTTCCCATTGAATATGATTTTAGTTTTGGATTTTTCATATGTGGACTTCATTATTTTGAATACATTCCCTATATTCCCACTTTCCTGAGAGTTTTTATTATAAATAGGTTCTGAATTTTATCAAATACCTTTTCTTCATCTATTGATATAATCCTGTGATTTTTATCATTTATTTTGTTTTTTGTGGTGTATCACTTTTATTATTTTGTGGCTATTGCATCAAGCTTGCATCTCTGGAATTAATTGATCAATTACCATGTTTCAAACCGTAGAATTAATAAAAACTTTGTTAGATACAAAACTGCCTCAGAAATATTCCTCCTTAAATAAAACATTCACTATCAAAACAGCTCATGAATACAGGAGCTAAATTTGATGAACAGGGTTTCTATAAAAACTTCACTATAAAATGCTGACTAGGTTACAAGAGTTAACAAAATTGTTGGGTTGTTTGTACAGTTAGGCTCTATGTTATTGTAAATATCTCAAAAACGACCTCTCATTTGCCAACAAAACCTAAATCTGCCATTATTATTTTGCCTTCTTTTATGCTTATTACTGTTATTTTTTCTAATTATAACCAATTGAATATACAGTGAATATGCCAAAGGAGTTTGTAAGATCTAAGCATATGCACCTTCATTGGGAAAAAATAACTGAATTTAGGAGTGGTTTTAGATTTATAAGAATTTTATATAAAACATTTAGGATTTTAATATGTTTAAATGTACAATAAACTTTATAATTAAAACCAGAATCACCTAAGAAGCAAGTTGTCCTACACTAATAAAACATAAAGTAGATTCTTATTTAATTGGTATTTTTATATCTCATTATAAAATGAGAGTGCTTAATTAAATTATCTCTAAATATTTTCTTTTTATGAAACTTTTAAAATTCATATTCTATTAGAGTCAGTTCAGGAAATGACCTCTTCAAGCTCCACTAGTAACCAGAAAATAAAAATAGCAGTTGAACTTATGGAGAGTCATAAGAAGCACATAATAAAAAAATATTTTATTAATATTTCTTTCACAAAAAACTTAGAAAAATTGGTGAATATCACAAATGAACCCATTTTTGTAGTTATTTTTAGAGAGTGGAGCTTCCAAGAAGTGAATGTGATTTACTAGAGGCAATCAATCGGTAATTTCATTTGTGTGCTAATACCTCCTTCTCACAAGAAGCTTGAGACTTGACAAGTGCTCAGGAGAGAATAGCATTTCTATGGAATAGAAAAGCCTCATGCTAAGTAAGTCAGGTATAATTTTGAGAGTTTCCAAGGTACCTTGGTTGGGCTATTCTAAGAGATGTTTCATGATGACATACTGCTCATATGGTAAATTTATTGCAAGTTTCTTGCTCAAAGATATAAGATTATTATAGATATATTTTTCTTTGTTTACACATGACATAATGTTATTAATTAATGATGTTTTTCTCTGAAATTTAATGTAACTAATTAAAAAGCACACAGTACATATTTTCACAATAGACTTCAAAAATCACCATATTTCTCCACTATATTTCTCCACTGTCCTCGGGAGGTTCTAGGTGAAAAGAGTAGTATACCCATGTTGGCTGTTTTAAAATCCTGATATATTTTCCAAATTTCCACTTGTTATGCTATGGTCCATAGCAACAAAGTAGGAAAATTAGTGGGTGAGTCATTTCTACCAAAACTTTACACAGTGATCACAGTGATTATAGCTAAGTTGCCTACACATTGCTTTGGATTCTTTTTTTTTGGCGCAGGAGTCAATATTTTTTTCCATTTACTTTTTATAGAATGGGAGTGAGGGGGAGGGGGAAAGAAAGAGAGAGGAAAGAGAGAAATATCAATGTGATAGAAACACAGCAATTGATTGCCTCCCACATTTATCCCCACCAGGGTGGGGATTGGACCTGCAACCTAGGTACATGCCCTAGACCAGGAATTGAACCCATGACTCTCTAATGTGAAGGCTAATGCTCAAACCACTGAGCAACTCAGACCAGGGATGGAGTCTTCTTTATCAAGACTAGAACAAAATTAATAGCAAAGTTACATCACAAAAGATTGTTGAGTAGGAAGCTCTAGGAATTATTCCTTGCACAAAAAGAAACTACAAAGATAGGAAGAACTGTCTGAAGCAACTATTGTGGCACTCTAAAGTCTAAATAAAGCTTTATGATATCCAGTGCTTGATGAAGAAAGAGACTGATACTTTTTATTGAAATTTTGTATTTCACTTAGTGACTGCCATACCCTGTTTTCCTGTGACAGGCAGCCATGGTAGGGTACTCACAATCCTGGTGTGGCTAGTTGGTGCCAATTAAAGCTATTGGGATGTAGTCTCCAAAAAGTAGAAACTGTTCATTTATTTTGAGGGGCCAGCACAGAGGCTGACCATTATATCAACCCTCACTGATTGGAGAGGTTTTTCAATTACATTGACCAGAGAAAATTTAGACACTTGTATACAGAATTTCTTTTTCTTATTGGACCCAGACATTCAAGGAAATCTCTGTGAGGTCATTGGATGATTGCAGAGACAACACTCTAGTAACCACATATGACAAGTCTTTGAAAAAATAGTTTGGAAAAGTCATAAAGAAAGAGGTAGCTGCAGCTTTCATCAAGTAAAAACAGCAACCATGAGAGAGAGTAGAATCTTATATCTAGAGTCACATTACAAAATTCAAAACATCCAGTTCTAAACAAAAGTTGGCAAAGCATACAAAGAAGCAAGAAACTATAGCCTATTCACAGGAACAAGAGAAATTAATAAAACCTATCCCAAACATCAGACTTATGAGACAAAGACATTAAATGAAGTGAGTTAAATGTATTCAAAGAATTAAAAGAAATCATAGACAAAGAACTATAGTAAATTAGGAGAACAATGTATGAATAACTTGGTAATATTAATAAAAAGGTATCCTATCTAATAAAAGAGTAATATGCAAATTGACCATGCCTCCAATCAAGCCACACCCACACCCACATCCACACCCACAGCCAATCAGGAGCAAATTATGCAAATAAACCCTAACCAAGATGGCTGTGGCCACTGAGATCAGGAGGAAGGCTTGGGTTTTTCCAGCAATGGAGGAAGCCAAGCTTTCCACCTGCCCTTGCTGCCCTAGGCCTTCACTCAATGCTACAAAATTTCAATTATAGAAGATATATCCCAACAGAAATGGCGAAAGCCACAGAGTTGGAGAGAGCAGAGGCTAGGGTTGCCTGGGCAATGGAGGAAGCCAAGCTTCTGCAGTCCTAGTGACTAGGCCTCCACTCTAGGCTACAATGTTTCAATTGTAGAACATAAATTAATCCCAGGTCCCAGGGACTCTGCTTGGGTTGCTGGGGACATGGCTGGCCTGAGAACCACCACTGGACCCTTACCCAGGCTGTCCACACCCCAAGGGAAGCCCCACCCTGATCTAGGACACTCTTCAGGGCAAACCAGCTAGCCCCCACCCAGGCACCAGGCCTCTATCCTATCTAATAAAACAGTAATATGCAGATTGACTATCACTCCAACACACAAGAGGACTGTCCCCATGTGGTCAAAGATCCTGTCCCCATGTGGATACAAGATGGCCACCACAAGATGGCCAGCAGGAGAGGGCCATAGGGATGTTCCAGGCCTGCAAGGAGGACAGTTGTAGGCCATCCAGGCCAGCAGGGGAGGAGAGTTGGGAGGGTGCAGGACTGCAAGGGAAGGCAGTTGGGGCAATCAAGCCTGCAGGGGAGGGCAGTTAGGGGTGTCAGGCTGTCAGAGAAGGGAAGTTGGCGGGAAACAGGCTGGCAGGGGAGCAGTTAGGCATCAATCAGGCTGGCAGAGTAGTGGTTAGGGGGTGATCAGGCTGGCAGGCAGAAGCAGTTAGGGGCAATCAGGGAGGCAAGCAGGTGAGCAGTTTGGAGCCAGAATCCTGGAGGGGTCCCTGATTGGAGAGGGTGCAGGCTGGGCTAAGAGACATCCCCTGCCCCTCATGCATGAATTTCATGCACTGGGCCTCTAGTAAATTATAAAAGAGAATGAAATAAAAATTCTGGAACTAAAATAAAAATTACTAGAGATATTTAATAGCAGATTCAAACATGCATAAAAAAATCTGTGAATATATAGATAATTCAATTGAAATTATCCAGTCTAAGGAAAAGAGAGAGAAAAAATGAACAAAGCCTTAGGATCCTATACTTAATAGCATACCAACATATGCATAATGGGGGTCACTGAAGGAGAAGAGAGACCTTCTGAGAAAAAAAATTGAAAAATAGTAGCCCCAAACCTCCCAAATTTATCTGAGGAATGCAAGGGTGGTTCATCATGAGAAAATCAATGCAATATACCTCACTAATAGATATAGAAAAAGCATTTAACAATATTCAACAACCTTTCATGACAAAAAAACTCAACAAAGCAGGAATAGAAAACATTCATCAACATGATAAAGGCAATTTAGGAAAAAGGATCAGCTAACATCATACTCAATAGCAAGAGACTGAAAATATCCTTCCTAAATCAGGAACAAGACTTGGATGCCTGATTTCACCATGTTAAGTATGACTGCCCTGGAAGGAAGTATGAGGTAGAGAATTTTAGGCAAGAAAAAAACCCACCTCCAAATTAAAGCTATTCACAAATAACCAGTACTATATACAGAAACTTAAAAAAAAAATCCACACACACAAAAATCACTAAATGTAATAAATAAATTCAGCAAAGTTGCAGGGTATAAGATAAACACACACAAATTTTGTTTCCATACACTAAGAATAAACAATTAAAAAGAAAATTAATAAAACAATTCCATTTTACTAAGATTTAAAGAGTAAAATACCAGGAATAATTTTAACCAAAGAGATGAAAGATTTGTTCACCAAAAATTACAACAGATTGATGAAATAAATTAAAGAAGACTTAAGCAAATGGAGAGACTCCCCATGTTCATGGACTGAAAGACTTAATATTGTTAGTATGGCAATAGTTATTGCTAAAATGATGATACTCTTCAAAATAACTTACAGATTTAATGTTCTCTCTACCAAAGTCTTGATGGCCTTCTTTGTAGACATGGAAAACCTGATTCTCAACTTCAAGTAGAATTACAAAAGTCTCCAAGTAGCCAACACAATATGTTAAAGTAAAATAAATTAGGATAAGTCATACTTAACAATTTCAAAACTTATTATAAAGCTACAGTGGTCAGGACAGTGTGGTACTGGCATAAGAATATACACAAAAATGACTAGATCTAAGAGTACAAAAATAAACTCAAATACCTATGGCCAACTGATTTTTTATAATACTACCAAGACAATTTAATGGGTAAAGAATCGTCTCTTCAATAAATGGTGCTGGGACAGTTGAATGATCACACAAAAGGATGAAGTTAGGCCTTTATACACACAAAAGAGTTGAAAGATGTGGAAAAGAATCAAATAAAGACTTTTCAGCTCTTTTACTAAATTCTATTTTCCAATTATATAGTCAGCCTTTCCTTTCATACCAATATCTTCAAAGGTTAAGTTTCACTTTAGTAAATAAGCATCATACATGTTAATAGCAACCATTGCTGCTTTTCTCTGACATATGTAGATGTTTAAGTTCCAAGTTGTGTTGTTATTATGTAGTATTGTTTAAAATCAGAGTGAACCCATGTATTTAATCCCTTATAATGTTCCTAAATATTTTACAGCGTTCTGTTTTGTAATCTATCTTGACTAATATTAGTCTTCTCTACCAATGTAGTAACATTTTCTAATGTAAATACACACTAAAAGAAAATTATTTATATGTGGCTTGTAGATGACATTAATAACTTTGCATTAATGACATTAATAACAGATTGTGCCAGTGATATCCAAGCACCTTGGATATGAAGCACACCAATAACTTCTTATACTGAATGTCAGCAGTATAAATAAATAGACTCCTTCATTTTTTAAGTTTAAAGATACTTTTAAAAATATGTTTTGCCTGATTTTTTTAAATAAGATTGCCCTCAGGAAAGAAATTTAAACCTGAGTAGTCATTTATTTCTTTTTAATCTATTTTTATTGATTTCAGAAAGAAAGGAAGAGAGATAGGAAGGAATATCAATGATAAGAGACAATCATTGATAGGTCCTACATGGATCAAGTCCGCAACTTGAGCATGTGCCCTGACCAGAATTGAACCATGACCTCATCGTTCATAGGTCGATGCTCAACCACTAAGCCATACCAGCTGGGTTGTTTTAATTGATTTTTAAAGAGAGAGGAAGGAAGAGGGATAGAGATATAGAAACATCTATGGGAAAAGAACATGATCAGTTGGTTGTCTCCTGTACCCCCTCCACCCTGCTGGAGATGTAGCCTGCAACCCGGGCATATACCCTGACCAGAAATCGAGCCAGTGACTTCTTGGTTCTTGGGTCAAAGCTCAACTAATGAGCCACACTAGCCAGGCTAAAGATACTTTAAAGTTGAACACTAGTCAATGAATCATCAAATTGTAAACTGAGAAAACTATTTGAGAGATATACTCATCAATAGCAAAATTTCTCTCTCCTATTTTAATCTCCCTTAGTCAGTGTATATGCCTATTAGGCCAGAAAGTATACTCCATTTTGGATTCCTTTTTATAACTTACTAGAGACCCAATGCACAAATTTTGTGCAAGATTAGGCCTTCCTTCCCCCAGCTGCTGGCACTGGCTTCCCTCCGGCCACCAACAGGCATCTGGGACCAGAGCTTCCCTCACAGCCCCAGCTTCATCCAGAAGATCGTCCAGTCTAAGTAGCATATTACACTTTTGTTATTATAGACTAGAAGCCTGGTGCATGAAATCTGTGTCCTTCAACCCAGCCTGAACCCCCTCACAGTCCAGGATTCCTTGGGGGATGTCTGCCTACCTACTTAGGCCCACTGCCCATTGCTGGCAGTTGGATATCCCTCTCACAGTCCTGTATCCCTCTTGCAGTCTAAGACCCCTCACTCTTTACTGCCCGCCTACTTGCTGTTCCTTGCAGCTTGGCTTGCTGCTCCTTAGCACTGTTGTGGAGGCAGGAGAGGCTCCCGCCACCACCACTGCACTTGCCAGCCCTGAGGCTGGCTTCTGGCTGAGTAGTGCTCCCCCATCCCCTAAAGGAGTGTGTTGACCATCAGGGGGCAGCTCCTGCATTGAGTGTCCGCTCCCTGATGATCAGTGTGCATCGTAGTGACCAGTCATTCCACTGGTCATTCCACCATTTGGTTGATTTGCATATTAGAGTTTTATTATATAGAATTTTTTCAAAGTAAGTACATACAATGCCTGGTTTGTCAAAATATGTCCTTTTTTGTTTTTTATTTTTCCTTTTTCATGAATGAGAATCTTTGCAAACTTCTTCTATTTCACTGGTCTTTAAAAACAAACAGACTTTGGGTTAGGTTATTTTTCCAAAAATTTTTGTTGTACATTTTTTATTTCATGAAATTCAACTTTGATCATTATTACTTCTCTTCCCCTACTTTCTGTAGTTTGCTCCCCTCCTTCTGTTTTTAACAAAATGGTGATGTCTTACTTTTACTTTTCCTGAATGTCAAACCAATTTAAGCTATAAGATGTCCCTCTGAGGTCAGCTGTGACTCTCACATTTGGTATAAAGTTTTCTCTTCACTGCTTTTTAGGTAATCTATCATTTCTCTTTTTATTCTGTTTTTGTCCAAAAAAATTTACGGGAGTATATTTCTTTGTACTCAAGGAGTAAGAGGTTTTTGGTGGACTCTTAACAGACTCTGTGGTCTTATAATCTCATTTATTAGGTTTTTATTCATAGCTAAATGATGAACACTATTTTGTGAAAGTCTTACCAAAATCATAAAGCTTCTATTTAAGATATATTAGTTGAGGTTCACCACAATTATTTTGTTTGTGTATTGTGTTAGACAATTTCTTCAAGCATTACTTAAGCTTTGTCTACTGTATTTGTCCATTTTTGAAGAAAGTATATTAGTTTTTTGTTACAAATATGCTTTTATCACAATTTTGTCTTGCATATTTAGCTGCTATAATTTTGCTGCATAGAGATACAAGACTGTTAAGTTTCTTTTTATGATTACTCAATATCCTTTGTTTTCACTAGTGCTTTACCTTAAATCCAAAATTATTATTTTAATATTCTATGACATTAATTATAGTTTATTGATTAATATGTATTAATTATAGTTTATATATTAATTAATAAAATATATTAATTTTCTGCTTTTATAGGGTTTTTGGTAGGTGTTTTATTAGTTTTATTTTAATAGTAGAGGCCCACTGTATGAAATTAGTGCACAGGAGACAGGGAGTGTCCCTTAGCCTACCCTGCACCCTCTCAAATCTGGGATATCTCAAGAGTTGTCTGACTGCCAGTTTACGCCTGATCCTGGTAGAATTGGGCCTAAATGGGCAGTCAGACATACCTCTCACAATCCAGGACTACTGGTTCCCAACTGTTCACCTGCCTGCCTTCATGATTGCCCCTAACCACTTAAGCCTGTCAGCCTGATCACTTCCTAACAACTCCCCTGCCAGCCTGATTGATGCCTAACTGCTCCCCTGCCAGCCTGTTGGTCCCTAAATGACTTCCCCTGCAGGCCTGGTCCCTCACAACTGCCTTTCTGGTCACCCCTAACTGCCTTCCCTTGCAAGCCTTATCTCTCCCAACTGCCCTCCCCTGCTGGCCTGATTGCCCACAACTGCCCTCCCTTGCATGCCTAGTCTCTTCCAACTGTCCTTCCCTGCTGGCCATCTTGTAGTGGCCATCTTGTGTCCACATGGGGACAGGAACTTTGATCATATTGGGGCAGCCATCTTTTGTGTTGGAGTGGTGGTCAATATTACTCTTTTATTAGGTAAGATAGAGGTCTGGTGCATGGATGGGAACCAGCTGGTTTGCCCTAAAGGGTGTCCTGGATCAGGGTGAGGATTCCCTTGGGGTGTGGGTGGCCTGGGTGAGGGGCCTGTGATGGTTTTGAGGTGAGCAACATGCTCCAGCAACTCAAGGGGAGGCCCTGGGATCTGGGTTTAATTTATGTTCTACAATTGAAACTTTGTAGCCTGGAGCGGAGCCAAACCTCCTGCTCACTCCATGGCTGCAGCCATTTCTGTTGAGATTTACTTATCTTCTATAATTAAAACTTTTTAGCCTTAGGTGGAGGCCAAGGCAAGCCAGGCTGCAGAAATCTTGTCTTCCTCCATTGTTGGGGGCAACCCTAGCCTCCTTCTCTCTCCAGCCCCCTGACTGTCCCATTTTTGTTGGGATTAATTTATCTTCTATAATTGAAACTTTGTAGCATTGAGTGGAGGCTAGAGCTGGCCAGGGTGTGCAGAAAGCTTTGCTTCCTCCATTGCCAGGGAAACCTAAGCCTCGACTCCAGCTCTCTCCATGACTACAGCCATCTTGTTTGAGGTTAATTTGCATACTCACTCCTGATTTTCTGGTGAGGAAAGCTTGTGGGTGTAGTGGAGGTACAGTCACTTTGCATATTACTCTTTTATTAAATAGGATTGCCTTTAATATTTGCTTTTCACCCTTATTTTTACATTCTCCATTTTGATTCATTTTAAGGTGATTAATGTAAATAGTGTATAACTGGGTTTTGTGTCACAATACAAAATAGCAGTCACTTCTAATAATAGCTTTTGGTCCATTTGAATCTACCATAATGGCTAATACACTTGATTATATATCTTCTCTCTTACTTTATGATTACTAAATATTTCAAATTGTTAGTTCTTCTTTAAATTTTTTTTCATTGGTTCTGATAGTTTGTTTCTAATTATTGTTTTTAAAAATATATTTTATTGATTTTTTTTTTTTTACAGAGCAGAAGGGAGAGGGATAGAAAGTCAGAAACATTGATGAGAGAGAGACATTGATCAGCTGCCTCTTGCACGCCCCCTACCGGGGATGTGCCCGCAGCCAAGGTACATGCCCTTGCCGGAATCGAACCCAGGACCCCGCAGTCCGCAGTCCGCAGTCCGACGCTCTATCCACTGAGCCAAACCGGTCTCAGCCTCTAATTATTGTTTTTAAATTTTGTAAATTATACCACACTTTTTAAAATTAATATTATATTTTATAATTTTCTACAATTTTTAAAAGCAAAGTTACCAAATATTTCCACCACCAGAATGTAACATGTCACTCTTAAAGGTAAATTGCTTTCCCCACCAAAATAATGCTTTTTTCCTCATTATTTCCATGTATATAATCACATTTTCTTTTGAGATAATCTGTCTACTTGACCTTCTAATTCTTAAAGTTGATTCTCAACTGGAACCATCTCATCTTTAATTCAGCAATTGTTTAGTTACGAAATCATGCTTTTAGGTCAAGACAGTTACGTACTCTTTTTCATTTATTATCTCAACATAAACATCTCTTTCACAGGGTTTTCTGTCAGAAACCGATCATTGTCTCACTAATTAGAAAGGTGTGGACAAGGAACCTGGAAGGCTGGTCAACCTTGAACAACCTTGAATCTCTGAAAGTTCAGAGCCAACCAATCCCTATCTAATTGAGACAATCGTAGCTGAAGCAACTTCCCCACCAAATAATCATGTAAATCCTTAATGATAAGATAATCTGCTTATTGCCTGTCTAAGGGCAATGGGTTTATCCCAAACCTGAATAAAAGGAATGGCAAGACCAAAGCAAGGCATAGTCCTCCCACTAGAGTTGGGCTACCACCTGGTCCCCAACTCGCAAATTAATGTCTTTCTAGTCTCTTTTCATTTGTGTGCAGCCTTCTCCAGAATCCGGACCCTGAACCAGAACCCTGAACGATGTGGGATGTGAAAGGGGTTTCCACAGTTCTCCCTCTCTCCAGGCTGTTTTGTGTCACTTCTGACCACTCTTCTTCTCTTTGACTATCTGAATAAACTTCTGTTTGGATGAAAATGAGCAGAGGCAGTAATGTCCTTGCAGGTTGTGAAATGTAGAATGGTTGCTCAATTTTTAAATCAGAAAATCTGCTGCTGTTTGCTGCGGTCCTCAGTCTGCCTCTGGGGTGAGGACCCAATCCACCTGTTCTGCTCTTTCTTGACCTCATAGAGTCCAATGGGTCCCTGGACCATCTCATTGAGTTAGGGCTTACATCAAGGTCCTCATATTTTTCTGAGCCAAGCTCTTTCCAGGCAGGGTCTTCTGATTTTTGTCCTCACCCCAAGCTGCTTGACAGTTTCCTAAACACACTCCCAGACCAGGGGAAAGACCTACAATCTTTCCTTCTAACAAGAGTCCCAGAAACCAAGCCTCAACTGCACCATGGCACTCATAGGTCCCAGTAGCCATTAGGAGAGGCACCAAATTAGGAGTGGGAATAAGGGAGAGTCTCTGCACTCAAATAGACTGTCATTATCTTGTTCTACTTGTTCCCTATACTCTAAACAATCTTTTGAGTATCCATTTAAAAAATCCAGTACTTTTAAACTAGAGTCCTGATTCTACTCTCCTCCTTCTGATCCAGCAGCCCCCAAGCTTAGCTTATAGGGATCTTCTGCCGGTTTCTTAAACCTACTGATTTCTGAGATTCACGCTGAGCTCATCCATCAGAGCCTCCAAGAGCTACATAATTATGTCACTTCCCACTGGATAGTTTCATCCCCCAAATTAAAATAAAGCTCTTTGGGTGAAGAACAGTGTTATATAATACTGTAGGTAGTCTATGTAACATCTCAGAGGGCCCAGCACAATGACAAGGACAAAACATAAACTCACAGATAATACAAATAGAAATTTGAATAAATTCCTGGGTAAATGAGTGATAGATACAGAAGTAAAAAAATTGTAACAAAGAACAGTCAGTAACTCAGCAGAGGCAGGCTGAAGGTGGTGTGATAAGAGAAGCGGTTCCACCTGGTGAAGTTGCATTACAGAAGGATCTCAGAAGAGGTAACGAGATAGTACCAGGGCAAGGAAGGCAGCATTATCTAAATGGACGGGGCTCATTTCTGCATCAATAAAAGGTGTCACTACACGTGTTTTCCTGTGAAGGGGGTGCTTTTTGTGCACAGTAACCATGACTTCTAATTACAGATTTTTTTAAGTTAATACTCATAAAATTAGTATTACAAATGCAAAAACCCAGTTTTCTAAGTTCGACTTAAAAATCTTAAGATACTTACAACTTAGAACTGTGAATGTTAATAGTTAAGACCATATTTCTAAGGAAACAATTGATTTTAGACTTGTTATATTAAAATGTGTAAGAGGATTTGACTAAGTTCTAAGTTGTAAGTAACTTAAGAATTTTAAGGTAAATATGGATTTTGGGTGGTGGGGAGACAATTCAACCCACAATTATGGAAAGCCTGGTGACTATCTGGTCATCCCTGATTAACAGATGAGTCAACGGACACTTAAGTTGGCTTGCTCTCCATTGCATTGGAATCAGCATAGCCTTGAAAATTTGTGGTCTGGAGTTGTGGATTGGGAGTGACCATTGGCAGTAAAACCTCTGAGAACAAAAACATGGTCTTATTGTTTCTAAAAGCCTGGCAATGTCAGCCAGACTCAACGTCAAGAAAGTACAGGGCCTTTCAAAGCCACCAGTAGGCATTTTGTGTTACATGTATGTCATGTCTATCAGCTGGCAGCCAGGCTCCTTATCATTTATGTCATCGTCACATTGAGATGCCACTATCACAGACCCAATGGAAGAGCCAAGGTTTTATAATTTTGATTACTGAGCCTGTGTAGACATACCTAAACACTGAGGAGCACTAAATGCAATAAAACCATTAGGTCATACCTTGAACAAAAAATAAAATTGGGACTCTTTATTCTTAAAAAAAATAATAAAAATAAATAAAATATATTGCTTAATTTCAACATAAAATTCATGCATCAAATTTTCTTACTTCCAAATCATCTTAAGTACTGCATATACTTTGAATTCCAAAAACATGTAGATTATCCCAATGAAAACAGATTGTCCTTATGCTCAAGGTAAATATGTTTCCACACATTGATTTACATGTTTAATTTTTAAAATATAATAAGAATCAGAAATCTATTAATCTATAAAGAGGTTTGCTATTCTAGTGAACATGGGAGTTTTCTACTGGTGAGTTCTAAAACACAAATTAGAATATAAATTAAGTTCTAAAACATATGCACACTCAGTAATTTTACTCAGACCATGGACCCATGTGCTGTGCCCTCTTTATAATGAAAACAGTTGATTATTTCTAAACCTTAAAACAAGTCCTCTTATTTCAGTCTCCAGCCCCCTTTTAGTCACATTTAACTTCATTCAATAAATCTTTCCTCCTGCCTGAAGGAAGTTGTATTTTTTTACATGTTTACTGTCTGATAAGTGACCCATGTCTTGAATGAAGTGGCAATGCTGTCATGTTAATGACAAGCACGGTTTAAGTTTCAGCAAGCATAGCCTGAACTCTAAACCCTTGCCTCCCTGGAAGAGCATACACTTAAAAGAAGATGACTTAGAATGACAAGTCATATGACAAGATGACCAATCTCACTCTTCCATTAAAATCAACCAAATTACATGAGAAATTATATCATCATAATAAAAAAAATATTTTGAATGATACTGGGTATTGAGCTTGCATAAAAAATGTTTAGGTCCATGTGATATCTGAGAAAGAAAAGCTGAAAAAAATCATTTATCACTTGCCTATGATATCAAGAGAATATTCTACCTTCCTGTACATTTGAACATTACTGGTTTTCCACCATCCAGGAGATTTTGCTTTTACCCACCACACATTTGTTTTTCCAGGAGATATAAATGAGTTCATCATTGAAATCTAAGGAAGAATTTGTAAGTTTTACTTTTCAATGTTTTCATGGAATACACTAGTTAGAACTGTTTTCAGGTTCTGGATTAATTATTAAGTAACTAGAGGCCCGATGGATGACATTCATGCATATGTAGGGTCCTTAGGTCTGGCTGGCAATCAGGGTCAATCTGTGAGGCAAATGGAAGGGCAGTAGGGGGATGAGGGGAGCTGACATCCACTTTGGCTGGCCTGGGACTTGCAGACTGGGGCAGCTTCTGCATTTACTTTCTGCCCCCTGGTGATGAGTGTGCATCATAGTGACCAGTCATCCCACTGTTTGGTTGATTTGTGTATTAGGCTTTTATTTTATTTTATTTTATTGAGTTTTATTTTATTTTACTTTTTAAAAAATATTTATTGTTCAGTTTATTAATTACATTGTTCCCTTTTCCCCCCCTATAGCTCCCCTCCACCTGGTACCCATCCCACCCTCCGCCCTCACCCCCTTCCACTGTCCTCTCCCATAGTTGCATGATTTTTGTCCAGTCCCTTGCTGTACTTCCCACATCCCCTTTCTCCCCAAGAATTGTCAGTCCATTCCCTCTCTATGTTCGTGATTCTGTTACATTCACCAGTTTATGCTGTTCATCAGCTTATTAATTCACAGGATTTTTAGATTCATTTGTTGATAGATGTGTATTTGTTGTTCCTAATTTACACTTTTATCTTTTTCTTCTTCCTCTTCTTAAAGAATATCTTTCAGCATTTCATATAATATTGGTTTGGTGGTGATGAACTCCTTTAGCTTTTCTTATCTGCGAAGCAATTCATCTGACCTTCAATTCTGAATGATAGCTTTGCTGGATAGAGTAATATTGGTTGTAGATTCTTGCAATTCATCACTTTGAATATTTCTTGCCACTCCCGTCTGGCCTGCATTGTTTCTGTTCAGAAATCCGCTGACAATCGTATGGGTGCTCCCTTATAGGTAACCATCTGTTTTTCTCTTGCTGCTTTTAATATTCTCTCTTTGTCTTTTGCTCTTGTCATTTTAATTATGATGTGCGTTGGTGTGGTCCTCTTAGGGTTCCTATATATTGGGGTTCAGAGCGCTTCTTGGACTCCTAAGTCAATTTCTTTCACCAGGTGTGGGAAGTTTTCAGTCACTATTTCTTCAAATAGGTTTTCATTGTCTTGCTGTCTCTCTTTTTCTGGCACCCCTATAATTCGGATGTTGGTATGCTTAAGGTTGTCCCAGAGGCCCCTTACACTATCTTCAATTTTTTGGATTCTTTTGGTTTCTTGCTTTTTCAGCTAAGTGGATTTTACCTCTTTGTATTTCAAATCTTTAACTTGATTCTTGGGGTGCTCTAGAGTACTTTTAGAACTTTGTATAATAGTTTTTATTTCAGTCAGTGAATGCTTAATTTCTGGTAGGTCCTTT
This sequence comes from Antrozous pallidus, assembly GCA_027563665.1. Classification (NCBI taxonomy): domain Eukaryota; kingdom Metazoa; phylum Chordata; class Mammalia; order Chiroptera; family Vespertilionidae; genus Antrozous; species Antrozous pallidus. The sequence goes on from CM050513.1 coordinate 9,565,835, forward strand.
TTCATATCCTTGAGAGTCTTATTCATATTTTTGTAGGTCTCGTTCATTTCCTTGTAGGACTCATTCATTTCCACGTTGGTCTTGATCATTTCTTTGCAGGTCTCGTTCATATCCTTGAGGGTCTCATTCATTTCCTTGTAGGTCTTGCTTATTTCCTTATAGGTCTAGACCTTTTCTAGGAGTCTCTTGAAAAGCTCTATAACCGTGGTTTTGAATTCCATCTACAGTCATTTTTTTCTCTTCATTTCTTTCACATCTGATTTCTTTCCATGTCTCTGCATGGTGGCTGCTTCCCTGAGTTGGTCAATTAGCTTTGTGTGGTAGACATCCTACAAGGGACAGTGGCTCAGCCTCCCCAGTTACCTGAGGTGGATATGGGTTGCACAGTCTTGTTGAATTTAAGCTCAGATCAATCGTTGTTATCACTTGGAGGGGTTGATCTCCAGGCCAATTGTCTGTGAAGTTCAACTGCGCTCAGGTTGGATGGGAGGAGTCTCCGGGCCAAGCAGACAGTGTTAGCTCCACCCTATGTGGCCCCAGGGACTTTGTGCTGGGGCAATGGATGCCAGCACCTCTGAGAGAGAGCCGTTGCCGAGCTCCACCCGCTGCCGGAGAATTCAGACTCTCCCCAAATGAGTCTGCACACCCAACATCTCACCCAGGGTTGCAGAACAATGCAGTTTGACGGTTTCTCGAATGAAAATCAAGTTCTCTCTGCAGGGTAAGGCAGCTGTGCTGTTCCCAAGCTCATGTGCACTCTGCACAAGCTTGCCTTCTTCTCCACAAGCCGGCAGACCCCTGCAGGACCCGAGCTTCGGCGTGCTCTCCCACTGTCCAGTTTTTATCCCATATGATAGTGGGTTATCTGGACTTTGCCCAGAGCTGGAGAACCAGTCCAGTGGGACGTCTTTGTTTCCCCCATTCGAGAAAACTGGCTGTTTTTCAGCTGCCCGTCCTATCCGCTGGCACGCGCGCTCCTCCAAACCTCTGACTCCGTGCGTATCTTCAATGCTGTCCGCTGCCGCTCCTCTGAATCACAGTGTCTTATCTTCACTTTTATTTGTGGAATTTTCACTCAGCCAGCTTTCTGGTGATTCTGGAAGGTGTTTGGTCTTTTGTTAAGTTGTAGTTTTAAAATTGCTATGTATGGCGGCAAGATAGGTGTTTTACCTATGGCGCCATCTTGGTTCCTAGGCTTTTATTATATAAGACTGGAGGCCTGGTGCCTAAAATTTGTCCATGAGCGGATTGTCCCTCAGCTCAGCCTGCACCCTCTTGCAATCCAGGACTGCTGGCTCCTAACTATTCACCTGCCTGCCGCCTGCCTGATTGCCCCTAACCACTCTGCCTGCCTACCTGGTTGCCCCAAATGCCTCTGCCTCAGCCCCCTTTGCTGTGGCTTCATCTGGAAGAACATCTGGAATGTTGTTTACAAGGTCATTTGGCTGTCCAGTCTAATTAGCATATTACGCTTATATTATTATCGATACTGTTCAAAATTTTGAGTTATTCTTCTCATATCACAAATAAACAAGAAATACTGGAGAAACCACAATGGTGTGTGTGCTTAAACAATAATTACTCAAGGATTATGGTTGTTAAATTCCATTATCACCTTCCAGCCTCATAAACCAGTAGGGTGTTAAGCAGTCCTGGACAGAAAATTGGATTTTAGAACAATAGACTCTTTTCCACTGCACTGAAATACCAACCTAAGGCATTGATGTCTTCTTCTATGTTTGTCGTTTATTGAGGGTTTTTTTTTGTTTTTATTTCCTTGATAGTCACTAAAGGCTCTTGTTAGATTTCTCCTTTGAGTCACTGATATAATATTACATTAGGGTTAGGGACCCAAAGTCACAAGATTAAGAATTATGAAGGTCTCTGTTTTAATAGTCACAGTATCTGAACTGGAATACCTTTAAATTGGTAATAATTATTATGATAATTAGAATTTGAAAAATAGTTTTAGTTGTGAGACTTAGGGAATTATTTGCATACTGACCACTATCTGGTGGGGAGAAGAAATATTTTTAGAAACTGGAAATCAGTATCAAGTAGAAAGAAATAGAAAATAAGCATAACATCCAAAATATGAGGTCAGTGATGAGAATGCACATTTTTAATCCCCCAACAAAGCAATTTATGATATCATACATTGGATAAAAGTGATATCAACACACCTGGGGTCCCTAGCTGTTTTCACTATATATATTCTTATTCTTTTAAATAGAATGGCCTCCTCACATCTCGAACACCCTGAAGCCAATGAATTTCCTTATCTATTGAGAAAAAACCCCACACCTTTTTTATTTAAAAAGAAAGAGGAGATCTGGGAGTAAGTGAACTTACTCCTTTGTGCCATTTTACATTTGAAAAGGTAAAGGTCAACATCTATGTTATTGCATGAAATCCTATCTAATAAAAGAAAATATGCAAATTTGACCGTACCTTCATTACACCCACAAGCCACGCCCACCCGCCAATCAGGAGCGGATTATGCAAATAAACCCCAACCAAATGGCTGCCTCCACTGAGAGCTGGAGGAAGGCTTGGATTTCCCTGGTAACAGAGGAAGCCAAGCTTTCCACCTGCCATTGCCGGCCTAGGCCTCCACTGTAGGCTACAAAGTTTCAAAGAGAAATGGCTGCCACCACAGAGAAAGCAGAAGGCTTGGCTCCACTCCAGGCTACAAAGTTTCAATTGTAGACATAAATTAATCCCAAATCCCAGGGCCTCCACTGGGATTTCTGGGGGGTGTGGCTGGCCTGCAAACCTCCACAGGCCCCTTGCCCAGGCTGCCCCTTGCCCCAAGGGAACTCCCACCCTGATCTGGGACACTCTTCAGGGCAAACTAGCTGGCCCCCACACATGCACCAGGCCGCTATTCTATCTAATAAAAGAGTAATTTGCAGATTGACCATGACTCCAACACACAAGAGGGCTGCACCCATATGATCAAAGTTCCTGCCCCCGGGTAGACACAAGATGGCCACCACAAGATGGTCAGCAGGGGAGGACAGTTGAGAGGTTCCAGGCCCTTCAAGGGAGGGCAGTTATGGGTGATCAGGCTACAGGGGAGGACATTTGGGAGGGACCAGGCCTGCAAGGGAGGGCAGGTGGGGGAGATCTAGTGTGCAGGGGAGGGCAGTTAGGGGTGACAAGGCTGGCAGAGGAGGGAAGTTGGGGGCAAGCAGGCTGGCAGGGGTAGCAGTTAGACATCAATTAGGCTGGAAGGGTAGTGGTTAGCGGGTGATCAGGCTAGCAGACAGAAGTGGGTAGGGGCAATGATGGAGGCAGGCAGGTGAGAAGTTTGGAGCCAGCAGTCCTGGATTGTGAGAAGAATATCCGACTACTTGTTTAGGCCTGATCCTACTGGGTTCAGGTCTAAACGGGCAGTAGGACATCCCTTGAGGGGTTCCAGATTGGAGAAGGTGAAGGCTGGGCTAAGGGCCATCCCCCACTCCCCATACACGAATTTCATGCACTGGGCCTCTAGTCCTATATAATAAAGAGGTAATATGCAAATTGACCCTCATACCCTCACAAGATGCCTGCCTACAACCAGGCCGGCAGGAGGGTTGATGAGAAATGACCAAGTGACTGAATAATCAGGCTGTGTGGGGTGACCAGTCCAGCGGGGGGGGGGGGGGCGCAGTTGGTGGTGATTAGGCTGATGAGGGAGGGCAGTTGGAGGTGACCAGGCCAGCAGAGGGGGCAGTTGAGGGTGACCAGGGTGGCAGGGTGGGGTAGTTGGGAGCAAGCGGGCCAGCAGTGGGGGGCAGGTAAGGGTAACCAGCCTGGCAAGGTGGGGGAGTTGGGACCGGTACGCAGAGGCAGTGAGGAGCAATCAGGCAGGCAGGCAGGTGAGTGATTAGGAGCCAGTGATCCAGGATAGTGAGAGGGATGTCTGACTAGGCCCGATCTAGTAGATATAATATTATATTAGGGTTAGGGACCCAAAGTAACAAGATTATGAATTTTCACTGTACATATTCTTATCTGGGATCAGGCCTAAACCAGCAGTCGGACATCCCCCAAGGGGTCCCAGATTGGAGAGAGTGTAGGCTGGGCTGAAGGGACCTGCCCATTGTGCATGAATTTTGTGCACTGGGTCTCTAGTTATATCATAAATCACATATTGTAATTCCTTCTTTTCCCTGGACACTTATTATAAACAAGTTGTAATCCAGGGGATTCTAGGTTCATAGACACAAAACAGAGATTGGAAAGTCAATTTTCCAAGAGCACTTACTGAGATACTATTGGCTCCATCACATCATAATTAGTGCTACAATGTTGGTTATAATTTCAGATAAGGATTGTCTCTACATTTAGAATCCCTAAGATCCAGAATGAGACAAGACAGATAAGTAAAACATTACCACTCACATACAAGTCCATATCACATTCTTGCCAGCTTCTTGTTTTTATACATATATACACATAAACACATATTGGTAGGAAAAACACATTTGTCCCATGAGAGATAAGAACATTGAGATCAAATCTGCTGAGTCATTAACTTTCCTAGGACATAAGGCAGGTCTGAATAATGCTCCACAGAACAAAAATGTTTGTGGCACCAGAGATTGTTTCCATCCATTTAGCTGCTGTTATATAGTAGATATTTATTGTTGAAAGTTCAAATTCTTTTTACATTATTAGCCCCCCGCTCAAAAAAAAAAAGTTACAGTGCATAGCAAGTATCCTAGACAAATAATGTGAGAGTTGACAGGTGAAAAATTGAAAACTCGTGTAATGAAATGATTTCAATCCCTTGAGTCTGTCAACATGGTTTACAGTTACTTATAAAATCCATACAAACATCAAAAATGTAGGTCAGGCCCTGACTAGATAGCTCAGGTGGTTGGAGCATTGTCCCCAATGTTTCAGGGTTGTGGGTTCTATCCCTGGTTAGGGCACATATAAGAATCAACTAATAGATGCATTGGTGGGTGGAAGGACATGTCAATCTCTCTCTCTTTCTCAAATCAGTAAATACATTTTAAAAAATGTTCAGGACTGACAGCCAGTGATCCAGCTGTTTGAGAAGGTATCATGTCTACTCATTACATGGGCACTCAGACATTGTCTAGTCCCTGTCAGTGACCCTGACGTTTGAGATCTTGTACTGACCCAGCCTTCATAATGGGCTTACTCAAATTTTCATCCTATATCACCTCTCCTCATGATGCCTTTGAAGCTGTCTAGCCATTCCGTAAAATAACAGTTTCACTTCCCAGAAACTTCCTCTTTCAGATTCCCACAGAGTCCCCAGTTCTGGAACCTGGGAGTCTGGGACACTTCCCTATAGCCATTATGGTAAGGCACACTGGTAAACAGTACTGCTTTGGATCTTAATGTTTATATCTTTCCTAAAGTAGGTAACATAAGAGTAGTATGTACAAATAGCAAAATACCTGCTTTTAATATATATTTAAGTGCATTTTTAAAGAACGAAAATCAAAGCCTTAGTAAATCAAAGCCTGATTTGGAAATTAATAAAATTCTAAATATTTTTTAAATTTTTTGATTAAAGAATTATTTCACTTTCAGATATATATGCATGCAGTTTCATTTTATTATAACTTAGGCCTTGTCTGTATACAGTAATCAAATAAACTCTTTCACTATAAAAAAAAACTAAACAAACAAACAAACAAAAAAGTACTGCTAGCATTTCAATGGATTTGAAGCTCAGGCTTCCACTGGCATCTGTGGAAGCCTTTGAGAGCCTCAGTTTCCCATCTTACTGGCTTGTCTTTGGGTGTTATAGTGATGACATATATAGTGTTTGTCACTGTGCTTAGTGTGTAGAATTTCTAAAAATGGCAGCATCTGTGTTGCTGCTTTGCTACAAACCAATCTATCATTCCTCTCTGAGTAGGGAGACAACACATCCAGATTTTTCCTCAGCAGTCCTACTGTTTCAACATAATCATTAACAATATCTCTTTTGTTATTAAAATATCCAAATTTGAAGAATCTATTGCCTCTGTAAATAAACTTTTTAAGCTAAGGAGACTTTTTCCCCATCTTGTTGTCCCAGTGTAGAAGGTCTGATTACATTTCTATGTGGAATCTAAAATAACAAAACAAACAAACAAATAAAAAAACCCAAAACAACTCAGAGACCTAGAGACAAGCTGATGGCTTCCAGAGGGAAGGAGGTCAGGGGATGTGTGAAAAAGGTGAAGAGAATAAGAGGCACAAACTTCTAGTTATAAAATAAATAAACCATGCGGATTTAAAGTTCAGCATAGGAAATGTAGTCAATAATAGCTATGAATAGTGACAGATGATTATTAGACCTATTATGGTGGTCACATAGTAAGGTATATAAATGTCAAATCACTATTTTTACACAAAAACTAATATAAATTCTATGTCAACTGTAGTTTAATTAATTTATTTTATTTTATTTTTTATTTTTTAATCTTTATTGTTCAGTTTATTAATTACATTGTTTCCCCTTTTTATCCCCCTATAGCTCCCCTCCACTCTGTACCTATCCCACCCTCCACCCTCACCTCCCCCTCCCCACTGTCCTCTCCCATTGTTGCAAGATTTTTGTCCAGTCTCTTGCTGCACTTCCCACAACCCTTTTCTCCCCAAGAATTGTCAGTCCATTCCCTCTCTATGTCCATGTCTCTGTTATATTCACCAGTCTATCCTGTTCAACAGCCTATCAATTCACTTGATTTTTATGTTCATTTGTTGATAGATGTGTATTTGTTGTTCCTAATTTTAATCTTTACCTTTTTCTTCTTCCTCTTCTTAAAGAATATCTTTCAGCATTTCATATAATGTTGGTTTGGTGGTGATGAACTCCTTTAGCTTTTTCTTATCTGCGAAGCACTTCATCTGACCTTCAATTCTAAATAATAGCTTTGCTGGATAGAGTAATCTTGGTTGTAGATTCTTGCTGTTCATCACTTTGAATATTTCTTGGCACTCCCGTCTGGCCTGCATCGTTTCTGTTGAGAAATCCGCTGACAGTCGTATGGGTGCTCCCTTATGGGTAACCAACTGTTTCTCTCTTGCTGCTTTTAATATTCTCTCTTTGTCTTTTGCTCTTGGCATTTTAATTATGATGTGCCCTGGTGTGGTCCTCTTAGGGTTCCTATATATTGGGGTTCGGTGCACTTCTTGGACTCCTAAGTCAATTTCTTTCACCAGGTGTGGGAAGTTTTCAGTCACTATTTCTTCAAATAGGTTTTCATTGTCTTGGCCTCTCGCTTTTTCTGGCACCCCTATAATTCGGATGTTGGTATGCTTGAGGTTGTCCCAGAGGCCCCTTACACTATCTTCAATTTTTTTGGATTCTTTTGTTTTCTTGCTTTTTCAGCTAAGTGGATTTTACCTCTTTGTATTTCAAATCTTTAACTTGGTTCTTGGGGTGCTCCAGAGCACTTTTAGGTCTTTGTATAATATTTTTTGTTTCAGTTAGTGTATGCTTAATTTCTGGTTGGTCCTTTTTCATATCCTTGAGAGTTTCCTTTATATCCTTGAGGGTCTCTTTCATTTCCTTGTAGGACTTATTCATTTCCACATTGGTCTTGACCATTTCTTTGCAGCTCTCGTTTATATCCTTGAGGGTCTTGTTCATTTTCTTGTAGGACTCATTCATTTCCTTTGTGGTCTTGCTTATTTCCTTATAGGCCTCGATCTTTTGTTGGAGCCTCTTGAAAAACCCTATAACCCTGGTTTTGAATTCCATGTCCAGTCATTTTTTTCCCTCCATTTATTTCACATCTGATTTCTTTCCATGTTGCTGCATGGTGGCTGCTTCCCTGAGTTGGTCAATTAGCTTTGTGTGGTAGACTTCCTACTAGGGATAGTAGCTCAGCCTCCCCGGTTACCTGAGGTGGATATAGGTTGCACAGTTTTGCTGAAGTTAAGCTCAGTCAATCGTTGTTAGCACTTGGAGAGGTGACCTCCAGGCCAATTGTCTGTGAAGCTCAGCTGTGCTCAAGTTGGATGGGCGGAGTCTCCGGGCCAAGCAGACAGTGCCCTATGTGGCCCCGGGGACTCTGTGCCGGGGGCAATGGCTGCCAGCACCTCTGAGAGAGAGCCGCTGCCGAGCTCCACCCGCTGCCAGGGAATTCAGACTTTCCCAAAATGAGTCTGCATGCGCAATGTCTCACCCAGGGTCATAAAACAAAGCAGTCTGACGGTTTTCTGAATGAGAGACAAGTTGCAGAGTGCTCTCTTCGCCATCACGCAGCCGAGCTGTTCCCGCGCAGGCCGGGAGACCCGGCAGTACCCGAGCTTCGGCGTGCCCTCCCACTGTCCAGATTTCACTCCGTGTGATAGTGGGTTCTCTGGACTTCTCCCAGAGCTGGAGAATCAGTCCAGTGGGATGCCTTTGTCTCCCCGATCGAGAAAACTGGCCGGTTTTCAGCCGCCCGCCCTCTCCGCGGTGTGCACTCCAAACCTCTCTCTGCATGAATCTTTCAACTCTGTTCGCCGCCGCTCCTCGGATTCACAGTGTCTTATCTTCACTTTTATTTGTGGAATTTTCACTCGGCGGGCTTTCTGGTGATTCTGGAAGGTGTTTGTTCTTTCGTTAAGTTGTAGTATTAAAATTGCTGATTATGACGGCAAGATAGGTGTTTTGCCTTTGCCGCCATCTTAGTTCTCTGGGCCTCTATTATATCTTTAGTTTAATTTAAATAAAAGAAAGAAGACAACCAAAGGTGTTTTTATTTATTTTATTTTTTAATATATTTTATTGATATTTTACAGAGAGGAAGGGAGAGAGATAGAAAGTTAGAAACATCCATGAGAGAGAAACATCAATCAGTTGCCTCCTGCACACCCCCTGCTGGAGATGTGCCCACAACTAAGGTACATGTCCTTGACCGGAATCAAACCTGGGATCCTTCAGTCTGTAGGCCATAGCTCTATCCCCTGAGCCAAACTATTTCAGCACCAATGGTGTTCATACAGGAAAAAAAAAAGTATAAAGAGTAAAACACACAAAGTCTAAAATACCAACTTAAATTATAAGCTAGGTATTCCCAAGATGAACTTTGAGGGCAAAAAGAATTAGTGTACCTAAATGATTTAAGCTTCCTGGAAACCTTTGATAATCTTTTCATCAAGAAGTGTTAGGTTGTGTGTCTGTATGCGTGTGTATCATTGTATACTAGTGGCCTGGTGCACAGATTCATGCACATTAAAGTAAATTAGATGTGTGCAGTTATTTGGTTACTGCAAAAAATTACATAGCAAAATAGTATCTATAATAATAAAACTTTAATGTGCTAATTAGATCAGATGGCTGAACTGCAGAATGGCCATCCAATGACCTTCCTGATGAAGCTGGGGCTGCGAGGGCTGAGGCAGTCATTGTGGCTGCCAGGGCCAAGCCCAAGCCCCTTGCACAAATTTTATGCTTTGGGCCTTTAGTATATAATATCTATACTAATAAAAGGATAATATGCTAATTAGACCAGGTTGACCACATCTTCTGGATGTCTGACATCCTTTTGGACAGTTAGGGGGAATCCAGACCAGCAGGGGAGAAGTTAGGTGGTGACCAGGCCAGCAGGGGGGCAATTAGGAGATGACCAAGCTGCAGGAGAGCAGTTAGGGAGCATCCAGGCTGGCAGGGGGCAGTTAGGGAGTGACTAGGCAGGCAGGGGACCAGTTAGGGGGTAATCAGGCCAGCAAGCAGAGGCACTTAGGGGTGATCAGGAAGTCAGGTAGAGTGGTTAGGGGCGATCAAGCAGGCAGGCAGATGAGCAGTTAGGAGCCAGAGGTCCCAGACTGAGAGAGGGATGTCCAACTACTAGTTTAGGCCAGAGATCCTGCAGGCATTCAGATATCCCCCATGGGGTCACAGATTGGAGAGGGTGCAGGCCAAGCTGAGGAACCCCCCACATGTACAAATTTTATGCACCAGACCTCTAGTCCTATTTACTGGAAGAGTAGTATGCAAATTGACTACCACTCCAAACACACAAGATGGCTTCCCCCATGTGGTCAAAGATGGCTGCCCCCATATAGACATAAGATGGCCACCACAAGGTGGCCAGCAGGGGAGGGCAGTTAGAGGTGACCAGGCCTCCAGGGGAAGGCAGTTAGGGGTAACCAGGCCTGCAGGGGAGGGCGGGTAGAGGCAAACAGGCTGGCAGGGGAGCAGTTAGGCATCAATCAGGCTGGCAGGAAAGTGGTTAGGGGATGATCAGGGCTGGCAGGCAGGTGAGCAGTTGGAAGCCAGCAGTCCTCGATTGTGAAAGGGATGTCCAACTACAGGGGTCACAGATTGGAGAGGATGCAGGCTGTACTGAGGGATACTCCCCCCTCCCGCAATGCACAAATTTTGTGCATCAGGCTTCTAGTATTATTATAAAATTAAAACATGTTTGCTATAGTGTCAGCAAGAGCTTTATATGTATTGCGCATGCATGAATCAACATTTATTTCTAAATTGCCAGTGCACATCATATGTACCAGGGAGTTGGCTGGTCAGACAGACATATGGTTGGTCACTTAGCCTTTTATATAAATAGATAGGTGTAGCTGACATGGTAAGTTGACCCAATGGATTAATTATTTATTGCTTTGTACCACATTAGTCCAAAACACAGTAGCTCACAGTTTCTTTGCCTCCTGAGTAGATGTGGCTTACATGGGTGTATCTAGCTCAAGTCATTTAATAAGGCTGCAGTCAAGCTGTTGGTTAGGGCTGGTCACCTAAAGGCTCAAATGGGCAGAAGAGCCTTCTTCCAAGCTACTCACATGGCTGTTGACAGACCTCAGAAGATACATTTCCAAGCTCACATACATGGATTGCCTCACAATGTGGCGACTAGTCACCCATGTCCAGCAATTCACAAGAAAAACAAGAGAGAATATACCCAAGAACCTAATCTCAGAAGTGACATGTGAATAATTTTCCCATTGTTTTTCCACTGGAAGTGATTCACAAGGTTCACACATACTAAAAAGAAAAAGATTGCAGAGACATAAATATTAGGCAGTGGGAATATGGGGCTATGTGAGGGAGTTTACCTATTATCCCCCAATTCCCAAACACCTTTCTCTGAAACCTTGTTCTATCTGGGAGGAGCCGTGTTGGAATTCTGGCTGAGGAGCCACAAGCCTAGTCTCCCCTGTCTCCCCGGGGACCAGGTAGTCTTGCTGATGCAGTCCGTGTTTCTTCCTTACCTATTCCACTGTCATGTGGGCGTGATAGCTGAAAATGTAGTAGCCATCTGGCAACCAGAAGGAAAAGGACAGAAAAATTAAATCACCAGTGGCCCTCATACCACTGAGGTGCTGAGCAAACACCAACCAACACTTACCTCTGGACTGCTTGCTTTGTGAGAAAAGCCTGTACTCATTTAAGTCACTGCATTTAGGTTTTCTGATACTTGAAGTATAAAAGCATCCCTATAGCATGAAACAAACCATAGGCATAAATGTAACTTTGGAGAGAAATGAAGAACCTGGGATGTGACTTACATATAGCAGAAATTTTACTAATTATAATAGGCATTCTGATTAATAATTGTAATGGGCAGTGTTTTGTCTTTTATTTTTCTTTCTTGTTAGGCTTATAAAAGTTAAAAATCTTCTTTCACCTTTCTTCATCCCTCTGTCTGACCAATGGATTCCATCGAAATTCCATATATTAATGAACAGAAAAGAAATGAACAAAAACACTGTCCTGGTTGCAGTGACAGACTAAAGAGAGTTCCATTTCTCTGCTGCCTCCCATCATGAAGTAGAATCCATGTTGGATCTTGGCTAGCCTGTGACTTCCAATGACCAAGTGATGGGAAGAAGTAATGTTTTTGCAGTTCTTCCATAGTTTTTAGAAGCATATATGGCAGCTTCTGCTTCTACTCTCCTCGGATTTAGCCACCAGGAAAGGCTGTGGAAGCCTAGGTGAGGGGCTTCTGGAAAGCTTTGGGAACAAGACGTCAGCTGTGCACTCACAGCATAGCTAAATTCCTGAGAACCACATAATCATGGGAAACAGTAAAACATTGTTTTAAGTTATTAGGTTTCGGGAGGGAAAAGTTGTTGTGTTTCATTTTTCACTTAGCAATAGACAACGTGATTGCTAAGGAGTGGGCCAGGGCTTGCAGAGACAGGGTAGACAAGATCAAAAGAACAACAACAACAAAAAGAAACAAACTATATACAAATTGAAATATAATATTGAAGCGTTACAGATCCCAACAAAGGAGAATATTTTAAAGTGGCAAATTCCAATATAATTCAAGTCTAAGATAAAACAAAAATTAAGAATTAAAAATGTTACTGTTAACTTTCCTAAATAAAAGCTAGGGTGGACATCCACATTCTAGGGTAAAATTTTCAAATTTCAACCCAGTTTATGGAAACAGCCAAGAAGAGGCAGAGAACGTGCTCTCCTGTGTTTATATGGGACAGATGTCTGTGGTTATACTTTTCTGAATTTTACAAGAGTTAAAATCATTGACTTTCTCAAAGGTTCTCAGTGAGCTCAACTCAACTTTCACTCATGTTCTGTGAATACACATAATAAATTCAGCCTTGATTCATTCTGTTTAGCTTCATGATTTTAATATAAATATAATATCTTATGGTAGAAAGTGTTTTACCTTAATTTATATCACACCAAGAAACTACTTTAAGCCTTAGAAAGTTTTATTGCCCTGCCCAATATCTCAGTCACTAGCTATGTGTGGTTTTTTAAATTCATATTAATTAAAATTCAGTGAAATTAAAAATAGAGTTATTTATTCACAATAGCCACATTTCAAGTGCCCTATTTGAGACCAGTGGCTACAGTGCTGGGTGGCACAGATAGAGGACATATCCATCCTCATAGAGGTGTTACTGTGCAGCTCTGGTAGAAAAATGCTGTCCTCCAAAAGTATCCTGTTGATTTTATTATTGATTCAGAAGCCATGTTGAATTCTGCATTTAAAAACAGTTCATATAAGTCAACAATCTCTGGAAGATTTTAAAACATCCTGAATTTCACAGGGCAACATTCAAATGTTCAGTACACAACCCAAAATTACTTGACATCCGAAAATCTGACAATTTTCCAGAGATAAGACAATCAACAGATGCCCAGACTTGGAATTGCAAAAGATGTTAGAGCAGCTGTTATAATCATCTTTATGAGGGAAAAATAACAATCTTGAAGTGAATTATAAAAATAAACAGCCTTAACAATAAAGATATAAAAATAAATAAATAAACAATCTCAGCAGGAAATAGAAATTGTGGTAAAATGGAAAATTCCAAATGACAAAATAAAATGAAAAAACTCACTGGATGAGTTCAATAGTAGAACAGAAATCACACAAAATTAGTAAACTTGAAATAGATTAATAGAAGTAAAATGTATGTTGAAAAGCTAGGAAAAAATAACAGAGTGGAAGGCTCGGGAAAATGCCATGAATGTACTGCCTCCATGTCAATGAATATTCACATAGAAACCTGTATGCAAATGTGTGAAGCGGCTACGTTCATGATTACCCAAAATCAGAAATGACACACATGTGCCTCAGCTAGGATTGGAAACAAACTGGTTTATTCATATATTGGGATTCTCAGTGATGAGAAGGAACTCACCATGTACTGAAACATATCTGATGGGCATCGCTAATCCATCCAGTGTGGGTGAAAGAAGGGGCTCAAATGCTATGTCTTGTGTGATGCCATTTACATGACATTTTGGAAAACACAAAATTATGGAAATAAAAAATAGATCAGTGGTTCCAGAGAATTGGGATGCAAGGAGTGGTTTACTGAAAGGGGTACAAGGGAATTGGGGGAAGGGAGTCATTCTGTATGTTGACATAACTGTGCATTTGTCAAAATTAACTTCAATGTGTGATGTGTTCTGTTGGGCATGTTGGGCAGTTTTGAGCTTGGCCTCATTTGAACTGAGAATGAAGCCAGCACTTGTGACTCAGAGTTTAGGGGATACAGTCAAGGGACAACAAGCTTATCATGAGACATGAGGTAAGCAGTGCCACCCTCATCCGACAGGGACCAGAGGTCTTCTGAGGATGAAAGAAGTAGAAGGGCTTTTACACAGAAGGAGAGAAATTAGTAACCCTACACATGTGCTCTGATGCTTCTTAGGACATTATCCACTGAGCAGTGTCCAGGCACTTGCTCATCTCCCAGGGTAACTTCCAGCTGCCACACAATGTCATGAAAAAAGTTATATGCTTCTCTCATTTTTTTTCATTAACAAATTTCACAGTAATCCCTTCTCTCCATAAAAAGTGATGTACTTTTCACAGCTTTCACATTATGGATCCAGTGTTGGGGAAGCCAGAGAAGAGGCCATCAGGATTGTGGCCTCAACAGCTGTACCGCAGCCTTGGGCAGAATGACAGAGGGCACAATTATGGAGTTCAACAAATACACAGGCAGTGCTATTTTCATTGTACATGGAATAAAGTGGCTCATGTATAGATCTATGCGTAAATGAGAATTTTCTACTATTTTAAGCCGCTTTGTTTTGCAATAATTTTTGATACAGATGCAGTTAATGGAACCAGGTTCTTGGGTCCTCTTTTCTAATTTCATGGTACCTAGTGACCTCACGTTCTTCAGATATCTTCCAAAGACTGTCACACCATGTATGCCTTCCCCACAAGCTCCATGGAAACACTATCCCTGCATGTTCCTAAAAGCTTTGGTAGCATGTAAGAAGAAGAGAGGTATTGTCACCTCCAAGTCACCATTCTACTCATCTTATCCACAAACTACAAAGCAGTGGCCAAGCACAGTAACCTCAGCCTCGATAAAGTTGGTGAGTCTTTATCTCAGCCACCCAGAGCCACCAACAAGCCACAGCTGGGAAAGCCCCAAGAGCCTGGCTAAGGTACCACTCTTTCTCCTTACATTGTAAAGTAAACTGTACGATACTTAATGAAATACCCTTTCCAGTGTTAAAGAAACAGAAAGGTTTTCTTTTTTTCTGAGAGAATGAAAATGTTTAATTCAAAGGTTTACCAATCATACAAAAATTAGACTCCCTTTCATGACAAACAGATTTTGTGGGGAAAGGATATGGGGACACAGAGTAACTTTGTAAGTAAATTATTGGTCTTTATGATTTTGAGATGACTGTCTAATAGATGGACCCAAACAATCTAGCGATCTGTGAGCCAGTAACTAAAAATAATATTTGACCTGTTTGTTTTTTGGGGTTTAATTTCCTTTATTTTCATTGAATTCAGTCAAATGGGTTTGAATATATCAACACAATTTGAGAATATATCCTCACAAGGCCAAAATTAATCACAAATCACTAATTCAGAGGGAAAAAAGTAGAAAACCAGATGTTCCTGAGCATGGCATCATAGTTTCACTGAGTCACTTGCAGAACCTCATGGGACAGCAAAGACAAAAATGTCCCATTATAGAAATCCACAAGCCACCTCTAAGTGCCCTTTCAAATATTTTCTAGCATAATTTTCATAAGATCTTGATAAGACTGAAAAATTTTAGTATTTTAAAACTTAAATTGAACATGCTCCAACTTTGAAACAGAATTTGTGAAAGAATCAAAAGCAAGAAGATTGAGATTAAACAGATTATTGTCATTTTATAACTTTTCACGGCAGTAAATGTCCTGGTAAGCTATGATTTCTATAGTTATGTGGGATGAAGGCACTTGAAAGTCTTCCCAAATAAAGTATAACTTGCCTCTAAGGGAAGCAGCAAGTTTTCCTGGAAGTCATCACGAGATTACAATGGAGATCCTGATACCATGGGACAAGGGAAAGCCACCATCTTCTGGACCAGTTTTTACAATTGGTAAGTAAAAATGCTATTTGCTGTGCTGACTTTACAGTGATACAAGAAAGGAAATCACTGTTAGTTTATTGGAAGAAAGACATTTTAAGATTTAAAAATAAAAACTTTTGTTCACAGTATAAAATATAGTATACATTATAGTTGTTCATGTTTTAAACTAAGCCCATGACAAAAACCTTTGGATTTTCCAGTTTATTGGGTTATCTGGATGTCTGCATATGTGTGTATATGTGGTGCTTGTAAGAGTTTTGATTTTCTTGCAGAAGCAGCACCAGCTGATGTCAAAATTGTTTAGGTATGTGAACCATCACCATAATTCAAATAAAAGAGTGTGTTATAATGAAAAGAGGTAACAAGTACCTGAGAAATGGGAAGTGTTCTTTGATTTGACCTATAGAAGAAAAATAAAAATTTAATGCCACTGTGTACTTTAGAAACCATTGTGCACAATTCAGTGCTCATCTCAAGAGTCAAGGAAACTTGTCACTTCTCAGAAGTTTTCTCAAGGGCTTTCAATAGTTTAGAATGAAAAACACCACCTTTTACTAAAAACCAGCTTCAGCTATCAACTAAGGAGCTATTGAAAAATGAAGGTTTACCATGTCATTTTTCTGGGAAGACCCAGAGTTTTCCAGCAATTAAGCAGATTTATTTCTACAATGCAGGGTGGCATTAAATTTTTCTTTTTCCTCTATAGGCCAAATCAAAGAATGATTCCCATTTCTCAGGCTCTTGTTATCTCCTCTCATTAGAAAATTCTGTGTGTTTTTTTTTAATTCTGGTGATGGTTCACATATCTAAACAATTTTGATAATTTTTGACAGTAATTGGTGCCACTTCTACAAATCAAGAAATCTTTCAGGTTCTGGAGCTGGAGCAATTATGACCATTAAAAGTATTGAAAAATTGTTTACAAAAATAAAGGTAGTGGAGCTGAAGCAGTACTTATGAGAATTAGAGACAAATGGGGCAAGAAATAGAGAGAGAAGAGGAGAGGAAGGGAAAGAGAGAAAGGGAAAGGGAAGATGGGCTCTATACCATAAAAAGTGCTGTTAAGTTAGAATATTTCTGACTTAAATTCCTCCTCTCCTTCTTATAAGTTAAAGAGAGGCTCCCAGACCTCAGCGGGATGCTTAAAATGCACCGAAGAGCATTTTGTGAGATGTTAGTGATAGCATCTACCACCACCAACAACTTATCTGAGTGGAGGAGTGGTTAGTGGTATACTTGAAATCCACAGTTTCCATGTACGTGAACTTTCAACCTCAAAATATCCAAATTGTACAGCAGGTCCTCCAATAATTCAACCTCATTTTGTTATAACATTAACTAGAGGTTCGGTGCATAAAATTTGGCCTGCACTGTTTCCAATCTTGGATCCTGGACCAAGCCTAAACCAGCAGTCAGACATCCCTCTCATAATCCAAGACCACTGGCTCCTAACCACTTGCCTCCCTGCCAGCCTGATTGCCCATAACCGCTTCTGCCAGCCAGCCTGATTGCCCCTTAACTGCTCCCTGCCTGCCTGATCACCCACAACTGCCCTACCCTGCAAGCCTGGTCACCCCCAACTGTCCTCCCCTGCTGGCCTGCTCTCTCACACTGCCCTCCCCTGCTGTAACCTGCCTTCTTGGCCAGGTCCCGTCTCCACTGTGTGTGTGGTCATCTTGTGATGGCCATCTTGTGACAACGTTAGGGCATGATGCATGAAGGCATGATGACCACCTAGGCCAGTCAACAGATCCAAATATCAACAGTACAACGATTGAAATTTCTTTCGAGAGTCAAATTTTTTAAACTTAAACTTCTTCTAATGCCACTTCTTCAAAATAGACTTGCCCAGGTAGTGGTATTTTGTGGAAGAGCCACACTCAAGGGGCCAAAGAGCCGAATGTGGCTAGCCAGTAGCAGTTTGCCAAGCACTGACCTAGGCTATTATTAGTATAGATGATAAAAAAGGAAAATTGATTCCCTGCTGGGGGCACAGTGTATATATGGGGTTGGCACATTCTCCAATGTCCACGTGAATTTTCTAGTAGGACTCAAGTTCCTTATCATGTCCCAAAGTTATGCATGTGAAGTGAATGGCATGACTACACTGTTCCATTTGAGTGAGAATAGGCATGTGTGAGTGGACCTGAACATTTTTGATACTGCAACAAGTAGTTTCTCAGACATGAGATAGGGGTAGAATTAATAGAATTCTAGTGTTACCTAGTATTATAAAAGAGATATGAGAAGTCACCAACAATAATCACACAGCTAGGTAATCATATCCATCACTAAATTTACAAGTCCTCCACTTTTCAAAGTCCTTTATTTTTCAAAGAGCATTGCATAAGCTCATGTTCTATGTCTCATGAGGTCAATTAATCTCAGATTACTGCAGCAAGAATTTTGGCATTAAAATAGTCTCAATATTAACCACAGCTCTGCCATTTCAACTGCTTTCACCCATAAGATTGCACAGTTTGGATATTTCATTCAAACTTCACAGAAGGCAGTCATATACGGCCTCCACAACTTCACCATGGTTGTGGACTATTTAGTTACAAATAAAAATAGCATTACTTAGCCCTAGTTGGTTTGGCTCAGTGGATGGAACATCAGTCTACATGTCAAAGTGCCCAGGGTTTGATTCCAGTCAAAGGCAGGCACAGACCTCAGTTTCAGGCTCCTCATGGTCAAGGCTCATGCAGGAGGCAACCAATCAATGTTTTTCTCTCACATCAATATTTCTCTCTGTCTTTCACTCTCTCTTTCACTCTAGGGTGGTGATTTTAAAAAAATTATTTAACGATAATCAGCATCGAGAGTCCCTGGAGCATAGTGGAATATAAAACACCCTAGTTCAGCTTACAGGGAGAATTTATACCTGCAATACCTTCCCCAAGATCTGCATGCTGCAAAGTTCTACATGTAAAGTGGCATGCATTCCTAAGACATCAATTACTCCAGAAGTAACCATGGATGGAGGTGCCAGAGTTAAATAAAATTCTAGTTGAATTCAGATAAACAATGAATACTTTTTTAGTATAAGTGAATCCCATGCAAATCATCTTCTGGGTTTTTTTAAAATTCTTTATTGTTGAAAGTATTACATAAGTCTCCTCCCTCCCTCCTTCATTGACCTCTTCCCATCCATTCCTGCCTTCCAGCATAGTCCCTCATCCCCCTACTGTCTGTGTCCACTGGTTAGATTGATATGCATGCATACAAATTCTTTGATCTCTTATCCCCGCTCCCACCCTCCTCTGCCATCCCTCAGAGGTTTGACGGTCTGAGACAGAAACATCAAACAAACCATCAACATTTTTATTGTTTATCCAAAAATAAAATCTAACTGGGTATTCTGAGTTTTATTTGTCAGCTATTATTCTGGCATTTAAAATAGTTTCTTATACATTCAGTGCTTATAACAAGCTAGGTATAACTTAAACACTGAGATCTTGGCATTATTAGAAATATAAAGATTAATTGATAAATGAAAAATTGAGTTACTTTATGCTAGTCTGAAGAATGGTGGCTAATAACAGTAATGGCTGCTATTGATTGAGCACTTAGTTTCAGGCATTATTTTTACAATAAGGCAAATATTTTACCCCTATTTTATTGATAGCCCTCCTTGGTCAATTTTGGCTCTATAGGCACCACCTAAAACACTGAACTTTCAATCCAGTACTGAGGCAGCCACAGCCTTTTGTGAATGTTTGGAAGCAAGGCTAATGCTCCATCCAGTGTCACCATCCTAGCTGTGCCGACAGCTTCATTTTTTATGGAAACAGACTCTATACCAGCTGGTTATGCCATCATGATAGCTAAATATGTTGTTTGGAAGTATCTATACATGTGACATTCCACATATTTGAAATCTCAGGCAACCACATTAATTTTTACTTTTTTTTTTACCTGATTCTTTTTTTTTTATTATCTCCCACATTGATATCTATTACATTCTAACAACAACAAGTAACAAGTTCAATAACTGATTTCACATTTACAGGTTTCATTTTGATCCATTATTAGCCAATCTGGAAAAAAGCCATATTAATCAAAAGTAAAGGGATTAAAAGTAAAAAGCACATTTTCCTTACTTAATATAATAGTCCTGAAACTCCAAACAGATATCTGATACAAAATCCAACTGTAGTATTCTCATTTTAATTAAGACTACAACATGGACTGGTCTCTTACATTTTTAAAGGTTTTTATACAGTTATTTAAAAATGTTTTAACTATTGGACTTAAACTGAAAATACACATGTGAGAACTATACTCCATAGTTAAATATCTTTGTACTGAATTCTCATGTCACTTGGAACCTTAACCTAGTCTAAACTTGAGATAACTTATAACTATCACTTTTTGGAAACATTTTTTTTGGTACTTCAGTCAAGTGTGAGGAATTTTATACTAAAATCTAGGGCTAGAATTTAAACTTCCAACACTCCCATCCTTGAGTAATACAATTGTGAATATTCAGAAATCCAGATACCTCATCATTTCAGAGCTATGCCTGATAAACAGAATTTATACTCCTGAACCCATCTAAATCCATCTTTAAGTTTTATATTTACAGTACTGTCCAGGAGAAATTGAAGTTATTGCACACTTTTTCAAGCTCTATTCCAGGTATCTACTTATTAAGATTTGCAGCTTACGCAGAGGTGAATCATTGTTCTCTAAAATTACAACTACTTGTAGAGCTAATAATAAAAAACACCAACCCAAATATTATGAAAGCAGCACATTTTTAGGAGTAACTAGTATATAAAAAGTATCAACATCAGTGGTTTGAATATAAAAATTTATTTTAAGTGAAAGTATGCAACAAATAAAACCTACAGAAACAGATTTTCCCATCACAATCTGTTGCTTTACCAAACGAGATTTGAGAAAACATTTCTTCAGTCATTATAAAGTTCTTAAAATACAAAAAAAATAAATCTGTAAGAAAGTCTAGTAGACCAGATTTTGTTGTCAGGACTATTATGTTGGTGATTTTGCTCTAATACATCCCATGCCATCCACCTCCACTCATGCCACCTTGCCCATAAGAACCTCCACTGCCTCCACCACTACGACCGTAACCACCCAGGCCATCAGGAGTCCCGTATCCTCTACTGTAATTGTTCCCCATTCCCATTCTTCCAACAGATCCATAACCACCCTGATTATCCGTTCCATCTCTGCCGTAGCCTCCCATTCCAGAACCTCCCATTTCAGAGCCGCCTCCAGGAGTGGAATTCAAAAAGAGTTCAATGTATTGATGTTGCATGTTATTCTTGTCTTTAGACATGGCAGCTACTGCATTTCATGTGTTACAAACTCTACATCTGCTTCTCCTGTTGCTCTGCCATCGGCTCCAATATCTATATGCACTCGTATTGGATTTAGTGGTGAGAAGAAATTAGCAATGTCATTTTCAGTTGCACAAAAAGGCAATCCTCTCATATGTACAAAATGACCACCATGAAAACCTGAACTTGCATCACCAGCTGCACCATAGCCATGTCCTCCCATACCTCTTCCATCTCTCATTCTGTCATCAAAGCCATTATTTCCATAGCCATAATTATCATAGCCACCATAGTCATCAAAACCTCCATAACTTGCACGCCCAGCTCCATAATAACCCCCTCTTCCTCCTATTGGTCTATCATATGGTCCTGGTCGCTGGCCCAGCAATCTTCTTGGTGGATCATAAAACCCTTTGATTTCACTCCTGCTGCTTCTGAAGATCTCAATATACCTGTGCCCTATTCTTTCCTTGTGTTTCCCCAGAGCATTTTCTGCTGTCTCCTTTGAAGCAAACTGCACGAAGGCCTCCCCTGTGCTTCTCCGCTGGTAGTCCATCATCAATGTTATCCCATTTGGCACGATTTCCCCCTTTGAAAGAACTGAACTATTTTCCTTTGCTGCAACCAAATGGCAGTCCACGAAGTCACACTGTCCCATCACTAGAGTCATTTGGACCATTATGTTTCATAACCCAATACATCTCAATACCGTTTGATTAAATGTCCCTTTTACTTCAGATACCCTGTTGAGGACTGCAGCGCCCACGGGGTCCAGCCGGGAGGAAGAAGTCCCTTTCCTAGGGTAGTGCTCCCACACCGGTTCTTCCAACCTTCTCTGGTGGAGGCTACTGCTGAGGGAACTGCACAGCAGAGCCACTGGCTTGGGGGATGGGAGAGAGCGAGCGACTTGACCTGATTCTTTGAGGCTCCAATGAATTAAGCAGACTACATTCACAATTCAGGCTCCTTTGGGATGTATGTGCTATTTTGTTTTGAGAAGGATAATTTGGACTCCTAGGAAAATAAGAGAGAGAACTCTCTCCCCAGACCTCCCTACCTCTAACCACTAAGCAAAGACATTGCTATACCCATAGCCATTCCATCCTTAACCACAGGAAGGTCAACCCAGCAAGAAAAGGTGAAATAAGTAAGTGTCCTCTTTACCCCAGGAGGAAAATTCTGATGTTGGATTCCACACAGCTAGTGCTGAGATGAGGAAAAGAGTAGACAACACAACAACAGCATCTATTAGTTGCCACAATCCCAACTCTCCACTGGTTCTGCCTTCACTCTAACATCTAAAGGCAAATCACAAGGCAAGGAACTACCTTCTCCACCAAAGCAAATCTTCCATTTAGGTTACTCAGGCCACTCACACAGACTTGGATAAATTTAGAACCTAGACGTCTTCTACAACTTGTGAAGTTATATACCATTTAAGAACTAGCAGGTGGTGGAGCCACCCACTTACCAGGGTAAGACTAGTCTTGTCTTACCTTGACTGTAATGGTGTCAGAGAGCTTGACCTCTTGCACGGAAAGTGACATGTGTGGGATGAGGTCACATCTTTTCAAAACACCAGAAAGCTTCTGAACGGTCCGCGTACATTTCAGTTTGCCTGGCCAGCATGGTTTTCTGTGCGTGCACAACTCTCTAAATTGAGAAGGGGAAAATTATAGAAGACAGGAGAGACAAGTAACTGGCTAAAAAAGAAAAAGGCCAAATCTTTTCTCTTTTTTTCATAGCATTGCCACCTTCCTATAGTCCCAGATAAGAGAAAACACAGCTTAAAATTGTTGCCGTTTGTAAACGAGCAGAGTGTCCAATGAAGTGCTTTCCTAACGTCTGCCACAGAAACTATTGCTAGTTAAATGCTTTGGAAATTCATAACAGGGACATTACCATGCAACCTGTCAGCTTAGTCTTTTTTGGAAGGTGCTTAATGGGATTTTGTGTTCAGCATTGTGAACTTTGAAATACTCAAGTTCAATTTCACCTGCAGAGCCCCATCTGTTCTTACTTCATACTCAGAATTTCCATCTGTTCTCCTTTAGGCCTGTCTAATGGGATGCCCAGTCTACCTTATGACTTTCCCAGATGCTGAATTCATGGAATTTTTATGGCATTACAAAAAATAAAAAGTTGGTCCTATAAGTTACTTGTGTAAATTAATTCCATTGTACAACAGTGTATCTTAAACAGTATTTTCCAGAATGTCTGCTAAGAGCAACTACAGGCATGCATAGAGACAGTTTACTGCTCATCTACAAGTTGATTTCAGGAACTATAATTAACAGAATGAGGTAAGACAGAGATCCATGCCTCAGGCGCTACTTCGTAGTTGGCCAGCTCAGTTCTTTTTTAATCCCAAGCCCAAACCATAGAGCTTCTCTTGACTTTAGGCTGAATGAGAGCACGATGAATTTCATTATCATTTTGGTTGTCTAGCTTGCCCTGACCTAGAGTTCAGAGGAGCTAAACTTTGTGTGAGGGTCAGGGAGGGACAGCCCAGCCCTGTGAAGGCATGGGACCAGGAGCTCATCAGAAGGTTGGCTGGCCACAATACTAGCGTTTGAGATGTCCTCATGTTGGTGAGTCATTCTGCTCATTTCAAAGCCTACAAAAAGAAGTCCACACTGGAAAAGCAAGGGAATTCCATATAAAGTCTGGGATGATTACTAGTGGGACCAAGTGAGAGAGAAACAAAGGGAGAAGCTAAATAAAGCCATCATTAAAGACTGGAAGATTTGCAGAAAAGCATTTAGTGTACCCAAAGGGAGTTACCAACTGTTCAAAAAGCTCTCAGAATTAGAACTCTGGTTTATCCAACATTTATTTGAGATGAAGATTTAGTTAGCATACTATGTTTTAATGTCAATAGCAGCTTTAAACAGACCACTTAGTCACAGGCAGCAAAGAGGTGAGATTTGGACAGACCTGAAACATGCTCAGATAGTCTCCTCTCTGCTGATATGCCAACTGGAGACTCACAATTTGGGGTTAACAGATGTGATGAAGTTGCCATATTTTACTCACTGTGTATTTAAATTAAAATGCTCAGAAAAATGTAATGCCTGGCCTTTGAATCATATCATTAGCACATTTTTTTCTTAAGTAACAGCCAGCTTTTCACAGATTACACTGGACCTGTCTCCATCAGAGCCCTTTCCTGCTCATTTCCCATGTGTGAGGGTTAGGGTGTCTAGCATATCTTCATGTTGGGAGGTGGACTCTTCTCTGACCATGTGTTGGTACTCAGGATCATGTTGGTGACATCATTGGTCTTTAAAGTATTATCCCTCATTCCAGTTGGACTTTAAATTTCTAGTGAACTCATAGCAAGTTATGGGTTCCAGTCCTGCTCTCAAGACCTGAGGCCCCTGTTCTCCTTAATAACTGGCCTCCTTCAGTCCTTAATCCTGGAAAACCCTGGCCTCATCTCATCAGGACCCAGAGCTGGCCCAAGTCACTTTGTCTTCAAGCACATGAGAGGCCATTCTCTCCTCTGCCTCCTCTCATTCCACTTTTTTTTCACTATGGAAGGTCCTGCCTCCTGGTCTCTCTTCTGCCAGCTTAAAGGACATCTTTTCTTTATGGTAAACAGATTTCTGAGAGGAAAAGTCCAAGCTAGCCCTCAATATGCTGCAGGAAGGGAGGAAAATTTAGGCATTTTTTTCTCAGGTCACAACTAGATTTGGAGTTTGGGGAACTACTGAAGGAGTCAGTGTAAATAACCAAAGAAAAAACAATTTTTGCAACTAAGAGCATAAAGTACATCACTTTAGTGCCTTAGCCACGTACCAGAAAGATAATTTTCCCCTAATTATTGTTTGCTTAAAACTTTAGCCATGTCAGATTGTGTAAAACTTTAGCCATGTCAGATTGTGTCAGATTTTTTCCCTTTGTATAACAATAAATATGCTAGAGAACATGTTTTTTTTTTCCTGTGGAACAAGAGATTAGATGAGATCATAGTGAAGACATGCACTGTATAAGGAGATCCACATTCATATCTGGCTGGACTTATGGGTTCTTTTCTGCCACAGAAGTTCAAATGCTTTAATGAGACACACTCTTGAAAATTTATCTTTCTTAACCTCAATGTTTGGATGGAATAAAAACAGTAATAGCAACAACAGCAAGAAAATCAAAAGAGAACTTTGATGGGATTGCAGCTATATGACCAAGTTTTTCCAACATTTGAAATGTCCCTCATTTAGGAGAGGACAGCACATCAGTGCCTATACAGATGAATTATGGAGTCTCTGTCACTTTGATGATTGGGATAAAGTAAAGAGAAAATTCAAATTGTGGAGCCTATCTTCAAAAACCCACAGGGCTTTAGTGGAATGGGATTGGAAGTAAACAAGAAAGAATGTGAAGAAGTAAGGTGTGACCTCCTGAAAGTAACATGAAAATGCTGTCCCCAGTTCTAACTTCTGTGGTGCACATACAAACCAAATCTTGAAGTATTTGTCAAAATATTAAACCTAAAGAAGGAGTAATGTCTTTATTACTCACTACTTATTACTTCTGTACTTGGAGAAAACAGCTGTCCTATAGCTCTAGATTTAGAATTAAATAACTCTTTATTTAGAATTTTACTATTATTTCCACTGCCATCACATATTCACCTTGTGACCTGAAGATTATCATCCTCAGTCAGTACCTGCCTCATGGTGTTATTGTGAGGGTTAAATGAGATGGCAGTTGTGAAGTGCTTAACATATGTCATCTATGTCAGTGCCTGGCATTAAAGAGTGCTCAAAAAGACCATCTATTATTTTATTTAATTTTTAAAAATTTACCTATTATGTAAACCTATATTTTGTATCTTAATCTGCCCAATTTATGCACTAAATAGAACACTAAATGAGACGATGTTTGGGAAAGAGCTGGCACGGCACCAGGTGCCATCCAGAGTCCAGCATGATTAAGCAATCCTAGAGGCACTTCAATAAGTGCCTTAGGAAACAGGCCACGACTCGGGCCTATTCTGATCACAAACCCGGGACCCTTTCCAATTCACTATTTTGATATTTGAAGGTAGTGATCAAAGAATTAAACTATTTTCCCCCTTGTTCCTTTACAGGGAAAATGAATCCTTTAAGAAGGTTCTAGTGACATATCACTAGGCATCTGTTCATGATGAGTCAGGCACAGAAGGGTCCCCTGTAATCAGTTTACACTCTTGAGTGAGGCTGAGCAATAGGACCCATTTGGAAGGCTGGGTTGGGGAGAGTCAATTCAATCACTTTGTATACATGGTCTTGCTTTTGATGTTGTCATTTAGTATGGAATCAGGCCACCAATTACTTCCAAATACAGCAGAAATCTGGGTGATATGTTCATCTGTCCTTTAATAACTCACCTCACTAGCTATGTCTTCAAACACATTTCAACTCTGCCAGAAAAGCCACCTGAACTAATATTGAGGTCTCACAGTCCAGTAGGGATTAACCTTTCAAAATGGCATCCAAAGCTTTATCCCCTACATCTCATAGGCTGCAGATATAGGACTGTGAGCCTTTAAAAATGTATTGATAGAGAAGCCAGTTTGTTTGACTTTCTGTTCTTAAATCAAGTACTTCTTTAAGCTCTGTCCAACCCAAATGAACCTTCTAAATACTTCTGTGTGGCTTCTTCTGTACAGAAAAGGGACATATCAACTCCCATGGTGATAGCAAAATCAGTCAATTAATCAATCATTCAATATTTTTTAAAATATAAACTTATTAACCATTTGAAGACAATTTATTAACATTAGATAATGAATTCTAAACTTAAAAGTCCCAGAAGTTAGATTTCAGAGGATTTAAAGAGAATTCCTTATCAAATGTCTTAACATTGCAATTATTTTTAAATGGAGACTTGAACCCCTTCTGAGATCATTTTACCCCTGAGTCATTTTCATGATGAATGTTGCTTTATAATGGTTTCATCTCGTCCACCAGAAGGAGTCATGTGGGTAACAGTGAAGGACAGGCTTGGTCTCTGAACCACTACAGTAACCTCCCACATTTCTGTAACCAAATTGCCTGTGTTCAATTTCTAAAAATAAGTGTGCATCTTACATTCAGATGGCAATTCTTTCTATGGCAATGGGAGTCTTTCAGAGGTAGCTCATCCATGGTCCTCTTTTCACCACACTCCTCACCTCCTCCTCTCCTAAGGTGACATTCCACTTAAATCCTCATCTATTTCCCACAATTAGATAGAACCCAAATGTCTTCTCTCTGAACCTAGGCCACCACTCCCCACCACCCTTCTGAGAAGATCCTCAAAGAGAAGACCCAATCCCCACAGTGCCTTACTGTAATTTCTCAGGCCCAACCTATATTCACTGTGTACTATTTTATCATAAAAATGAGAAGACGGAATCTGATTTTCTGAAATTTTCAATGTAATAATCTGGACTTGGTTTGATATTAGGACATGGTATGCAGAGCTTCCTCCACAAAGCACAGAAATTCAATGCCCACTAATACAAAGATCACATAAGGCCTTCACCAAGAAAATATCAAACAAAAATATCAAACATAAAAGTGAAAGGTTATAATTGTTAACATTTTGTGATGACCTTCACTTTTACCAACACACGGAAAAATGATGTCTGGTTATTTGCAGAGACAATATAGAAATTCCTTTGGAAACAGTAATAATTCAGTTCAAAATGAGTCACCTTGACCACAGGAAATGGCTTTTGAATTCATTTGAACAATGACATTACAGCACACTGCCTTGAAGTCAACACAGACCACTGAGTTTCCATGACTCAAATCACAAGGAATTATTATTCTAATATTCCATTTACAAGACATCTTGACTATGTTAAAATCATAGAGCTGAGCTTATGCTTCAAAATAGGGAGTGTCTCTCTTTAATGCCCAGATAAAAATAGCTAAATGAGTTATGGTGTAGGACAAAGAAAAATGTATTCATACAACCATCAGCATTATTCCTGTGATAATAATAGTGTATAGTATCACCACTGTGAACTTTGGAATTTTAATATACTCAAGCCACTCATTGAACATCCATGTTCATCAGGTTCTGCCCTGGATCTTTGTATGCACTATGGTTAAGCCCATCAGGATCCTACACAGTAAACAGTATTCTTCCCACATCATAGATGAAGGAAACTAGGCATCAGCAAAGCCAAACTGCCCAGTTAATGCTGAGAGGAACAGCCCTGATTCCAAAGTCCTTGAATTTCATACTAACATTTTCCAAATGAGTAAGTAGCTGAATATAAAACCTCAGGGAAAATGTTTCACATCAACTCAGACATCATACTTCTCCACAATGTAGAACCAGGAAGAGTAGAAAAATTAGTCATACCAACACTCTCTCATATATTTCCCAAATAAAACATTTTTCACTGACTGATGGATATTGTGAAATAGGAAGGAAATATCACAAATAATGATGTAAGTGAAAATAAGTATTTTTCTTTATATGGTTAGTTGATAACTCATCTTACACAAGAACAATCACCAGTAATTATATTCAAATAAAGGGGACAGTTTTAAGTTATCTCTATAACCCAAAAAGAATTAGCCAAAAATATCAATTCATTCACTTGAGGAAAAGAAAACATTTTCAAATATATTAAAAATAACCTTAAAACAAAGCCCCAGTCATCAAACTAAATCTTTCACTTTCACATTCACTGAGTTATCATCTCACAAAAATCAGATGTTTCTTTACAAAACAAACCAACAAAAATAAAGCACAAGGAAATCAAAGTCTGCATCATCCGAAAGCTATAGTTGCTCCTTAGCTTTGATGCAGTGGTGATTTGTATTATTAAACTGGAGAAGTCAACAGTTACCTGCCAAGAATGTTGACCTATTGGAATAACAGGAAGTGAAAACAAAGGCAAGGCTTTAGTGGATAGGACCCAGGAGTAAATGAATATTTGGGCCTACTGACCCCACAGGTTAGGCTCAGATTTTCTGGTCACCTTACTGTGATTTTAGTCTTCAGACCCTCCTGGTTTCTTCTAAGTGATTGTCAGTGATGGGGAAAATCACACCTAATTCTAGTGCCTAAGAACACCCAGTGTTTTGATCTATGGGGCTGTTGTTAGAAAGACAAGCAGGTATTTGAAAATGGCCAGGGACCTAGTGATTGCACAATAGTTCTTGGTGACTTCAGAACATAGAAAAGGGATTTTGTTCTTACATTCAGGGTTGAATTGCCACCAGGAACATAGCCAAGGTGATATTCTCCCACAATGTCAGGCCTGCGAGCAGTGTTTCTAAAGGAAGCAAGACACTCTGGACTTGACTTAACCAAGAAAAGAAAAACAGAGAGAAAGACAGAAATTAGTACCCGAGGCATTTTCTTTAATTTTTCTAGAACTTAGTTCCTGGTTTCTCTGCCATGTTCTAGACTTTTTGTTTCTTTTTGTAGAAGAAGTCTGTCTTCATTAAACCTGTTCCAGTCAGTCTCTCTCAAACTTCAGAAAAAGTGTCCTCACCTAAAACTTTTACCCTTGAATTCACCCTGCCCCCAGCACAACCACATAATGAAGAAAACTAACAGCAGCAACCTCAACAAAAAACTTGTTAACATTCAAGTTTATGTCCTGAATACTAAGAATATTTACAATAACGTATCAAAATAAAGTTATGTAAGGGATCTAAATCTATGCATTGAGGAAGAATGCTTGATATTATGTTTTCTTTCATTTGATGTCTTCGGGGTTAAGCTCCAAAGAGACAGAGCTCTAAAAACCCACACTATAGTCTTGTGGAGTCCTCAGCGGGACCTGAAGGAATCAGGGAGAGCCTGAGTGAGTGAAGATAGTTATGCACCCATCCAATCACAGCAGAAACACACAGGTGAAAACTACTTAAAGCTCGGAACATTTCTTTTTAAAAAAATATATATTTTTTAAAAATATATTTTATTGATTTTTTTTTTTTTTGAGAGAGAGAGGAAGGGAAAGCAATAGAAACTCAGAAACATCAATGAGAGAGAAACATTGATCAGCTGCCTCTTGCACACCCCCTACTGGGGATGACCCACAACCAAGGTGCATGCCCTTGACCGGAATCAAACCTGGGATCTTTCAGTCCGCAGGCCTACGCTCTATCCACTGAGCCAAACTGGTTTCGACACAGAACATTTCAAAAAATAACTAGAGGGAGAGAGAGAGAGAGAGAGAGAGAGATAAAGCAAATGAATCCACAAAATACATTCTATCTACCTAATGAATGATTTTAGTTTTGCCTGTATTTTCTACCCATAATCAATTCAGAACCACATAAATGATTCTGAGTAAATAGAAATAATGATGTTTTTATTTTAACAATTCCTATAAACTGAACTATTTCCCTGACCACGGTCACTGCTAATTCAAGTGAGAGGAAATTCTTATAAGATACTTACTATGGGCCAAGTCCTTGCTAAATACTTGGTGTGAATGCACTCTGATTGTCTTTTGGCCTATGATGTAGCAGAATGATTCCAAAACATGAGGAGGACGGGAAATGAGTACCGTAAGTCTGGGAAATAGAGGTTGGAGGACTGGAGGGCAGAGTGTTCTTGTTGAAATTCAGGAAAGCTGAGTTTGCACATGTGCTTTGAAGCTAGATTCCTGGGTTCTTTAATGCTTATGCAAGAGTGTTTTTGCCCAATGTGGGAAGAAACTAAAGATCAAGAGTTTGATATAATCTAAAATCATATAAATAAATCTGGGCATTGATCCTTCACTATCTGTAATTGAAAAAGTTACTGTTTTCATTATGGTCATGATGACATTATAAAAACAAAAAAAATTTTTATTATACCTCTTCTGTGAAAGGGACACAGAAAAAACATTTCACTTTATGTTTAATTTTTAAATTACACTGAAGTTAAAATACTATATTAGTTTCAGATGTACAATATAGTGATTAGATAATTATATAACTTGTGAAGTGATTTCCCCAAAAGTCTAATACCATACATAATTATTATAATAATAGAGGCCCAGTGCACAAAATTTGTGCACATAGGTGTGTGTCCCTCAGCCCACTGAACACCTATAAAGAAACAGTAAGTCCCTGCTGCCAATCCTTACCCTATTTTTTTATAGAGAAAGGCTTAGTATTTTATATAATAATTTGTAATATTTATTACATAGTAAAGTGGCAATTTTTAAATATATTGAGTTAAATAAAATATAAAGTTAATTTCACCTCTTTTTCACTTTGTTTAATGTGAATACTAGAAATATTTTATTGAGAAATAATTGACATACTAGTTTCAGGTGTATAACATAACAATTTAATATATGTAAGTATTGTGAAAATAGAAGCCCAATGCACAAAATTCGTACAAGGGGTTGGGCCCCCATTACCATGTGGCTACCTTGGCTCCTGTCACAGTAGCATTGTCCAGAAGGTCATCCGGAAGGATGTCCAGTCAAATTAGCATATTATGTTTTTATTATTATAAATAATTATCACAGAAAGTCCAATTAATCTCCAACACTTTACATAGTTACAAATTTGCATGTGCATGATGATCCCCCCTTTTAGTCAGTCTAGCTAAAATCTGTGAGTTTGTTGATCTCCCCCCAAAAAACAACTTTTGGTTTCCATTGATTTTCTCTATTCTTTTTTAGTTATCTCTGCTTTCATATTTTTTTTCTGCTGCTGTCTTAGGTTTAACTAATTTTTTTCCAGTTCCTTAAGGTGTACAGTTAAGGTTATTAATTTGAGGTATTTCTTCTTTTTCTAATGCATGCATTTTCAGTTATAATTTTATGTGAGTACTGCTATCACTACCTCCTCTGAGTCTTGGTATTTTGTGTTATTTCCCCTCTTTTAACCATGAAAATAATCCCACGGTACTGGGAAAACAGGAGGATGAGGCAAACACATGGTTATCAGGTTTGCTTTTCTCTAAATTAAAATTGACCCAGAAAAGATGTATCTCCTATGTAAATTTAATTATTCTTTCACCTAAAGCAGAAGCTGTCTTTGCTAATGAAATTATGGTTCAAGAAAAGATACTTTTCTGCAGTGTTTTTCTCCAAGATACTGTGGTACCTATGAGTAAATATGTGAAGTACAGTATAGACCTGAAGCTGATGAATTTGTGTTAAGTGTCTCTTAAGTCAGAGAACATAGTTTACCAGTGACCAGGAAAAATTAAGACAGTCTTCTATCACCATAGTCCATTCCCAGTTCCAATGATTGTTGCAGGAGTCAAGTCACCATGATTCTTATCCAAGGCTTCCTCTCTCCTTGATGCCTCACTTCTCCATCAGGCCGCACTTCAGAAACACTGCCATGAGCTTATGGTCTGGGATCTAATGATTTAGCAAGTGACCATGAGCCAGCACTAAACAGATGGGACTGGCTTTCCCAGGGAGACATAAATGCCCTAACCCATGCTCACAGAGAGCATGACTCAGCCAAGAACTCTAAGGTATATTAGGTGATCTCAGTTGGATGAAGCTTGCCCCTCATGTCCAGGCCTTGACTGTGTGGAAAGTTCTATGCATTGTTGAATAGCTGTCATATTTGTGCCAGGGGTGGCCCAGTTCCAGAAGTGGGTGAAGTAATTCCTGTTGGTATGTGTAGTTGCAAAGAGTTTCAGGACATGCTGGCATAAAAAGCACATTATAATAAATCATTATTGTCTCTAACAATAGTTAGAAGCATTTGAGAGTTTGATCCACCTACGCAGACTTTGGAAACAACTATGATAGGTTCTCCACTTTTCCCCCCTTGATTGGAGCACAGCAGAGAATGTCACTTTGATGGTGAAACAAATCTTAAGGTAATTTCTTGAAATGTGTATCTGATGTGACAAGCCAAAATAAATATATAAAAATGAAGCTGAACAGTGATCTACATATGTAGTTGACTAGTAGAGTGGGAGGCAGCAACTAAATAAAAGTGGTGTTGGCTGCACACACATAGCTATTGTGGTCATCATAGTTTGGTAAGCCCAAGTGATAGTGAAAATCAAATGATTTCTTTCAGAAACCTGGCCCCCAAAACATATATGGTAAACTGGGCACATTAGTACAAATCTAAAGTGATGTATTACCAAATTATCTATTATATTTTGATAGTTCATTTCTTCCAAGGAGAAAAATATTATTTCACAGGCAGCAGTTCCAGGTACTATTAAAACTATTTTTACAAATGGGAAAATAAAGCAAAGAGAAGTTAAATCATTTACTCAGGATCTTAGCTGAATCACAGCAAACCTAAGAAAAGAAGCCCATTCTGCTCACTCTTGATCTCTTTGCCCCTTACATCTCCAGGCAAAATTTTTCCTCAGGCCATGTTTAATAAATTCTCAGTTTAGATAAATTCAATATTACATTATGAAGTGAAAAGGAAAACAAAAGGGGTGCAAACTAACAAAAAAAATAAGAAAATTGGGCCTATTTGGTAAGCTGCAACTCAAGTTATCTCCTAGAAATAAACAAAAAACAGCATTACAAAAAGAGACGTTTCCTTCCACGTTAGAGCAAGTCATCCTCCCAATGGGTCTATAACCTCTGATTTCCATGAAATTTTGCAATTCGGCATTCATTTTCTTCAAAAATGAAGAAATGTGCAAAGTCTGCCTTTAGTAACGTTAAGAAGCATACTTGTGATAAAGTCCTTCAAACCTATTTTTAAAGACCATCATATGGAAAAATCAAAGACTGTAGTGTTTTCTTTGGTTGTACATGCTTTCTATGTAAGCCTAGATGCAACTCAGAAAAATAATAGCCATACCAGTCCATGTCACCGGGGAGGAAACCTAAAACCTAATCTCAGAGAATTGGCTTAACATACATCCAAGCAGTGTTGTTTTGCATTTAGCAAACTTAGGCATGAAAAATATCCTTTCCCAGAAATAAAGTAGTTATTGCAATGGGCTTGATCCAGGCCTGTCCATGAAGTCAGTAAGCATTAGCATGGTTGTACCAGGTGCTCAAATATGTCCATGCTGGTTAACAACTAGCCACCAACCCTAGACCACAGAGTGTTCTCTGGTCACTTGTGTCTCAGGATCCCTCCTCTCAGGAATCCAAGTGTATACCGGGGGCCCCACTCTGCCTGCCAGCCTGATCACTCAGTAACCACTACCCTGCCAGCCTAATTGATGTCTAACTGCACCTCTACCAGCCTGTTTGCCCCCAACTTCCCTCCTCTGCTGGCCTGGTCACCCTAACTGCCCTCCCTTGCTGGCCTGATCCCTCCCAACTGCCCTCCCCTGCTGGCCTGATTGCCCACAAATGCACTCCCTTGCAGGCTTGGAACCACCCACCGGCTCTCCCCTGCTGGCCATCTTGTGGTGGCCATCTTGTGTCCACATGGGGCAGGATCTTTGACAACATGGGGCAGCCCTCTTATGTGTTGGAGTGATTATCAATCTGCAAATTACTCTTTTATTAGATAGGATAGAGGTCTGATGCATGGGTGGGGCCAGCTGGTTTTCCCTAAAGAGTGTCCAAGGTCAGGGTGGGGAATCCCTAGGGGTGTGGGGCAGCCTATGCAAGGGGCCTATGGTGGTTTGCAGGCTGGCCATGCCCCCCAGTGACTCAAGGGGAGGCCCTGGGACCTGGGATTAAGTTATGTTCTACAATTGAAACTTTGTAGGCTGGATTGGACCCAAGCCTTCTGCTGACTCCGTGGCAGCAGCCATTTCTGTTGGGACATTTACCTTCAATAATTGAAACTTTGTAGCCTAGAGTAGAGGCCTAGACACCAGGACTGCAGAAGCTTGGCTTCCTCCATTGCCTGGACAACCTTAGCTTCCGCTCTCTCCAGCTCCATGGCTGCCGCCATCTCTTTTGGGATATATCTTGTATAATTGAAACTTTGTAGCATTGAGTGTTGGCCTAGGGAAGCAAGGGCAGGCGGAAAGCTTGGCTTCCTCAATTGCAGGGGAAACCCAAGCCTCCCTTCTGCTCTCAGTGGCCACAGCCATCTTGGTTGGGGTTTATTTACATAATGTGTTTCTGATTGGTTGATGGGCATGGCTGTGGGCGTGGTTCAATCAGAGGTACAGTCAGTTTGCATATTACTCTTTTATTAGATAGGATTATTTTTTAATGGAGCTGTACAACAGCTCCTACAGAATCCTCAGGTAGGCCTATAATAGCATTATTGTTTGCATCTGTGTATCTCCTCAGCTGAAAGTACAGAGCAAATGTGTATGAACTGAGAAAGTTCCCCATGTTGGTGGTAATGTCACTGCTCCTCCTTTGGAAGCTATAAACATAGATGACCATTCATGTTTCCATAGTCTCAAGAACTAACTGGTTCAATCAAAAGTTTAAACCCAAACTGTTAATTAACAGTATAGAGACAGAGAAAGAACAGCTTCTATGGGGTCCAAATTATGTACTGTGGCCTGTTAGTGAGCTATGAAACCAAGTTAGTGTCTCACAGACAATGGCTTTTCAGTGTATGAGAGTAGAATAAAATAAAACTAAAACTAAAAACATTTTTGCTAAATTTTTAAAATAAATTGAAAAAATGTAATTATTTCTTTCATATAAATGTGCCTAGTAGCTAAATTCAGGTTGCTCTCTTCCTAGTTTCTGTAGGTCATCTGTAAGCTACCCTGAGCAGTAGTTAACATTAATTTCAGTGTAAAGGACCTTAGGAAGGTCTGAATTTAGATGCACCAATTTAGATAAAGTGGAGATCCAGTCTCAAAGATGTACTAGGATAGGGAAGAGAATGAGGACTGAGTGGAAAGCCATCAGGAGAGTAGGTTGATGTGGCTGCTTCTCTTGTCTCTTTCTTTTGACTGCCCGTTTGACTCACAAATTCCCTGTGGGGTCTGTGTGCTCTGGTGATGTCCAAGTGCTCTTGGTCTATGGTTGGTGTTGAAAGAAATCTTGAAAAACCAAAATTAAGGATTTGATGTTAGGAGCTGTTTATGAATGTCTGGAATTTCTAACACAAATAGGAAGGGATCACACTATAATCACTCTATTTCCTGGAAGTAGGGTGAGGCAGACACATTCAATTGACTAATGGAGAAGATGGATCCATGAATCTGAATTTATGGATGGAGCTCAGATTATCTATGTTGTCATTTTAACACCTTTTGGTGGTGTGTGAAATGGGCCACTGCAGGTTCTACCCTCTCTGGTTTGGTCCTGGGCCGCCTGCAGCGACACACAGCTGCTGACTGCTAGAATGGCAAGGTATCTGTAGTTAGTGTCTTCCATCTCTGGACTGTCTTCGCAGTTGGAACAGACCTGTCAGTTCCTCTTTGTTGCAGGAATCCACATGGTCTTGGAGTTGTTTCTTTAACATCCAGATACCATTGCTGACATGTATACATAAGGAACTATTTGACAGTGAAACTGGGACTCAAACATTTTTGTTCTTATACATTTTTTCCAGTATTCAAATGCAAGATCTTTTTAAAGAAAAGAAACAGGGGGAAAAGATTGATATAGAGGCAAAGAAGCATTGAACAGACTGTCAAACTACAGGGGGAAGACTGGGGAGGGTGGAGAGTGAGATCAACCTAAGGACTTATATGCATGCATATAAGCATAACCAATGGATACAAGACACTGGGGGGAGGAGGGGCAGGTGAGGACATGTTCTGGGGGGTAGGGAAGGCTGGGGGAAGACAATAGGGGGAAAATAAAAAGAAAGAAATGGGCCACTGCAGAGCCAGAGACCACCACACACACCTCAGGGCTACTGAGAGAAAACTCAAGCAAGTGTTGCCTGAAAACTGAGCTAGAGGCTCATGTACCTCCTTACAGGAGCTGAAAAGGAGAAACTAACATCTGTTATTTGTATTCATTATAATTGTGTTCATTGCAAGTTAGATTTTAATCCATTAGAACCGATCGTGGGTTTGTCCCCCATTAAAACAAGAGAATAGAGGGTAATTTAACATCAAATCTAAAATAGTCCACAATTTCAGTTTGGAAACCAAAAAGAAGATGCACTATAACATATAGCACACAATTTTATAGAATTACTAGGAGCTTGGTGCACGAATTTCGTGCACTGGGGATGGGTGGTCCCTCAACTCAACCTGCCCCCTCTCACATATTCAGAGCCCTCAGGGGATGTCCAACTGATGGCTCACCCCCTGCCTGCCTCACCAGAGGCTTTAGGCCTTGGGCACCCAGCCATTGCCCTGCTCAGCTCAGCCCTAGCTGCCTGCGACCACCTGGACCCGGGGGCTGGGTGCTCACCGCCACTTCCACTCACAGCACCCGGCAGCCAGGCACTCCCTGATGCCGCCAACACCACTGATGCTGCCACCACTTCCCCTCACAGCACCAGGGGGCTGGGTGTTCGCCACCACTGCCATTTCATCTCCACCCTCGGGCCTGGAGCTCACGCCACTTGGCCCCACCCCCACTCCTGATTGGCTGGTAGCATAGCCAATCAGGAGCAAAGGTACAGTCAAATGTGAATGTTTCTCTTTTATTATATAGGATTAGGCCCAGTGCACAAATTTGTGCACCTTGGAAAGAACTGTGGGCCACAAGGCTGCTTTGAGCACAGGGGTGGGTCTCAGCCCATCCTCTGTGCCCTGGTCTAGCCCCTCCCACCTTGGCACCCAGTAATCTGCTGGCAGACCTGCTCTTAATGCCACTGCTCCCATACATTGATGGCACTGGCCCCGCTCCCATGTGCTAACAGCACTGACCTGCTCACACCTGCTGATGGTGCAGAGCAATTGGGTCCAGCGCCAGCAGCAGGTGAGAGTGGGGCCAGTATCATCAATGTGTCCTAGCAGTAGCTGCTGTCCCTATCACCCTTCAGAAGCAGCACGAGGTGGATAAACCCTGAGGGTTAATCAGGACCGGTGCCAGGCACTGGCAGTATGTTCAATCAGCGGCTCCAGTGCCAGCAGTGGGTGTGAGTAGGGCTGGCACAGGCAGCAGGTGCAAGCACCAGGAGAGGCCACAGTATGCAGGAGAAAAGAATTTTTAATAACCATCAGAGGCTCACTCCAATGACAGCAACTGGTGCCCCACTTTGGTCTGGCACCCCTGCTCACCTGCTCCACCATCCTACCGTGGCTGATGCCTGCCACGCTCCATGCTTTGCTGCCAAAGCCAGACATGTTCTGTGCACGCACCCTGGTGATCAGAGCACATTATAACAGCCAGTTGTTTGGTTGTTTCACTGTTTGGTCTATTTGCATATTAGGGTTTTATATAAATATAAATAAAAAAGATTGTGGGTACTTTTCAGCCTGGGACTCTACAACCACAACATCCAGGGAACAGCTGCGAACCCAGGAACACCAGATCTCAAGCAGCGTGACTATGCAGACTCAGATAAGCTCTGCACTTTCTCATGGAAAGGTCAGATTTTATCTAGGGAAAGGTGAAGTCTGTGATCCAGACTGGAGAGAGATACGTGCACAACAGGATCTAGAGGCTCAGGGGAAGACTGTGCCCTACAAAATCTGTAGCTGTTGGAATTAGCGTGATCCATGAATGTGGAAGGGGATCCACAGCGCTGCTGTCAGAAGGGAATTCTAAAAATCAATCCATAGCTTGACTGGGCTCAAAAAGGCAGCCTGAAATTTTACCAGTTTGCTGGCTGCTTAGTGTCAGGGGGAAAAAGTTGTGCACAGACATGTTCACAGAGCTGCATGCAGTGCCAGAGGGTAAAAGTCACAAGTTCTCTCACTTACTCTGCCTCTTTTTTTCTCTTTAAGTCCTTGCTTTTTATTAGCCCAGTACATAAGATCACCCAACCAGGGACATGCTCAGAGACTGCAGGGAAAAGTTGTTTTTGTGGAATCTGGAGATCAGAGTGGGGAGTAACAATCAGAGAACCAGCTCTGGGGCAGTCCATTCTCCTAAATCAATATTAAGTGTGACAGGGAAAACAAAGTCTAAATATTGGATAAAGAGGACTTATAGCCCTAGAGTTTAATCCAGAAACACTGCCACCCAGGGGTTGAATCAGAAATTGACTCTTGTATAAACACAAAAAAGAGGAGTATAAGAAACAAAGAAATGCTGCCTGCTTGAAAATCAGGACTGTGGCTTACAACACAGAAGAGCAGTGGAATGCAAGGAACTTCAATACTATCCTGATTACCAGACTGGAAACAGGTGTGCCAAATAGAACAGTAGAAGTGAATGATCTTCACTACTGCACATTTTTATTTTTTTCATCTTTTTCTTTTTTCCTCACTTGATTTTACCTTTATAATTATTATATTTTTATTTTTAATCAGTATTATTACTATTACTATTTTACCTTTTTTTCTAAAAAGTGTCATTTTACTTTATTTTTGGATTAGTGTTCTACTTTCTATTTTCATTTTTCCTTTAGCATCATTTTACTCTATCTCAATTTTACCTTTATCCCTATATTCTCTTCCTCATTTCCCCCTTTTGTTGCCCTGTTTCTCTTACCCTGTTCCAGCTTTAGATTTACCCTATTCTTGCCTTTTACCCAATGTTAAAAATACACTCTACTTATATATCTAATTTTTGATCCACTGCTCTAAGTCCATACACATCTCTCTTTTCTCTTTCTTAACTATCCAAATGTTTTTTTTTCTCTGTGTGCTTTTTTGTTTGTTTGTTTATTGTTGTTGATGTTTTTGTTTTGTTTTTATTCTAGGTTTTTTGTTTTGTTTTGTTTTGCCATGCTTTCTCTTTGTCTATTGTTGTTGTTTGCTTGATTGTTGATTAGACTGGGATATTTTTGTGCTTCTTTGTGAGATTGGTTCTCTTTTTTATTGTGGTTTTTTTTTTGGGGGGGGGGTTGTTTGTTTGTTTGCTTCTGTTTTTCCTCTCCTCACTTCTTATTAGTTGTTTTTTTGTAGTTTCATTTATCTCTGGGTTTTGATTGTTTGCACTTTTGATGATTAGTGGTTGTTCTATTGGAGTTTTATCCCCATATAAATAATACCCCCCTCTTTTTTATTCTCTTTTTTAATCTCTTACTTTTTTTTCCTTCTCTCAATATTATTTTTGCATTACTTTTTTTCTTATCTCAAATATCTTTTCTATGGTGGTCACTTTTATTTGGGATTATTAGTTACATGAATATATCTGTATTCAGTGTCTTGTGCATGGTGCCTAGTTGTGTTGTATTTTGTGTCTTTAAATCAACACAGGAGAGAGCTACATAAACAGATACCCAGAGAAGAGAGAGCATAGGAAGGCAAAGAAACAGCCTGCATATGAAAGAAAAACAAGCATCACCAGAAAAGGAAGTAAACAAAATAGAGGCAAGCAATATGTCAGAGAAAGAATTCAGAGAAATAGTTATAAGGTCACTGAAAAGAATGAAAGACAAATTCAACAATATGTTTAAGAACCAAGAGGAAATAAAAAATGACATTACTGCTATAAAGAACTTAACAGAAAGCATCAACAGTAGACTAGAAGAAGAAGAGGACAGCATAAGTGAGCTAGAAGCCAATATAGAAAAAAAAAATACCCAACCAGAGCAGCATCTAGAAAAAAAACAAAAAAAAAAAC
This sequence comes from Antrozous pallidus, assembly GCA_027563665.1. Lineage (NCBI taxonomy): Eukaryota > Metazoa > Chordata > Mammalia > Chiroptera > Vespertilionidae > Antrozous > Antrozous pallidus. Next base: position 9,606,383 of record CM050513.1, read on the forward strand.
AGGAAGAGAGCCTAAGGGAATTTTGGGACAACAGGAAAGAAATAGCATCTACATAATAGGGGTGCCAGTAGAAGAGGAAACTTAGCAAGGAATAGAAACCCTGTTTGAAGAAATAATGACAGAAAACCTTCCTGATATAGGGGGGGAAACCCACATAAATCCAAGATGTTCACAGAATCCCAAACAAAATGAATCCCAACAGAATGATGTCAAAGCACATTATAATTAACTTGGCACACACAAACAACAAAGTAAGAATCTTAGAAGAAGCCAGAGGAAGACAGAAAGTTATGTAAAAAGGATACCCCATAGACTAGTGACTGATTTCTCAACAGAAACTCTTCAGGCCAGAAGGGAATGGAATGAAATATACAGTCATGCAAACGAAGTGTCTGAATCTAAGAATACTGGACCCAGCAAGGCTATAAGTCAAAATTGAGGGGGAAATCAAGAGCTTCATAGACATAAAAGGACTAAGGGAGTTTATCACCACCAAAACAGCAAGGTAAAAAATTCAAAAGGATCTGCAGTAGAAAAAAGAAATAGGAGGTGAAGAAGGAACACAGGCATAAAGAATAAAAATGGTAACAAGTATCTATCAATAATAACTTTAAATGTAAGTGGATTAAATGCCCCATTCAAAATACATAGGGTAGCTGATTGGATAAGAAAACATGATCCATATATCTGCTGTCTACAGGAAATCCATCTCAGAAAAAAAAAGACTCACACAGACTGATGATGAAGGGATGGAAAAAAGGTTTTTCAGGCAAATGGAAATGAAAAAAATCTGGGGTAGTAGTACTTATATCTAACAAATTAGATCTAACAGTGAAGAAAATAACAAGGGATAAGAAAGACCACTTCTTAATACAAAAGGGAACAATACAACAAAAATAAATAACTCTGGTAATCACATATGAACCCAATGCAGGAGCAGCAAAATACACAAAAATACTTCTGGAGGCTAACAATGGAGAGATTAACATCAAAACAGTTATAATAGGGGACTTTAATGCCCCATTATCACCATTGGACAAATCATCTAAACAAAAAATCAACAAAGAAATGTCCATTCTAAATGATTCACTAGATCAGAGAGGATTAATTCAATTCTTCAGAACATTTCACCCCAAAGCCACAGAATATACATTCTTCACAAGTACAAATGGGTCATTATTAAAGATAGACCACATATTGGGTCACAAGCAAAGTCTCCCCAAATTCAAGAAGATAGAAATCATATCAAGCATCTTGTCAGATCAAAAAGGCAAAAAAAAAGGCCAAAAAAAAGGCAAAAAAACAAACAAACAACAAAACACCTAGAAATCAACTACAATAAAAACATCCCCCCCCCCCAAAAAAAAAAACGAACACCTGGAGGCTAAATATCATGCTATTAAACAATTATTGGGTTACCAGAGAGATCAAAGGAGAAATAAAAAAAACATCATGGAAAAAAAAAAGACAATGAAAACACAATAATCCAAAATCTATGGGACACAGTGAAAGTAGTCTTGAGAAGGAAGTTCATAGTTCTACAAGCCTGCCTCAGAAAATAAAAACAACGTTAATAAATTACCTAACCCTACAACTCAAAGAGTTAGAGCAACAAGGAAATCCCAGAATAAGCAGAAGGAATGAAATAATAAAGATCAGAGTGAAGATAGATGAAATAGAGACAAAAAATGTTCAACAAAACCAAAAGCTTGTTCTTTGAAAGGATAAACTAGATTGATGAGCCTCTAGCCAGGCTCACAATGAAGCAAAAAGAGAGGACCCAAATAATCAAAATTAGAAATGAAAGTGGTGAAATAACAGCTGATCCCACAGAAAGACAAACAATTATGAAAAAATACCTATTAACAACTCTATTTCAACAAAATTAACAACTTAGATGAAATGGCCATATTTCTAGAAAAATACGAGCTCCCAAAACTCAACCAAGAAGAATAAAAACCTGAATGGGCTGATAACTACCAAAGAAATTGACACAGTGACCAAAAAGCAAAAAAAAGCCCTGGTCTGGATGGTTTTACAAGGGAATTCTACCAAGCATTCAGAGAAGAACTAAAACCTATCCTCTCAGACTATTCCAAAAAATTTAAGAGGAAGACTCACTTCCAAACTCTTTCTATAAAGCCAGCATTACCCAAATCCCACAACCAGATAAAGATACCACAAAAAAAAAAAAAGAAAACTACAGGCCAATAACCTTGATGGACATAGATGATAAAATCCTAAACAAATTTCTAGCAAATCGGATTCAGCATTTCATTAGAAAAACCAAACATCCTGACCCAGTGAGATTTATTCTAGGGCTGCAAGGATAGTAAAATACCCTCAAATCAATAAATGTGATACATCACATAAATAAACTGAGAGATAGAAATCACATAATCATATCAATTGATGCAGAAAAAGCATTTGACAAAACCCAAACCTCTTTCTGGATAAAAACTCTTAGCAAAGTGGGAATAGATGGATCATACCTCAACATAATAAAAGTCCTATATGACTTCATACTCCATGCACAAAAACTAAAACCATTTTCTTTAAGAACAGGAATAAGACAAGGTTACTCACTTTCACGACTCCTATTTGACATAGTATTAGAAGTATTAGCCATTGCAATTAAACAAAAATAAGAAATAAAAGGCATCCAAATTGGAAAAGAAGAAGTAAAACTGTCCTTATTTGAAGATGACATGATATTGTACATGAAAAACCCTAAAGACTCCATCAAAAAACTATTAGACTCAATAAATAAATTCTTCAATGTAGCAGTATAAAATATTAAGGCCAAGCAATCTATGGCATTTCTATACACCAATAATGAACTTACAGAAAGAGAGACTAAAAAAGAAATCCCATTTACCATTGCACCAAAGAAATTAAAATATGTAGGAATAAACTTAACTAAGAACATAAAAGAAAAGGTTTTGATGTGCCCATGTATAGCAATGAACCCATAGACAACCTTTCTCACCATAGCAGGCAAAAGGTATGCAACTCTTATTCCAAACGTTCACTTTTAGCTTTTCTTATTACCTTTTAACTTCTAAATGTTTGTTTTCAATGCATTTTTTATTTGATGAAAATATTGCGGAAAAGCAAAATGGTGTGATTTGCCCCAGTCCTTTAATCCCAATGTCTGGCTGAGATCCCGAATGCCCAGGACTAGTGAGTGGTCAACCCAGCCAGCATTTCTGGATCACTTCTTATAAGGCAGTGGTGAGCAACTACAGATTTAAAGGAAGAGCCTGACACAGTAGAATATGTCTGTTACTATAAGACTTGTTGGAGTAAGGTAGTTACAGCAATAGAAATTCCATATTTCAAAGACCAAAAAATGTCCTAGTTGCTAGAATCAAGATGGCTTTTGCTGAGGACAAGGTCTATAAATGCTTTATTTAAAAACAGAGTATTTGGTAAATGAAAAGAATCCTTCCCAAAGACAGTATGCCTATCCTCCAGGTTTTGTGATGTATGGTACCAAACTACCCTAATGCATGTCAAATGAGGCCACAGTCTACCTGCACACTTATTGCACTCCCTCCACCAGAGAGTCAGATCTCATTCCTTCAATCACAATTCCAAGTAAAGGAGGAACAAAACAAATCTACTATTTTTTCACAGCCTAGGTCTCAGGTTAATATTCCTGCCACAATCTTTTTTTCTGAAATACCTCCATAGCCTAGGACCTTGAATGCATTCAAATACATAGCTCTATAACAGCAGAATCACCTCCAAAAAGTTATATCCTGTTAAGGACATACTGACTTTATTTTAAGAAACAACAAAACAACCATCATGTAGCAGAAGTGTGCACGTAGGAGAGAACTTTGACCTGCAGCTGTACCTGGAACCAAAGTCCCACCAACTTTGTCCTCACCAAAGGACCATGATTTGATCAAAACTTGAATGCCAGAACCCTTTCAGAAGTCAAAGGTTTTTTTATCCAGAAGGATCCAGTGTTGATGTCCCTTTACTGTAACTGGCCAAACTCCAAGATCTTCCAATTAAAATTTGCCTGCCAGCACTTCTACATACATGTTTTCCCTAATTCTTATAAATACTTGTCTTGGTCCAGAGAGAAAGATGGATTTGAGGCACCATTAGGTCTCTCATCTTCCTAGTTGGCTTCTTCTTGACTATAAACTTTTTCCTAATTCAAACTCTGACATTTTGAGTGTTGGCTTTTCAAAGCATCCAGGCACCCAGACTTGGGTTTCTGTAACAGTTCTAAATTGCCTTGGGTAGCACCTATGAGGACTCGCCTATAAATTAGCAACATTGTCCTTGCCTAAAGAAGCTCTGTGGACGTTATTTTCTTCATTAGGTCCTGATTACCACACTTTCTTATTGTCCATGAAAAACCCTAAAGACTCCATCAAAAAACTATTAGACTCAATAAATAAATTCTTCAATGTAGCAGTATAAAATATTAAGGCCAAGCAATCTATGGCAGTTTCTTGTTACAGAACAAGAAAAGTCAAAATCTGAACATGTGAGTAATAATTCCTAGAAAAGCTAACGTGTAAATGGTGCATTGGCTGCACAATTTTTAGGGCTACTAAAGGATATGCCTAACTTATCCAACCATGGAGGTTCAAAGAATGAGAACTTTAGGTAACAGGCACCAGAAAGTAAACACTTAGCAAAATTCATTTTCAGGAACTATTTCCATCCTGAGAGATTTTAGGAGAACTGGAATTGAAAGCTCAATTTTGGAAGTCTTCTACTTTTAGACACCAAAGGAATAAATAGTTGTGAATTCTTCAACAGAAAAGGGACTTGTCTGTGATGAGGCTAAACAGACTGAGCCAGGGAGTGCCAACAATGCAAGGATGTGGGGCACAGATACAGATAGGCTTGATCGACATACATATTGTTCAGCTCTTGCAGGCACATAAGTAGGGTACGAGACATGTTAGTTCATCATGAAAATGCCCCAAAGTGGTCAAAATATATTCCCTCAAATACCACAACTGTCTAGAGCACTTTGTGCATAACTCTGCTTAATTTCTGCCTTCATGTGGTAACATAAGGATCTAACATCTGCCCATTATTGGACTGTGAGCTGTCAAGGAGCTGAATAGCCTGCTATCTCTTTGAATGCCAAGGCTCATCACTATGTTCAAAAAGGAACTCTGAATTGACCCAATAGATATGTCTCTTTCATTAGTCCTGCACATTACACATTATCTGCTACATTTTCACTCCCTTTTACAAAGGAAGGAACTGAAGTACAGGAAGAGCCTAAGATCATGCATATTCCTGAGGAACAAGAACTCAGTGAAGACTCCAGTTTCAGGCCAGGCTGATATGAGATGATAAAAATCAATCTCAAGAAGACTTTTTAATTTTTTAAAATTGATTTCAGAGAGGGAGAGAGAGGGAGTGAGAAATAGAAACATCAATGATGAGAGGAAATCATTGATCAGCTGCCTCCTGCACACCGCCTACTGGGGATTGTGCCCTTGACTGGAATCAAACCCTGACCTCTTAGTAAAATAGAACTCCCATTTGACTCAGTGATCCCACTTCTGGGAATATATCCCAAGAAATTAGAAACACCAATCAGAAAAGATATATGCACCACTATGTTCATAACAGCACAATTTACAATAGCTAAGATTTGGAATCAGCCTAAGTGCTCATAAGCAGATGAGTGGATTAAAAAGTTGTGTTATGAGGGGGATCCAAGATGGCAGCTGATAGGACAGCAGACTGAAAGATAGTGTGTGAGTGAGAGTGAAAGGAGAATGTTTAGGCGGGCATATGGGAAGTGTCTGTATTTGTGAGTGAGAGATAGCTATATTCCACAGGCCTATTGGGGCCTGGCAGACCAGGCTCCCCTAGCTGGGTAGCCTCTACTACTGCTAAAATTTCACCCAGAGCATCTGTCTCTGCCACACAGACTGCACCATTTGAAAGGGGAAAGCAGCTGTGATCTGAAGCCTTAACTTCAACTGGAAAACAAACAAACAAACAAAACAACCTTAAAAAACAGGAGGAGAGCCTAAGGGAACTTTAGGACAACACTAAACAAAACAACATCTGCATAATAGGGGTGCTAGAAGAAGAGGAAACTGAGAAAGGAATAGAAAACCTATTTGAAGAAATGATGACAGAAAACTTCCCTGATATAGGGAAAAAGAAAAAAAAACTCACACAAGTCCAAGAAGTATACAGAGTCCCAGACATATGAACCCCCAAAGTCTGACACCAAGACACATTATAATTAAGTTAGCAAACACCAATAACAAAGTCAGAGTTTTAAAGGTTGCCACAGAGAGATACAAAGTTACCTACAAGGGATCTTTCATCAGACTATTGACAGATTTCTCAACAGAAACACATCAGGCCAGAAGGGAATGGAACGAAATATAAAAAGTCATGCAAAGCAAGGGTCTGAATCCTGTATACTGTACCCAGCAAGGCTATCAATCAAAATTGAAAGTGAAATCAGGAGCTTCACAGACAAAAAAAGACTAAGGGATTTTATTATCACTAAACCAGCAATGCAAGTAATGTTACAGTTTTCTGTAAAAAGAAGAAACAAGAAAGGAAGAAAGAGCATAGTCATAAAAAATACAAATGCTGACAAACAAGTATCTATATTTGTATTAATTTTAGAAAGGAAGGGATAGGCAGAGAAAGAAACATCAATGAGAGAGAATCATTGATTGGAAGCTTCCTGCACAACCCCTACTGGGGATCAAGCTCACAACCTGAATTGTGCCCTTAACCAGAATCAAACTGAGGAACCTTTAGTTCATAGGCTGATACTATTCACTGAGCCAAACTGGTTAAGGCAAATTGATACACTTTATTTATTTATTTATTTTTAAAATATATTTTATTGATTTTTTACAGAGAGGAAAGGGGAGAGATAGAGAGTTAGAAACATCAATGAGAGAGAAACATTTATCAACTACCTTCTGCACACCCCCTACTAGGAATGTGCTTACCACCAAGGCACATGCCCTTGACTGGAATCAACCTGGGACCCTTCAGTCTGCAGTCAACGCTCTATCCACTGAGCCAAACAGGTTAGGGCAAATTGATACACTTTAAAGAGTCTGTGGAAGGCTGAGACTGGTTTGGCTCAGTGGATAGAGCGTTGGACTGCGGACTGAAGGGTTCCGGGTTCGATTCCGGTCAAGGGCATGTACCTTGGCTGCGGGCACATCCCCAGTAGGGGCAGTGAAGGAGGCAGCTGATTGATGTTTCTCTCTCATTGATGTTTCTGACTTTCTATCCCTCTCCCTTCCTCTCTATAGAAAATCAATAAAATATATATTAAAAATAAATAAATAAAGAGTCTGTGGAAGGGCAACAAAAGTAGTAGAATGTACTAGGGCCAACCAAGGTAATGATACAGATGTACAGAGATCAGAACAGACAGCTTTATTTGGACTGAGAGTTGGAGAATGTGGGAAGGACCTGAAATAGCATTCTGAACTAAAGAACAGAGATTAGACTCTAAAATGGCAGTCGGTACTCATCAACAAATGGACTCCACTTCCCAGCAGCCTTGCATTTAGTGCAATCAATCAATTACTGCAGGGAAATGTATTTGCCATTAAATTGGCCAAGCATGTCACAATTTAAAAAAAAAGTTTGTTTTCCTCCCACAATTTAGTTTCCACAACACCTCCCCACCTACAAATATTACAAAAGAAAGTTAAAAATCACATTTTCTAGATATTAGACTTATCTGCAGCATTTAGCTCAAAGGTTTCACCATCTTCAAAAAAATAGTTCTCATTAAAACTCATTAGTTAAAAGCTGTATACAAGCACTGCGAAGATGGCCTTTGCTAAACCATGGTAATTCTTTTCCCATTTCCCCTAAGCAGTTGGGGCTGAACTGCAGAGTTGAGGTTCAGATGGGGTGAGGGGTAGAGGGACACAATGGCTAATTTTCCCCAGTGCAAGATATCTTTGAAGCTTGATGGGAGAGCAGAACTGGAGATACTTGAAGGTAGGGGCGTCTGGACCCTGTACTCAGAGTCACTGCTGAAAGAGGAGGAGAAGTGCTTGCTATGCTTATGGTGTGCCTGTGTCTTTTTATGAGCTTTCTTCATTATCTTCTGCTTCTTCTTGTCCATCACCATTCCTGGTGCTACCATGTCAGGAGCCAAGGGATTACTAGGAGGCATGCCAGGGGCAGGTGGTGGATATGGAGAGAGATAGGGGCCTGGTGGTTAGTACCCTGGATATGCTGGTTGTGGCACAGGATAAGAAGCCCAACTGGGAGGAAAGCCAGATTCCACTGGGGAGCTCATGGGGGAGTGAGAAAGGGGCCAAGGGGAATAGGAAAGGATCCCAGAGGAAAGGCAGGATTGACAGGTGGTGGATGGGCAGGATTGGAACCTCCATGGAACCCAATATTAGGGGGGTATGGATTTGGCCGTGCCTGCCCAGTACTGGGATTCCACATGGTCAGGTGTTTCCTCCAGCCTGGGTTTGGCTGGTCCTTCTCCAATCATGATGTTAAATATAAATGGATTAAATGTCCCAATCAAAAGATATAGGGTAGCTGAATGGATAAGAAAACATGACTCATATGTCTGCTGTCTACAAGAGACCCACCTCAGAACAAAGGACTCACACAGACTGATGGTGACAGAAGGGAAAAAGGTTTTTCAGGTGATTGGGGAAAAAAGCAATACTTATCTGAACCTGCTCCCCCAAAAAACTATTTTGGCCCTGGCCTAATGGCTCATTTAGAGTGTCATCCCATACACCAAAAGATCGTGGGTTTGATTCCTGGTCAGGGCACATATCCATGTTGTGGGTTAAATCCAAGTTTGGGGTATGTGCAGAAAAGAACTGATCCATGTTTCTTTCTCGTTCTTCCTGTCATTAATCAATCAATGGAAACATCCTGAAATGAATTTTAAAAAAGAAAAAAAAACTTTTGGAACAATAGATTGTCTATAGAAAGATATCTGTTACAGTGAGCCTGACTGATTAAACTATAATACATTATTATTATTATTATTATTATTATTATTATTGTTGTTGTTGTTGTTGTAAAACACAGGGGTAGTTCATATGGCTCATTAGTCAAAGTCATAGGCTTGTGAACACACTTTGGGAAATCAGAAGCGTATTTCCCTAAATAAAAATCCAGTATTTTCTTCTAACCATGCTCTTACTAATTATATAGGGTTCCTTAGATAATGGCTCTGCCCTGAGGACATCTCTAGGGATGTGTCTTTCCAAGATCTTTATTGCAAACATCACCTGGAAGAGGTGATTGCCTATCAATTTTCCATAAGGAAGGACTCCAGAAACTTTGGCACTTTTCAATTGCAACTGTGTTTTGTCCTATAAAGAAAAACTTAATGATTTTATTTCCAGCAAGCCACCTTCTCTCTCTCCTGCACAGAATATTATGAAATTGCCAAAGACCACACACTTTGCTTTCTCTGTTTTCATAGTTTTTAAAGCCATCACCAAAAGGCAAAAAGTGCGAGAGACAACGGTTTCTTTCCAACACATGATCTGAAGTGGAATTCCATTGGTAAAATGCTATTCTTCTCTGGCAACTTACCATCGGTTCCATGTTCTTATTAAGTATTTATCATATTGCTTAAATAAAAGGATACACACACACACACACACACACACACAAAATCTCAAACTTTGTCCAACTGGGAAAGTACCATGCAGCCTTTACAATCATGCTATCTCATATTCTAGAAATGAATTTTAAAAACAAAAACTTAGTTCATAATATAAAATTCAACTTATGATAACATTTATCTCTATGTTAATAAGGAATTTGCAAACAAAGATGATTATCCAGGTCTTTAAGATGTATACTATGAATCAATCTAGCTACATTTTAGAGATACAAGACAGTTGGTTTAGACAGAGTTGGTCCAATGTGAGATGTTTTTTATTTTTTTACATGAAGTAATGTTGAAGGAATTTTGAAATGCACACCATCTGAGTCATAGGCACTGGCTCAGAAGCAGGAATCTTGAACAAACATTTTTGAGAGGGAGATAAATGATGTAAAATTTGTTTTCAAAGGAGAATAAAATTAACATTTTAATTCCAAAACCAACCCAGGGAGCAGAGAAGAACATGTCATTGGGCCCAAAGTTTAGGAAAATTATTGCTGGTCATCAATTCCTCATGAGATGCCTCCTGGGCCATGTCCACCATGCTCCATGTCACAGAAATCATCCCTCCACCTTCCCACCTCCCTCGCAACATGGATTGCAGTAGCTGACGCCATTCCTCTGGGTCTCAAAGTGTGACTCAGCCCTTCTTATCACCCTTTAGCAACACTTCCAACCACCTCATTGGCCTAACTTTGTGCTGGCCTCTTCTCTGGAAGCATCCAATTGGGCCATCCTCACATATACAATTTTAGATTGATATACACGAGAAAGTCTGACTTTCTGTTTAATTCCAGTTTATATTTTTAATGGCTCATGAAATTAGTGCCTGTTACAAACAACAGCATCTTAATCCCTCAAGGTGCTTTATGACAGTAGGTACTTTTGCTTCTCCTACTCCCAGCACCTGGATTTTCTATTGTACCTCTGACTTTACAGGTCTAATACATTCTTCCAGAATTACTTTAAGCATCATCTTTACTATGAAATTGTCTCTGCCCTTCCCTTTGCCTATAATTTTTCAATTCTCACTATTCTTAGTCCACCTGGTGTCTGTTGCTATAACTGAGATGTATTATCTATTCACTTTTTATTAACTCTTGAATTGTTTAACACATGTAACTTGGTCTCCCTCACAGATATCTCAGGCAGTCTGAAAATAAGGTTATTCTTGTATGATATTCCTTATAAGGCCTGGTTACAAAGCATCATTCAATAAATAGTAATGAAAGCAGTAATGGAAGATACCCTTTAAACTTTGGTGGAGATTATAGCTAAAGTGCAATATATTTGTATATTTAGTTTTACAACAACTATTTAGTTTTATTTTATTTTGAGACTTATTTCTCTTGTTTTTAAACATTCATTTTATATTGGGATAGAGGATAAGTGGTCAAAGGGACTGAAAAAGAGTCTGAGAGAGAAAAAAATGGCGGCAGAACAGACAGATGCGTTCTGAATCTTGTCCCAGGGCAGATGGAGGGAGCAGCTGAGAGTCACGCAGGGAGTGCTTGTTGGCGAGTTGGGGGACAGCTGGGCTCTGAGAGAAGGAGGGGGACTGCTGGATTTGCCTCCCCTGACCAAGTGGCCCCCAGTGTGGCTCAGTTCTCTTGCGGAGCCATTGGCTTAGAGGCGGACTGCACCATCTTAAAGGAGAAGGGCCTGAAAATATACAGCTGCAGTACCCACTGGACAGTTGAGACCCCCAGAACACCAGTTCCTAGTTGGTGCAGAAGCGAATTCAGAGGAGCTCTGCGCTCCGCCATGGAAAGGTCAGATTTCCCCTGGGGTTAGGGGGAGCTGGCAAAGTGGGGAGATCTGTGCCTGAAAAAAGTCCTTGGCTGTTGGAGCTGGTAAATGTGGAAGAGGGCCCTTAGAGCTGGCGGCCGAGGGGATCCCTAAAAAGCAACCCATTTGGACCTGAAAGAGAAGGGCAGCCCAACAATTTGGGGAGAGTGCTAGCTGCTAAACCCAAGGGGGAAAGGGGTTTTTGCACAGACATACAAGAGGAACCTGAGTTCACCCACTTGAATTTTTTCATCTCCTGATCCGAGTTTCTGAGTGCTAAACCAGGAACCTGGGATTGCCTGGTGGGGTATATGCTGGGAGACTTCAGGGAACAGCTGTTTTTCTGGAGCCTGGGAACCAGAACAGGCAGTCACCATTCAAGAGGCACCTCTGGCGCAGCCCATTCCCACAAATCAGTATTGAATACCACAGGGATAGTGGGATTTTAGTTTAGGCTAGAGAGGACCAATAGACCTAGAGATCAATGCCACCCAGAGGCTGAATCACAAATTGACTCTTTTGTAACACAAATTAAAGAATCAATTTTATTTCTACTACTATTTCACCTTTTTTAAAGTGCCATTTTATTTCCTCTTTAGTTTACTTTGGGATTAGTGTTCTACAGTCTATTTTCATCTACCCTTTAGTATCTTTTTACTTTACCTCAACTTCGCCTTTATGCCACCACTCTCTTGCTAACCTTTCTCTATTTAGTGTCATGTTCTCCTTATACTTTTCCTGCTTTAGATTTTCCTTATTCTTTCATTTTACACCCTGTTATAATTTCACCCAACTTATATACCTAAGCTCCAACCACCTACTCCAAGTCCATACACACCTCTCGCTTCTCTGACTTCACTATCCTAAATTGTTTTTCTCTCTGTCCTGTTGTTGTTGTTTACTTGACTGTTGATTATATCGATATTTTATGCATGTTTGTGAGATTGGTTTGCTTATTCTTTTCTTTTGGTTTGTTTGGTGGGTTTTTTGGCATTGTTTTTTGTTTTGTTGTTGTTGTTTGCATTGTTTTTTTTTTGATAGATTTATACTTCTGTGTTATCTCACCTCCCTTGATATTAGTTGTTGTATGTAGTTTGTATTACCCTCCAGGTACTTTTTGCTGGCTTTTATTGGGATTAGTGGCTGTCCTATAGGATTTTTCAACCCATATTTATAGTTTGTTCCCCTTTTATTTCTTTTTACTTCTTTCTCTTTTCCCAATTTCATTTTGGCATTCCTTTCTTTCTGTCTTTCTTTCTTTTTGTGTGTGTGTGTGGGTGCATGAGTGTCTGTGTGTGGGTGTGTTTTCTCTTACTCTCTTCTTTCTCACCTATCACCTAATTTGCCTTTCTCTGGCAATCACCTTTATTTGGAGTTACCAATACCATGAATACATTCCTGTTCAGTGCCTGCTGCATTTCACCTGGTCGTGTTGTATTTTGAGCCTTTAAATCAACACAGGAGAGTGAGAAGTACATAACCAGACACACGGAGAAGAGAGACCATGAGGAGATAAAGAAACAGTCCACCAATGAAAGAAAAACAATGCTCACCAGAAAAAGAGGTAAACAAAATGGAAGCAAGCAACCTGTCAGAGAAAGAATTCAGAGAAATGGTCATAAGGTGGCTGAAAAGAATGGAAAACAAATTTGACAATATGAGTAAGAACCAAGAGGAATTGAAGAAGAACCAAGAGGAAATGAAGAAGACCCAAGAAGAAATGAAGAATAACTGAGAATAAATGAATAAGAGCCAAGAAGAAATGAAGAAGGGCCAAGAAGAACTGAAGAAGAGCCAAGAAGAAATGAAAAGTGACATCACTAAGGTAAAGAACTCCATAGAAAGTATCAAGAGTAGACTAGAAGAAGCAGAGGATCACATCAGTGAGCTAGAAGACCATGTAGAAAAAAATACCCAGGTAGAGCAGCTTCTAGAGAAAGAAATTAAAAAGCAGGAGTAGAGCCTAAGGGAAATTTGGGACGACATGAAACAAAACGACATCTGCATAATAGGGCGTCCAGAGGGACAGGAAACTGAGCAAGGAATACAAAACATGTTGGAAGAAATAATGGCAGGAGACTTCCCTGATATAGGAAAGAAAATACCCACACAAATCCAATAAGCTCACAGAGTCCAAAGCAAAATAAACCCCAAAAGACCTATGCCAAAGCACATTATAATTAAATTGGCAAACACCAACTACAAAGTGATAATCTTAAAAGCCACCAGAAAGAGGCAGAAAGTGACCTACAAAGGAACCCCCATCAGACTAGCAACTGATTTCTCAACAGAAACTTATCAGGCCAGAAGTTAATGGAATGAAATATACAAAGTAATGCAAAGGAAGGGTCTGAATCCTAGAATACTATGCCCAGCAAGGCTCTCAATCAAAATTGAAGATCAAATCAGGAGCTTCACAGACAATAAAGGACAAAGAGAATTCATTACCACCAAACCAGCAATGCAAGAAATGCTAAAGGGTGTGCTGTAAAAAGAAACAGGAAGCAAAAAAAGAAAAAGAAAAAAGAAAAAGAAATAGGAAGCGAAGAAGGAACACAGTGGTAAAGAACAAAAATGGCTACAAATAAGTACCTATCAATAATAACTTATATGTAAATGGCTTAAAAGCTCCAATCAAAACACATAGGATAAGAACTGGATAAGGAAACAAAACTCATATATCTGCTGTCTACAAGAAACCCACCTCTGAAAAAAATAGACTCACACAGACTGAAGGTGAAAGGATGGAAAAAGCTTCATCAGGCGAATGGAAATGGAAAAAAGCTGGGGTAGCAATACTATTATCTGACAAATTAGATCTCAAAGTGAAGAAAATAATAAGAGATAAGGAAGGCCACTTCATAATACTAAAGGGAGAAATCCAACAAAAAGAAATAACTTGGTAAACATATAGGCCGCCAATAAAGGAGCACCCAAATACATAAAAAAACTCCAGGAAAATTTCAAGGGAGAGACTGAAAGTAATACAATCATAATAGGATACTTTAATACCCCACTCTCACCATTGGACAAATTCTCTAAACAAAAAATCAGTAAAGAAACATTAATCCTCAATGACTCACTAGACCAGATGGAATTAATTGACATCTCCAGATCATTTCACCCCAAAGCCACAGAATATACATTATTTTCAAGTGCCCATGGGTCATTTTCAAAGATAGACCATATGTTGGGTCATAGGCAAAGTCTCTCCAAAGTCAAGAAGATAGAAATCATATCAAGCATATTCTCAGTCATAGTGGCATAAAGCTGGAAATCAACTACAAAAAAAAAAAACAATCCAAAGAAATGAAACACATGGAGACTAAACAGCATGCTATTAAACAAAAACTGGGTTATGAGAGAGACCAGGGAAGAAATAGAAAACATCATGGCAACAACTGACAACAATACCACAACAATCCAAAATCTATGGGACACAAAAAAAGCATATTAGAGAGGGAAGTTCATAGCTCTACAATCCTCCTGCAAAAAAGAAAGAAAGAAAAGAAATAGCAGCAATAAATTAACTAACCCAACAACTCAAAATGTTAAGAAGAGAGCAACAAGAAAAGCTCAGTGTAAGCAGAAGAAAGGAAATAGTAAAGATCAGAGCAGAGATAAATGACATAGAGACCAAAGAATCAATACAGAAGATCAACAAAACCAAGAGCTGGTTCTTTGAAAGGATAAAAAAGATTGATGAACCTCTATCCAGGCTCACCAAGAATCAAAGACAGAGGACTCTGATAAACAAAATCAGAGAGGAAAGAGGTGAAATAACAACAGACCCCATCGGGGGGGGGGGGGAAGGATTGTTAAGAAATACTATGAACAACTGTACTCCAACAAACTGGACAACCTGGAGGAAATGAATATATTCCTATAAAAATATAACCTCCCAAATCAGGAAGAATCTAAACAGCTCAATAGACCAATAACTGTGGAAGAAATTGAAGCAGTCATCAGAAAGCTTCCACCAAACAAAAGCCCAGGGCCAGACGGCTTCACATGGGAGTTTTACCAAACATTCAAGGAAGAACTAAAACCTATCCTCCTCAGACTATTCCAAGAAATTCAAAATGATGGAACACTTCCAAACTTCTTCTATGAAGCTAGCATCACCCTAATCACCCTAATACCAAAACCAGATAAAAACAACACAATGGCAGAGAATTACAGGCCAATATCCCTCATGAATATAGATGCCAAAATCCTCAATAAAATCTAGAATATTGGATCCAGCAGTACATCAGAAAGATAATACACCAAGACCAAGTAGGATTTATTCCAGGAAGGCAAGGATGGTACAATATTCACAAATCAATGAATTTGATACATTACATAAACAAATTGAGAGATAAAAATCACATAGTCATATCAATTGATGCAGAAAAAGCATTTGACAAAATCCAACACCCCTTCTTGATCAAAACTCTCAACAAGGTAGGAATAGAAGGATTATACCTCTACATAATAAAAGCCATATATGATAAACCCACAGCAAACATCATACTCAATGGGCAAAAACTACAACTCTTTCCCTTAAGAACAGGAACAAGACAGGGTTGCCCACTCTCACCACTCCTGTTCGACATAGTACTGGAAGTATTAGCCATTGCAATTAGAGAAGAAGAAGAAATAAAAGGCATCCAAATTGGAAAAGAAGAAGTAAAGCTATCCTTAATTGCAGATGACATGATATTGTACATAAAAAACACGAAAGACTCTATAAGAAACTGATACACTTAATAAATGTGTTCTGCAGCATAGCAGGATACAAAATTAATACCAATAAATCTATGGCATTTCTATCCACCAATACTGAACTTAATGAAATAGAGACTAAAAAAGCAATCCCATTTACCATCACACCAAAAAAATTAAGATACCTAGGAATAAAATTAACTAAGGAGGTAAAAGACCTAGTAGCAGAAAACTACAGGACACTAAAAAAGAGATAGAGGAAGATGTAAGCAGGTGGAAGAACATACCATGTTCATGGATTAGGAGAATCAACATAATTAAAATGTCTATGCTACCCAAAGAAATCTATAAATTTAATGCACTCCCCATTAAAATACCAATAGCATATTTCACAGACCTAGAAAGAACTCTCCAAAAATTCATCTGGAATAAAAAAAGACCCCAAATAGCCACAGCAATCCTGAGAAAGAAGCACATAGTCAGTGGGATATCAATACCTGATTTTAAGCTGTATCACAAAGCTACTATTCTCAAAACAGCCAGGTACTGGCACAAGAACAGACATATAGACCAATGGAATAGAATAGAGAATCCAGATATCAAACCAAACCACTATGCCCAATAAATATTTGACGAAGAAGGCATGAACGTAAAATGGAGTCAAGACAGTCTTTTCAACAAATGGTGTTGGGAAAATTGGACAGATACATGTGAAAAAGTGAAACTAGACCACCAACTTACACAATACACAAAAATAAACTCAAAATGGATACAAGACTTAAACATAAGATGGGAAACAGTAAAATATTAGAGGCATCCACAGGAAGAAAAATCTCAGACTTATGCCTAAAGAACTTTTTCACTGATACCGCTCCTAGGGCAATAGAATCTAAAGAGAAAATAAACAAATGAGACTACATCAAAATAAAAAGCTTTTACACACAAAAGAAACAATCAACAAAACAACAAGAAAACCCACTGTATGGGAGAACATATTTGCAAATGTTATCAATGAAAAAGTTTTAATCTCAAGCAGGTACAGGCAACTCATACAACTTAATAAAAGGAAGACAAATGATCCAATAAAAAAATGGGCAACGGACCTAAATACAATCTTTTCAAAAGAAGACACTAGGAAGGCCCAGAGACATATGAAAACCTGCTCAATGTCACTAAATATCCTAGAGATGCAAATCTAAAGTCAATGTGGTACCATCTCACATCGTCATAATGGCTTTCATCAACAAATCAACAAAGGACAAGTGCTGGGGAGGATGAAGAGAAAAAGGAACCCTTGTGAATTGCTGGAGGGATTATAGATTGTTGCAGCCACTGTGGAGAACAGTATGGAGTTTCCTCAAAAAACTGAAAATGGCGCTCCCATTTGACCCAGTGATTCAACCTCTAGAAATATATTCCAAGAAACTAGAAATGCGAATTAGAAAGTATATATGCATGTCTATGTTCATAGCAGCACAATTCACCATAGCTAAGATTTGGAAACTGCCTACGTGCCCATCAGCAGATGAGTGGATTAAAAAACCATGGTACATCTACACAATGGAATACTATGCTGCAGTAAAAAAGAAGAAGCTCTTACGATTTGCAACAAAATGGATGGAGCTGGAGACCATTATGCTAAGTGAAATTAGCCAGGCAGAGAAAGATAAATATCACTTGATCTCACTCATTTGTGGAATATATGGAACAACATAGACTGATGAACAAGAAAGGATCCAAAGACTGAGAAAAGTCCATCAGAATGTCAAATCTCAGGGTAAGTGGGGGGTGGCCGGAGTAAGGGGAAAGTTAATATATTTGACCTCTTGAACTAAGGTAAGTAATTTGTGTTTTTACATCCCTGACAAAGTTTATATACAGTTATAAAAAAATTGGCAGCTAGTTTGAGTTTGAATTGGCATGGCCTAGAGCTTTTCATCTCGTAGGGACACTAGTCCTTAGGCAAGGCCCCGTTAACCTCCTGTGACACCATAATACCCTTACATGATATTATTTTACAATGTCATTATAATTTTTGGTATTTGACAACAGCATATTGTACAATTATCCCAAAGAAAGTTACAAACTAATTCTTTGAATGTTTGGAAGCATTTTAAAAAAGGATAGTAAAGGAATTAATCCCTTACAGAAAGAAGTAAGGCACTGGGAAGGCACTCGAGCATTCTATATTGGCCCCTCTTGCCTTTTTTGCCAAGAGGAACCCTCTTCTCACAACTAAGTGCACACAGCTGTTGCCTGAGCTTTCAGTTCAAGCTGTGGCTGAAGCCTCTGGGCAGCTGGCACCATGGATCTGTCTCTCCTCCAATGGTGTGAACTGGGCCCTTCCCGGAGAAGAAACCTGAGTCCCCTGAGATATGTGATCAGTAACGGGACACCGCCAGCATGCGAGGGGACCCCAAGGCAGGTGCTGGGCATGGAGGCCACAAGGACATAGACTACAAAGGAGACAGAACTGAACCTCACATCATCCTGTTTGGCCCTGGAGGATGCCTGGTTAGCCAGAGACAGGTAAGATTCCTCAGAGAAAAAATAACCTAAGACAGGCACAGTCACAGAGGAGCCATTCAAAGAGAACTAAAAGGTCAACAGAGGTAGGGCACAGACCCTCACCCACTCACCCCTCAGGGGCCTATATTCCCAACCCTTCTGATGGAAGTCTCCTGCCCCCATGGCTGCTTTGTCTCCCATGCACAGCTCAGATTGGGACCCAGGTTACAGACAGAGACTCGGCCAGCACCAGCTGCCTTATATCTAATTCAATCTGGTACCAAGAATGCTTAGGGCCTACTCATGAATGCAAATAATTCTTTCCACTAATATTTACATGGTAAACTAAAATTATTGTTTGAGCATTAAATTTGACAGTAAAATAGTAATCAAATTCTCAGATTAATTTAAATTGGCCAAGTGAATAAATGAATACTCAAGAAAATTTAAGTGTACTGGACAAAAAGCTGTCCCTAAAATATTAACTAAAATTTCTATTATTAGTTCATCTCATTGTAAAATTGTCTAACATCCTAAGAACCTAAAGCAGTCATATTTTTGTTCAAAAATTAAAATTTAAAGTTACCAAGACTGCAATATAAAATTTCCAAAAGCCCCCATTAATAAAATAAAAGGGGGGATAGTAGGATAATATCCTGTAAGTAAATTACATCTAGAAAATTCCTACTCCAGAAAAGTAACTTCCATTTGTAATGCCTACAGCAGGACATCCATGACAAACACACATGATGTGAAAATAAGCCAAAAGAAAATCATTTGGGCAAAATAAAAATAATCCCAAATCAAATTTACAGAACAGATCCCTTTATTAAATTTTGGTTGAGAATATGTTTGTATATTTTCAGAAAACAAATCCTAGACCATAGGGGTTCCTGCAACAAAGAGGAACTGACACGTCTGTTCCAACTGCGAAGACAGTCCAGAGATGGAAGACGCTGAGGACACCTTGCCATGCTAGCAGTCAGCAGCTGTGCATCGCTGTAGGCGGCCCAGGACCAAACCAGAGAGATGGAACCTGCATTGCCACCATTTGTCCACCATCCAGACACCATTGCTGACATGTATACATAAGGAACTATTTGACATTGAAACTGGGACTCAGAACAGTTGGACATTGAAACTGAGACTCAAACATTTTTTGTTCTTATACATTTATTTCCAGTATGCAGATGCAAGATCTTTTTAAAGAAAATAAACAGGGGGAAAAGATTGATATAGAGGCAAAGAAGCATTGAACAGACTTTCAAACTACAGGGGTAAGGCTGGGGAGGGTGGGAGGCAGGGGCTGTAAGAGATCAACTGAAGGATTTGTATGCATGCATATAAGCATAACCAATGGATACAAGACACTGGGGCAGGGGGCAGATGAGGACATGTGGAAAGGGAGGCTGGGGGAGGACAATAGGGGTAAAAGGAAAACATATGTACTACTATTTGCAATACTTTAAGGAATAAAAAAATAAATACAAACAAAATAAAAAAATTTTTTTAATGTGTCTGAGACAAATATGCCCTGTATGGCATAAAACAGTGGCATCAAATATTACTGTGTGTTGAAATCACCTTAGTTTATTAAAAATAAAATGCAAAGCCCTAAGTCTCACCCAAAACTATTTAAAGGAAGCCTTCCAAATAGGATAAGAGACTTTCCCCTACTTTAGCAAGCTCCCTAAAGTTTCTGGACAGCAAGGTTGGTGCAGGTCACTTGGTTGTCATTTGGAAATCCCTGATACAAACAATGTTTTCAAATTCTCATTCTGAATTTAAAAAGCCACGTGATTTAGGAGAACTTGTTTCAACCTGCTGATTCTCATTTACCCATTTGTCAAATTGGAATAATTAAATCCTATTGCAGTGAGGAGATTATCTTGTTCTGTTCCTGGTTTGGCTGGAATATAGAGTTACGTCTCCATTACAGCGAGTGTTTGTAATCTCAGTGCCAATACTCCTGGATAGAGAAGATACTGAGACCAGAAGTGGAATCTTCAAGAGTACCTTTAGTCTGGAATACTATCTCAAACACTCTATTGAACCCCACAGTATGAATATGGCCTGACATGATACTAGGTGAAGGATGGAAGGGGTGCATTTACCTCTCCACAGGAGGTAGGCTTGGCTCTCCACAATGACATTTCTTTCAGGGGATCTTATGAGATGGGTTGATGCCTGAGAGTTTGAGAAAAACCACATCTTGTAACAAGTGGAATCTAGAAATTTTGCAAAGTTTTGTTAAATATTACAACCTGATATGAATTGCATAATAGGAAATGAAGGTGAGAATATATATATATATATATATATATATATATATATATATATAGAGAGAGAGAGAGAGAGAGAGAGAGAGAGAGAGAGAGAGAGAGACTAAAATGAAAAGGAAGAGACCAGTATAATGTTATCAACCTCCTGGAGGAAAGGTAAAAAAAAGGGGGGGGGGTTGAAATTATGACTATATAAAAAGCTTTTTTCCTTATACCACTAAAATAAAAAAATAAGTTGGAAAAATTTTATACAACAACATATAATTGTTGAAAATGCATAGTGATTAGGCTTAATAATATATGAGCCTACTGGTATCAGTTAGGAACTTGCTAGGCTGCTATAACAAAGATCCCAAAATAGATGGCTTAAACAAGATGTTAAAACCCACAAGTTAGAAATCCCTAGATGACATCACCAAAAAAGTAAGTAATCTAGGTCCTTAGCATCATCATTTTTACCTTAGTTTAAATCTTTATCTGCCATGTCTTTATTCTATCATTATAGTAGGTAATATAAAAACCCAGATTATTTATATCTCATTACTCTGAATATTCTCAACATGCAGGCTTTTTTAATCTGGTCAGAGATATTGGCTCCATTTTCCACTATCCAAGCCCATGGAAAGAGATAAATAACAAAGAGGAGGTGTGCCCTGTTGTTTGGAATCTGCCCACATTACGTCTGCTTATAGCATATTGTCAAGGCTCTAGAACCAGTGGCCAGATCAAGATGTAAGACAGACTAGGAATTGTAGTTTTTAGCTGGGGATCCATATGTCTAGCTAGAATTTTTATATATTGGGAATCAAGAACCATTTTTGCTATACCACCTCAAGGAAGTTGATTAGTAAAATCTCCTACACTCTTCTCTAATAAGCCTCATGATCCACTATGGAGTGGTACATAGAAGGGAATTAAATACACAGGAACTGAGTTCTTAGTGAGTTGAAGCATAAGACCTAGAGGTTCTGCCTAAATCATTGATAGTTTCCCCAAATGTATATACCTTGATCAACTAAAGATATGCTTACTTTCCAACATTTAAGTGTTTCACAGTACAAACAACTACAAAGAAGATAGCAGACCTATAACTAAACAGATGAAAATGTTTATTCACTCACCTTGAGGAATCTGATTTAGTACAAAGGGACAGTCATGGGAAAAAGACAGTAACAGCTAAATCAAAGCATGACTAATACAATGGGATAATACAGTGGTAGAAATGACCAACCTGTGGAGAGGTGAGAAAGAAGTCTTCACAAAGAGGAGAAACTGCTTTCCTATTAAAAAGTTTCAAGGGCAGGACAAGTTCAGGAAGGCAAGGATGAGGACAATGACATTCAGTGTATCTGAGGTGAAGGTTTGTGAGGGAGTGACAAGTGAGCAGTGTGAGGTACTCAGGAAGTAAGGATGGCCCAGTCAAGAGCTGAACTGTTTTCTTTTGGGCAATAGATAGTTGGTTTGGAGAACCAGCAAAGCCCATTGTGTTTCAGAAGGATCACAACAATGACCATGTGAAATTGGTGAAATTATAGAGACACCATGGTGAGGAGATAAGTGTGGAGGCTCTTGCAGCTGTTGCAATAATCCACTTAGAGATAACAGTCAAAGGCTTGAGGATAGATGGATTTGATGAAGGAGTTCTCCCTCCTTCCCTTCCTCCCTCCTTCTTTCACCCATAAGGTTTCCTGAGCATTTATGATGTGTCAGCCCCATGCTCAGCACTGAGAATAGATATAAGAAGAGATTATCTGGGTCCTCAAAGAAGTTGTAGTCTGATAGTGAGCTCAAGATGATAAAAATGTATTATTGCTATATATGACTTTGAAAAAAATAGAAAACTAAGAAAGTAAGTTAATTATTACCTGAGACATTTCATTCAGGAGGCAAAAATCTTTATAATCTGAAATCAATTGGGCAAAAATTAATTAAAGTTTATTTTATTGGTAAAATGTTGGAAATTAGTGTGATTCTACTTACATAGGCATTAAATATCCATTCAGCAATTATTTATTTAAAGTTTTACACAGTCTAGTCAAGATTATGGCAAAGGTAAGTGTAGTACTCACTACCTCCCAAAATCACCCAAAAATTTCAACAAAATATAGAGCAACCATCATTAGGACCACCTAAAATATAGCTGAATAGAAATCCTACAACTAGGAATTAAAGAAGAAGCACATTGAGGTTGGTAGGATGGGCAGAGATATAGAGTAGAATTGCAGAACCAGCTGGTCCCCCACCGACATGTGGCAGTTTAAAATTGGGAGGGATATCTTGGCTATGGGGGTTTCCCTAAGAAGTAAGGCATCCCGGCCTTATACCAGGCCTCCCATCCCAGGGTTCCAGTACCAGTAAGAGAAGTCCCCAGAACTTCTGTCTGTAAAAACCAGTGGAGATTGTGGCTGAGTGACAGAGACTGCAAGAGTCCCAGAAAGTTTCTCTTAAAGATACTGCGCATGGACTTACTCAGAATCTCTCACTCTGAACTCAAGTGCTAGAGTAGTAGTTTGAAAGAGACATTCAGGAAGGAACTAACTTGCCTGAAACCAGGGTGAGAGCTGGATCGGCAGCTTTCTCCCAGACAGAACTGCTGGTAGAGGCATTGTTCATTTACTAAGCCTTTCCCACCACAGAGCTAGCAGACAGGGCATCATATCTGAATCTCCATCAAACTGGCTCACACTTTTTGCGCAGGCCTGGTGATTCACTGAGACTCTACCCCTCCCTACTTGCAGACTCATCCAAGCCATTTCCAGTGGCTTTTACATATAATTGTCCACTCTTGTCTCATACTTTGAACTTTCCTGAAACCTCTCAAACATGCAGCAGTGGCCTCAGCATGTCCTGCACCTTTTAATAAGTGGCCCCAGGCCCAGCACTAGTGGCAGCCCACTTTGGATCATAGCTCGGCCTCTCCTGGGCACCTCCAAGCCCAATACAAGTAGAAGCCATCTGTTGATTGCTTTATAGGTCATGGCGGGTGGCCCTGGGGATAGCAAAGGCAGTGGTTGACTTTTCATCTCCCAGAAGGCTCCAGAGCCAGTGCATCTGATGGTCAATTTTGACCATGTCGGATTACAACCCTATCACCTCAATGAGTGACACACTGAAGGGGTGGGTTCAGTGAGAACCAAAGCCCCACTGAATCAAGTCCTGCTCTATAGGATTGACTCCTTCACTTCAGTTCTTTCACCGCGCTCACAGCCAGTCCTTAAAACTGATTGGCCTGGGTGAGGGTCAATCACTCCCAGTGATTTCAGCATCAATCAAAGCTCAAATACAATAGGACATTTCACACAGCTCACACAGTGGTACACCTGGAGTGCCCAACCCAGGTGACTGTGAGAGCTGAGCCACTGGGCCCTACAGCATACCTACTACACAAGGTCACTCTACCAAGTCTGGGAGACATAGTATATCTACCTAGTACACAGAAACAAGCATAAGGGAGCAGCCAAAATGCAGATAAAGAAACATGTCACAAATAAAAGAATAGAAAAGATCTCCAGAAAAAGAAATAAATGAAATGGCAGCAAGAAAACTAACAGATACAGAATTTAAAACAATGGTTAGAATTATGTCCAAGGAACTTACTGAGAACTTTAAAGAACTTAGTAACAAAATTAAAAACATAAAAAAGGACCAGTCAGAAATGAAGGATACACTAAAATAAAGAATAATTAACAGAAAATGGACAATAGAATAGAGAACATCAAGAATCAAAGAAACAAAATCACCCAATCTGAACTGGAAAAAAAAAAAAGAAGAATCCATAACTATGAAGATAGTGCAGGAAGCCTCAAGGACAACTTCAAGTGTACCAACATTCACATTATGGTGATGCCAGCAGAAGAGAAGGAACAAGAAATTGAAAACTTATTAGAAAAAAATAATGACAGAAAACTTCCCTTACCTTGTAAAAGAAATAGACATGCAAGTCCAGGAAGCAAAGAGAGTCCCAATCAAGAGGAACCCAATATATATAATAAGTAGAATGCCAAAAGTTAAAGACAAATAAATAATCTTAAAAGCAACAAGAAAAAAGGAGTTAGTTACCTAGAAGGGAATACCCAAATGACTGTAAGCTGATTTCTCAACATAAACTTTGCAGGCCAGAAGGGAGCGACAAAGAATATTCAAAATGATGAAAAGCAAAGACCTATAATCAAAATTACTTTACCCAGCAAAGCTATCATTTAGAATTGAAGGTCAATAAAGAGCTTCAGAGATAAGGAAAAAACTAAAAGAGTTCATAACTACCAAATCAGTATTACCTGAAAGGTCTTGTTTAAAAAGAAAAAAATAGGAATGATAAAATGCAATAAATACATATCTACCAACAACTGAAACTAAATGAACAAGCAGAATAGAGAGCATTTTGATGGTTGCCAAATGGAAAGGAGTGAGGTGGGAAGGATAAAAAAGGTGAAAGGATTTAGAAGTACAAATTAGTCATAGCCCATAGACACAGACAATAGACAGGTGAAGGCCTATGATGAAGTAGGAGATGGGTGGAGTGGGACAGAAGGGAGACTGAGGGAAAATGAAGGACATCTGTAATACTCTCAATAATAAGATTAATTTAAAAAATAGAGTTTTAGGCCTAGCAAGTTTGGCTCAGAGGATATAGTGTCAGCTTGTGGACCAAAGGGTCCTAGGTTCGATTCTGGTCAAGGGCATGTACCTTAGTTGCAGGCTCTTCCCTGAACCAGGCCCTGGTTGAGGCAAATGCAGGAGGCAACCAATCAATGTGTTTCTCTCACATTGATGTTTCTCTCTGTCTTTCCCTTTCTCTTCCACACTCCCTAAAAATTATTGAAAAATATATTTGAGTGAAGATTAACCTAAATAAATAAATAAATAAGTTTTATACAAGTCACTTCCTATTCTTCCTATTCTATTAATAATAAAACTAGGATTCAAGTTATTTGTACTGTTAAAATATGTGTACATTTAAAAAATAGGATATATGAGTGAGATAAATAATAAAATATGTCTTTAAACATTAAAAATAAGACGAAATATTTATTAATAGTTTTCAGTGAACATCCAAAATTGATTCTCCATAATCTTCAGTATAACCTATCTGAGATTATGTGAAATATATCTAACCAGACAGAGATAAAACTTCCAGGAGGTTTCTCAGAACCTCTCCACTTCTCATGCAGAAGGACTTAAGTCATCCTCTCACTGGGTTTCTTTTGTGGTGTGAGTTCATCCAGAAACAAACCATCCAAGCAAATCACAGGAAGGAAAATTAACACCTGCTTTTGGTTATATTTCATGTCTCTCAGCCTAGACTCGAAATGGATTCATGACAGTGTCCATGTGCTTTTAAATTATCTTCATCTATTTACAGAAGAAGATGGTACATCTCTGTAATAAGCAGACCACTTAGTGAAACCACGTGGGACAGAAAGTGACCAAAACTGCAGGAGTAATTTAAGGAGTCAGAAAGTCATTACTCTATTTGGATTTTGACCAGGAATCCAGGATTAACACCCAGAAGCCTGTAGGTAAAGGGCCAAAAGCTCTCTAATGACCTAACTGCTTAGGAAACTGATTACTAGAGGAAGCTTAGCAACACTAGAACAGCCTTTTGGGGAAATAATCCATGTAAATTACTGGCATTTGTGCATAATATTGATATTTAACTCCTTAACTGTTTATATGGAGTCTACTTTGAGGATAAATGAACATTTTATTATCACATACTTAATAATGAAGTAAAATTTAAACTCGAGAGAAAAACACCTATACAGAAGATAAAAAATTTATTTCCTGCAGTCCAACTTAGCTTAGTTGAACTCCAACTTAGAGTTGAAAAAAATGACAAATGAAACCCTAGAAAATATTGATTAGCACTCTATGTGCAGACTAGAAATAGTTATTAATCAACATCCAAGAACTTTAGCAGGTTGTTTGCACTTGACTCTAAAGCTGGATGTCTACAAAATTAATTAAGACACTACATAAGAACTGACATGTGGTGACAGATTGTATTATTATTCCACTATAAGATGGCACATCTCCTGACTGTTCTTCTGTGGCCTCCCTATAGAAAGAATTCAACTCCCCAGGCTACTGTGTGGCTTGGCGATATGCCTTTATTGGATTAATAAAGTGGAAGCAGATGAGATTGTATGCAGAACTATTGCAGGTTCCTCCAGCTTTCTTGCATTTTTCTTCTTCTAGAGGATGAATTGTCCAAAATTAATATTGTTCCTTCAGTGTAGGCCCAAAAATGAGAAGATTCTTCATGTATACCACTGTGGCAGCCACTGACAACCATAGTCACCAACATATAATGTTAAGAAGAAAGAAACACTATTGGAAATCATGAGCACCTGGAGACCATTTATTACAATAGCAAAAGTGCCTAATATATACTCTCCCATGATGTGAGGTCAATGTAAATAATTTAAAAAGAAAATAATTGTTCCAGTAAAATTTGATCCTAAAGACCTGATGAGAAGATATGTCTTGTTCTCTGTATAACAGGTAACAAACTGCAGCTGAGTCAGAGAGACCCAGAACATCCAAAAGAAGGCTCAAGGCCCCACAACGCTTGCATTGTTTCATAGCTGGGCCTCATCTGGGCACCTCCAAAACCCAAACAAAGAGGAGGAATGTGCAGATCTTTCTATAGCTCCTGCTGGGTGGCCTCAGGCAGAGGCTAAATTATCAGTGCCTTGGAAATCCAAGAACCAGTGTACCCAGGGATCAAAGTAGGACCACCCAGATTACAACTCCTCAGATACATAAGGTACATACTCAGAGGGAAAACACAGTGAGCATCAAAGCTCCACTGAAGCAAATTTTGCCTCATAAGGGTGTCTCCAGCACAGAAGTTCTCCCATCATAGACACGGATGATCCTCACAGCCAATTGCCTAGAAGTAAATTCCTCCCAATGATACCAACAATCAAGGCTTAACTACAACAATACTGTGCACACAGCCCACAAAGGGGTGCACCAAGAGTGTCTACCTCAGGTAACTGGGGAGGCTGAGCCACTAGGCCATATAGGACACGTAGCACACAAAGCCATTCTATCAACATGGGGAAGCAGCCAAAATGCAGAGACAAAGAAACAAGTCACAAATGAAAGAAATGAAGAAAGCAAATGACTGGATATAGAGTTCAAAACCAAGGTTATAAGGTTCTTCAAGAATTTTCTAGAAAATGCCAATAAATTTAGTGAGACCCTTGAGGATATGAAAAAGAACCAACTAGAAATTAAGCATGCACTGACTGAAATAAAAAAATAATATACAGAGATCCAACAGCAGATTAGAGGATCGCAAGAATCAGGTCAAAGATTTGAAATACAAAGAAGCAAAAAACACCCAACTGAAAAAGAAAAAAGAATCCAAAAATATGAAGATAGTGTAAGGAACCTCTGGGACAACTTCATGTGTACCAACATCTGAATTATAAGGGTGCCAGAAGAAGAGAGAGAGCAAGATACTGAAAACCTATTTGAAGAAATAATGACTGAAAACTTACCCCACATGGTGAAAGAAATAGATTTATAAGTCCAGGAAGCACACAGAACCTCAAACAAAAGGAATCCAAAGAGGACCACACCAAGACACATCACACTTAAAATGCCAAAAGCAAAAGACAAAGAGAAGATATTAAAAGCAACAAGAGAAAAACAGTCAGTTACCTACAAGGGAGCACCCATACAACTGTCAGCGGATTTCTCAACAGAAATTATGCAGGCCAAACAGAAGTGGCAAGAAATATTCAAAGTGATGAATAGCAAGAACCTACAACAAAGATAACTCTACCTAGCAAAGCTATCATTCAGAATTGAAGGGCAGATAAAGAGCTTCATGGATAAGAAAAAGCTAAAGGAGTTCATCACCACCAAATCAGTATTATATGAAATGCTGAAAGGTATTCTTTAAGAAGAGGAAGAAAAATAAAAAGGAGAAGATAAAAATTATGAACAACAAATACATATCTATCAACAATCTAAAAATCAAGTGAATTAAAAATCTGATGAACACAATAAACTGGTGAATATAATAGAATCAGGGGCATAGAAAGGGAGTGGACTGACAATTCTTGGGGGAAATGGGGAGTAGGGAGTGCAGGAAGAGCCTGGACAAAAATCATATACCTACGGATTAGGACTGTGGGAGGGTAAGGGCAGAGGGTGGGGAGGGATCCAGTGGAGGAGAGTTATGGGGGGGGGGGGGAAAGAGGAACAATTGTAGTAATCTGAACAATAAATATTTATTTGGAAAAAAACATACACTTATCACTTAGCAGTGGAAGAAATCTCTACTTGCATATCTATATGATTTATCCAAAACTATAAACAATTTCCCCAGTAACTGTGGTCATAGAACACAAGACAGTGACATAAAATCAAATTTCTCTTTGGTGATTCTTTATATATACTGTAGCTGTTTTCAAAGTTCCTTCTTGTACAATCTTCTCCCCCCCAAAATCAGGATATTCTAATTGTCCTCATTACAAAATTTTATAGACTCCAAACAACACTCTCACTTTCTTTGTCTTACATCCTTAAGACTCATGTGACAATACACAGGAAACTTCAGAGTTCTAAGAGGGTCCCTATTGAACCATGGAACTGCTAGAAAATAAAGACAGTTTTAAAGACCTCTCCAACAATCATATCCAAACTACAGAGATGTTTAGTGCCCCATTTTAAACATAAAATAAAGCCTGTCTATAAAATTCAAAATGCTAGGGCAATGACATAGACAGTTAAGAACCATAGAATGAACCCAAAGTCAGAGAAATCCAATAACTGGGTGGAAAGATCTCCAATTCTTTGAAGAATTTTGTAGGAGAAGAAAGAAGATGAAGATATTCTTCCCTTCCTCTATTTGTATAAACATTTGCAGTGGTTTTCTGAATAAAGAGAAGCTTCTGCTTCCCAGTCAGTGGATCAAAGTGAGAGCAGGTGGCAGCTGCTTTCCAAGAGAAGCCAATCAGGCACCAAAGTGCACATGTGGCCATTAGAATGTCTGGGGTGAGTAGATGCTGAAACAGCTACACAATATTTCTAAAAGTTCAGAGGAGATATTGCAGGTTACATCCTGGAACATGTCTTAATTGGGACAGTTTTCATTTTTGCCTGAATTGGTTCTCCAACTTTAAATTTATACCTTCATAACTGTGATATTTTTCATAAAACAGAAGATCTTATTTATCCTTCTTTTTTGTTACTTCTTATTTAATTCACTTAACCAACTGGAGTCCTTTAATATTTCTTTGGTTTCAGCACAAAACTCTATGGCATCTTCTTGATTTACAGCCAACTATTTATAAGCCTTCATTTCCAGGTACTTCTTTTTGAAATGCCATTGATAGATTTAATTACATTTATCTTTCTTTAAGAAAAATCTCATTGGCACAATAAAATATATTGAGTTTAATGTGTTTGGCTGTAAAAACTTATTTGGCCAAGGCCATAGAATCTGAAGTTTCCCAGTGTAGATTCTAATGTTATTTGAGATGAAGTAAAGAGTCATCTGTGGCCCTAACTAGATTGGCTCAGAGGATAGAGCGTCAACCAGCAGACTGAAAGATCCCAGGTTCAATTCCGATCAAGGGCATGCACCTTGGTTGCGGGCACATCCCCAGTAGGAGGTGTGCAGGAAGCAGCTGATAGATGTTTATTTCTCATTGATGTTTCTAACTCTCTATCACTCTCCATTCCTCCCTAGAAAAAATCAATAAGATATATATATTTTAAAAAGAGTCATTTTTGGTACTCAGGATGACACATGATGTAATATTTATCTGCAGGTGTGATATTTGATTCTGCTGGTACAAGTACCAGGTATCAGTTTCAACATG
Organism: Antrozous pallidus; assembly: GCA_027563665.1. NCBI lineage: Eukaryota > Metazoa > Chordata > Mammalia > Chiroptera > Vespertilionidae > Antrozous > Antrozous pallidus. The sequence continues at coordinate 9,637,159 of CM050513.1, forward strand.
GCTGAAGATGATAAAATAAAATAAAATAAAATAAAATAAAATAAAATAAAATAAAATACAACTATATCAGGGTTTGTTTTCTTTCTTTTAAGAAGAGGAGTGATGAGCAACAATTATAATGAACAAACTGGTGTCTGACTACTCTCTTTCCCAGAACAGTAGAAAATTTTTGCAGTAAAACTATCAGTGCTATAAGATAGAAATCAAACCATGTTCCATGAATAATACATATAATAATAATATGTGGGTTTTTACATATAAAAATGATACAGATATTGACAACCTATTTTTCAAATAATCCTTGGATATAATATTTTCTCTTTATAACATTCATCACACTAGTATTTACTTGAGGGATATCTGTCTTTACCTCTAGTCTTTAAGCCAAAGGAGAGAAGGAAGCCAAAGTACAAGGTACACAACTATATTCAATGCATATCTGCTAAAGGCATGACTCGCCCCACATGTCCCTCTTCCTCATGAGCTGACCTTTGCAGAGACATTCATTCACAAACAAAACAGTTCCCTGGTGATGGTGGAAAAGATAAACTGCCATATGTGAAAACTGAAGCTATAGTCTTGCTCTCATTGAGTGGTCTACTCTGATGAGTAAGCACCCTCAAAGTACATTGTGAGGACCAGATGTATCAGCAGATGGAAGGTGATCATTTGAGTATTTGGAGGGAAAGAGGAGAATTCAACTTGCCAAAGTGATTTCTAATTAAATAACAACTTTGAAATTTTTAGGTATTAAGAACATTTATAAAATTGATTCTTTTAAAGTTAATGAATACTCAAATTATAACTTGATTGCCATGAATCCAGGCTTGCTTGCATGACCAATTGGATGAACATGTATCTAATAGATCAAGGAAGTGTGAGAAAGAGGAGTGGAATCTCAACCTTATATTTTTTAACAGTCCTAGGAAAATAAAAACCATTTACTTATTTATTTATTCCATAAAAGAGAAAAATATAGACTAGAAAACAATCTCAACCTGGGAGGTGCAGTTGAGCTGGACTCTGTATTCTGTGTTCCTCTGCCCATATCAAGTTGTCTCAATTTGCTACTTAATCATATTTGATCAGTGTGCATACCTTTTGAAAGTGAAATGGTTTAAAATTTGAAGTGTTGTATCCCTTCACACTGCCCTTCGTTCTTCCCTCACCACACTGTATGTTAGATGCTGCAATCCTTTGAAACATCTGAACTCAAAGTAAGTTACTTTTTTCATAAACTCCACACTTTTGAAGATCAAAGCTGTCTGTTTCCCACTCTAATTTATGTGCCAGTGGCAAACAAAAGAACTTTCTCTTCCCTATGAACAGAATGTTTTGGCACACAGGAGCTTCCTCATGGCAGAGCTCAGTTGACTGCCCAACAGTGAGAGTGCTCTAAAGTCACTGCATCTAATCAGGCTTCCTCAGTGAGATTTTCCCTGAGTACTGGTAAGGGTCATATAACATCTCAAAGCATTTTTCTTTAAGTCAGGGAATTTTTATTCCTGCTATGTTTGAATTCATACCTTGCTGCTTAGTAAATCCAACTCTGGAAAATTTTTCAACAACTTTTGAAAAAATAATCTCTAAATCATTTTACACATTTTTATTGAGGGTGTTTTTTTATATTTTTCTTGTAATTTTCCTAGAGTAATAAAAATGTTAAAAATCATTCACAAAAAAATCTTATTTATTCATTTACCAGTCAAATATTTATAAGGTTATATAATGAAAATAATTACAGAAAGTCAAAAGAAAGACAGACAGGAAGAGAGAGAGGAATTTGCATTTCTCTCTACTAAGGTCCTTAACAAAAGAAGGCCAAAGGGGATACCTGCTTTGGGTTTCATGTTGGCCATGAGGGTAAACAAGGTCTGCTATATTTAAAACAATCAAAAGAGAAGTTGAGAAAAAAGGACATGTGAAGAAATACGTTGAGGCCACTGAACAGATTTAGTCAACTCTCCAGACTAAGTGAGTCATTTCCTAAAAGATTAAGAGATGTGACTGAAGTATGAGGCAGATAAGAATCACAAATGGACACACACACACACACACACACACACACACACACACACAAATTCAGAGAACTCATAGATATCCACATTTTTTAAAAAGAGAATAAAGGATGTTATAAATCCTTCTGATCACTGCAAAAATATTAAAGACTTGATGAGTTAACATTTAATTGATGAAAACTTAGAAAAACAAGGATTTAATAGAAGAATGTAATAGTTGAGCAAGGAAAAGTTATTATAAATGGTGTCTAGATTTGTGAATATTCATCTTAGATTAAGGGAATATTGTTAACATATTTATCTAAGTTTGAAAAACACCTCTGGCAAGTTTCTATGTTATATACTTGTGTATGAGAGGAATAAAAATTTGTTGGTGACATTATTCAGTGTCTTCTATGTGCTATATTAAACAACCCTCCAATTACAGTATCTAGGTATGGTAGAGGTTTATTTCTCCCTCAGACCACAGTGCAGTGTGAAGGCATGTTGTTCAATACTCAAGGCTTTATCCATCTTCTGTCTGTGCCTCCTCTAGGTCTGCAGGTTCTTTTCACTGAAGCCAGAGGATAAGAAGAGAGAGAGGATTGAACAGGAGAGGAATTTTAGCACCTGCCTAGAAATGGCTTTATCACTGCTGTTTTCATTCCATAGGCCAAAACCTAGTCTCGGGACCACATCTAGTTGAAAAGGATGCTGGGAAATGAGGTCTACCAATAGGCACAAGAAGTTAAGGAAACTATGGATAACATGAATAATAGTGAGTACTAGCAGTCTTTGTCACGATGGAAGTGCAATGATGGTTAGATCTACAATGCATCTTATGTTGGGTATTGTTTGGCTCTGCTACACCTAATAATTTTATAAACAACAAAATCAGAAGCCTATAAGTGTTCTTTTAATTTTTGGTTGATACTCAATTGGAGAAAAGAGCTAATAAGCTAGGTCGGTGTCTATAAAACTTGTTATGTCAGAGTAAATATTTTAAGCTTTTGGGGTCACAAGGTCTCTGTCCTGAATACTCAGTTCTGGCAATGTATAACAAAAGCACATTCAACAATGCATAAACTAATGTGTGTGGCTCTATTTTTTTTAAAAAAGTATCCACAAAAAATTGCAGATGACCAGATTAGTCCACAGGTTACAGTTTGTCAGTCTCTGGGCTAAGTATCACAATCATAATTCAAATAAATAGTGTAATGGTTGCAAAAGAAATAAGACTAAGATTAGTCCAGTTACATTTACAATTCTTCATATAGATTGAAAGGAAAAGCACTCCATGTATGAGGTAATAATGTAGTCCTTATGTAAAATACCTTTACACAAACAACACTTTACAAAAAACTCAACAGGAGTTAACAGTGTATTGTGACTGCCTAAAGATTGTAAATAGTGTAATATGGCTTGTAGTTGTGCCCCCCTAGTGTACACCAGCCAATTCCCAAGAGTTGGTGAGTTTGTCAAGGTCCAATGTTGGATCCTTGGCCTACAAACTTGATTTATCCCTCAGAAATAGGACACATGCTGTAGTTTCTTTCACTCAATACATTGAAGAATTTTAAGAAAGTTAGAGTTGTACAAAAACATCAGTAAAGGGCAGAATTTCCTGGCCTTTTTACAGTGGTGTTAGATTATACAATTAGATGAAAGGTTAAATTTGATGACTTTTGTGGAACTTATAAAAATCTACAGAATGTGTGAATACAAACTACAAAATAAGTGAACCTCAACTACTAATTTCTTTCATATTCACCAGAACTTAGTTTTATGAAGGGAAAAATGCCCTTGTGACATTGGACTCAGTTCTTCCCACCCTCCCATGCCTATTACCATGTGTTGATCCCTGCCATAGAATCATAGGATCCTAGAGTTAAATAAAAAATTTAAGAATATCCATCCATATTCCTACCCAGAGGAAAATCTCCTTGGCAAAAGCACTGACCAGTGGCCATTTGCCTTCTTTTTGGACACATTTACAGCATTTCATGAGGCAGCTCTATTGATCCTAAAATGTTTTTATTCATTAGGAGAACCCTCTATGAATCAGCAGAAATATATCCTCCTGTGAGTTTCACCTTTTGGTCACAGACTGTTTTTATTTCATCAGCTCCTCAACTTCAGTTTTTGTTTAATTTGAAGTTTTCAGTTTCTAGGTTCCATGGCAACACTTTGCTACCATGCTTACATTAATCCCCTCTCTGAAGGTAACAGCTCTGATGAAGAAGGCATAGGTAAGGATGATATAGATTATCATTACTATAGGGATAACAGTAACGGCCATTTATTAAATTCCTAGTGCTAAATAGGCTGATGATGTGCAAAAGAGTTAATTTGAATGACTGATGATGCTCAATGTAAAAAGAAACCTTTTTTTTCTTCTGGACGCTGATAGAGTACCACCCACACAGGAAATTCAACAGACATATTAATTATGCCTAGCATGTAGCCCAAAAGATCCAGGGAATGTCCTTTATTTATTTTTCTTTAGGGTGGGATGGGAGTAAAATAAAGTGATAGCTGCAGATGATGCTGAGATCTGGGTGTTCTGTGTTCATCTGAAAAACCTTAAGTTACACGAATTCCAAAATTGTTATCTTTCTCTGTAAATAAAACTAAAGCTTCATTTCAAACAACTGGCCAAATGCAAGTAACTACTAAACTCAGCTCCTATGTAAGCTGTTGCTCAACTATGGGAAAGACTTCCAAAATGACCCAACTGTTCTGAGCGGTGCATTTCCCCCCCTTACCCCCCCAGACTCACTCTTAGACATTCACAGCCACTTTATTTATCCCTCTTGCCGCCTTCTGAAATAAGATACACATCTTTTCAGGACTCTTTCCAACCCCATCTATAAAAGATTAAGCAGTCTTAAAATTCCTAGTTTGCTAAAAGAACCATAGAGAAATTCAGATCACCCTGAGCTGGCAAATGGAGGCTGATTATTTCCTCAGTACTGACTTAACTTTGGTACACGGGTGCAAAGCTCATGAAAGAAGGAGACATCAAGTCCCCAAGTCCCTGGAGGTAATGGCTCTAGTCAAGACTTTTGAGTCCTGTTCTGTTAGTTGAGGTGGTATCACTGTCACAGCTAATGCTGAGGCAAACCTGAAGACCATGTACCTGAGGAGCATTCAGGCTGCAGAGTGCTCCTGCAGGGGTTCCCATTGGCCCAGTGTCACCAGCTCCTCTGTCCCTCTCACCTCACTGAGCTTCTCCTGGATCAACCCTTGCTCCACATTACATCACTGCCAGCTTGGCTGTGGCTGGAACTCTCTCCCTCTGACTATAACTCACTGCAGAAATCATCTTTAACAGTTCCCCTTGATAAACCCTTCTCTGAGTCTCCAAGCACGGCAACATTCCCCACAAAAAGCACGTGGGGCCACATTCTTGAAATGCCTAGTGCCTAGCACGTCTGCACATGGGTTTGACTGTGAGAAATGACTCACCCGTCTGAATTTCAAATGACCGACTGGGAAACAGAAGCATAGTGGAAATGAGACTTTTAACATTTTGAGAGCAGGCAACCATTGTACAGGAACACACATGGGGCAGGGGGCATAGCCTATTTATTTAGACCCTTATCCAGTTCCTCATTGACTGAGGACTATGAGATCACTGTTTCCTCCTATGTCACCTAGGTGTTGCTGTCTCCCATTGGGCCATTAAAGCATTGGGATGAGATCTTTCTACTTGTCGCCACTTCCCTTTGTTTAGGGGAATCTTCCTGGAAAATGTTTTATGAGCCACATGCACTGCTCTTATACCCTCTCCCCCTCACCCTCCCACAACCTCTTTACTCTGGGGAAATTCAGTAACCACCTGGCCACATGCTGTTTGTTTTCTATGAAGATGAATCAGAGACACGTTTCTTATATTGACGATGTCCTCTCTGCTCTAAGCCTTCTCAGAGCAGAGCCTAGTTGTGGCTCATGCTATGTCCCCAGCACAGTGAAGTGACCAGCACAGACTATTCTCAGTAAGTGGCTGGAGGAAGGCCCAGAGCCTGCTTCCTGCTCAGTCTTTCACTCTGCAGTAGGAACTATGTCCTATCATGCTTGAATTTCCCAAACAGACCACAGCCTCCAGCATGTTGTAGACACCTCACAACTATTTACTGAATAAATGACTGTTAATATAAAAACATTTATATCTATAAAGAATTTTTGTGAGTTTATTTGAGCCAAACTGTAAACAATTGCTTGGGAGCAGAATCTCAATGTACTGCGATAATGTTCTGGAGAATAGCACTTTTCACTTATTTTTTTTGTTTATTTGTTAATTCTTTATTGTTGAAAGTATTACATATGTCTCCCTTTTCCTCCATTGACCTCTCCCCAGTCGCTCCCCTCACCCCAAATGTCCATGTCCCACTACTAGCTGTGTGCTTTGGTTGTGCTTATATGCATGTATACAAGTCCTTTGTTTGATCTTTATTCCCTCCTCCTTCCTTTCCAGCCTCCCCTCTGAGGCTCAATGGTCCTTTTGATGCTTCTATGTCTCTGGATCTATTTTTATAAATTACCATCAAAAGTGGAGACCTAAGTGGGTTACATGAAATCCATTAGTGGTAAATTAGAGAGGTCAAAGGAAGCAAAGAGGAGGAGAGGGGAAACATCCCTGGGACTGGATAAAAAATAAAATGATAGACACAAACTTCTTTTACTAGGGGAGTGCAAGATAGTTAGCAGTCAATAATTAACATGATAATAACAATGAAAAAATTAATGGTATCTGTCCTGTCACCTAAGGCATTTGATTGTACCCTGAGGGATTCAGAAAAAAAAAGTTACTAGTTACCCTTACATTTCAACAATATATTATCATAGATGCAAAAAGGTAAAGGTAGACCTTGTTGTCAGGGAAGATACTTGCCTGGGCTGTGACTACCCACCATAGTTAAGGTTTTAATTTCAGACCATCCTTTCTGTTTGTTTGTTTTTTAAGTTTTTGAGTTTACAAGACTCCTAGCCTTCTCTGAGTTTGTTGGTTTAGCATTGTGGCCCTTTTTAATTCACATGACTACAGAGACACACATTCTATTTAATAACATGATATGGAGACAGATAGTCAACTAAGAATCTATATTATGTCCTTTTAAAAATTCTTGTTTTTAACAAAATGGCAATAATAATAATATTCTTTCAAGAGCAAACACATGGTACCCCTAACAAAATTAAATATGTTCTGGTATAAAAAAACCATCAGCCAGTTTACTTAGGTTTGTGTTTTTTTAAGAGAGAGTGGAAGAGATGGAGGAGCAGAGAGAGAGAGGAACATCTATGTGAGAGAGATACATCAACTGGTTGCCTCCTACTCATGCCCTGAACTGAGCCAGAGATCTAATCTTAAACCCAGGTATGTGCCCTTAATAGGGAATTGAAACTGTGACCCTTTTGTCCATGGGCCAATGCTCTAACCACTGAACACACAAATCAGTGCATTATGAGTTTTTGTTTGTTTATTTTATTTGTTCATTGGTTGCTTTCTGTTTTATATACCATATGTGAATTAAATAATATGGTTCTTATCTTTTTTCATCAGCCAATATAACTTAGTGTAATATTCTCAAGATCCATCCATGTTGTCAAAAATGGCAGTATTTCATCTTTTCTTATGGTTGAGTTGTATCTCATAGTATAGATCTACTACATCTTCTTTACCCAATCATCTACTTCAGTTGTTTCTATATCTTGGCCACCAACAATAATGCTGCAACGAACATAGGAGTACATATATCTATACAAATAAATGAATAAATGTTTTTAAAATGTTGGGGGTAAATATCCAGAAGAGAAATTTCTGGATTATATATCTTTGTTCTTAATTTTTTTAAAGGAATTTCCATACTGTTTTCCACAGTGACTATAGCAGTTACTATTCCCACCAGAAGTGAATGAGGGTTCCTTTTTTTCACATCCTTTCCAACACTTGTTACTTCCTGTCTTGTTGATAATAGCTAATGTAACAGGTAAGAGATGGTTTCTTGTTGTGGTTTTGATTTGCATTTTTCTTATAGATAGTGAAGTTGAGACTCTCGTTGTATGTCTGTTGGCCATTTGTATAACTTACTGGAAGAATTGTCTATTAAGGTCTTCTGCACACTTTTAAATTGGATTTTTTGGTTTTCTATTATTGAGTTGTATAAGTTCTTTATACATTTTGGATATTAGGCCCTCATAAAAGATATTGTTTCATTAGTGAATTCTACCAACACTCAAAGAATATATAAAACCTATTCTTCTCAAACTCTTCCAAAAAAGTGAAGAGGTAGTAATATTTCCTAACTCATTTTATAAGGGCAACATTAGCCTGATGCCAAAATCTAGCAAGGACACACACACACACACACACACACACACACACACACACACAAATTACAAACCAATATCTCTAATGAATCTAGATGCAAAAATCATAAACAAAATACTAGCAAATCAAATACAACAATAAATTAAAAAATAAATTAACATCAAATGGGGTTAACTTCAGGAGCACAAGGATGGTTCAACATGTGTAAATTTATCAATATGATATACCATATTAACAAAATAAAGGATACAAATCATATGATCATGTCAATAGAAGCAGACAAAGCATTTGATGAGATACAATGTGACATATATTTATGATAAAATATTTAATAAGATGGTGATATGGATTTTTTGAACTGAAACCTGGATTTTTTTGTCCACCAGACTTGAAGAATGTCCACAAACAGAAGGTGGAAATTTATTGAAGAGCAATATAGCAAAGGTGGAAATTTATTGAAGAACAAATATAGACTCCCACGTGGGGAGGAGGAAAGAGTCCCACAGACTTTCTGTTTTCATGGTTTATAAAGACTGCAGGTCCTGTGTCCTGATATCCCCTCTGATTGATCAATATTTCCTTTCAAATTGGTTGCTATACTAACTACTGAGGCACTTTTGATGATAACATTTGAAGATCGTTTTTTTAGCCAAGTCCAAACTTTTTAAAATTCTAGCTTGATTTTCAAAACATTAGTTTCACTGAATACTTTCATCCCTAAACTGAAATATACTTGAGATTGTTTCTGCTGATCATGCAGAGACATTCAAACTAATACAAACTGTTAAACAAGTCCAGATGCAAAGATAAGGAATAATCTATACAGAATATCATCTTTCAAAATCTGAAAGCAGATGAAACTAGGAAGGAGTTGCTTAGAGTTGAGCAGGCAATTTCCTCAGCCCAAGTAGTATGGGTCCAGCCTGAATTGCCTTTGTTGAGACAAATTAACCCTACTGCATATAGTCCCACTGGAGTCATCTTTCAAAATAAAAATTATCTTGCCATTATTGAATGGGTCCACTTAGGGCATCAATCCTCTAAAACAGTGGTTACATATGTAGAACTAAGGGCCCAATTAATATTTCAAATTAGAAAATGCTGTAAACAGCTTAGAGGGGAAGAGCCCCAGTGTATATACTTCTTCCTCACTGGGAAACAATTAGAAATGTTATTTCAGACTGATGTAAATTGGCAAATTGGGTTAAGTGGATATTCAGAGGAACTTAGCTGTCACATATTAAAAGATAAATTACTACAACTTTTATATAATACCTCCCCCATTATTCCAAAAATACTAGGCAGGAACCTATTCCTGGAGCTTTAATTGTTTTTACTGATGGATCATCTAATGGGAGAGCTGCCTATCACACAATAAATTAAGACCGAGTCATATTGACCAGTCATACTTCTGTATAAAGATTTGAACTAGAAGCTATTAAGGCTGCATTGCAGGATTTCCAAGAGCCTGTTAATATTGTCTCTGATTCCTCTTATGCTTTGAACTTAGTGAATAGAATTGAAACTGCCTGGTTGAAATGGCTTAATGACCAAAGTTTTTTTTTTTTTTTTTACTATTTAAACAAGGTTAGCAGATTGTACAACAGAGACACTATCCTTTTTATATCACTCACATCAGGGCTCATAGTGTCCTGCCTGGTCCTTTAACAAAAGGAAGTACACATGCTGATCAATTGGTTGCTTTATTAAAAGAAGCCTCAGAATCTCATCAGCTTTTACATCAGCCTGCCAAAATGCTGTTTAAACAACTCTCAATCACTAGACAACAGGCAAACAGATTACTAAGAAATGTTACACTTGCATGTTACATCTACCTCAAGAGCCCAACACAGGAGTCAACCCTAAAGGTTTGCTAAGAGACTATATCTGGCAAATGGATGTAATGCATTATACTTCCTTTGGATGCCTTGGGGCATTACATGTCTCTGTAGACACCTTTTCAAAAGTAATATGGGCTACTGCATCTACAGGAGAAATGGCAAAACAGGTTATTAATCATTTCCTAGCTGCTTTTGCTGTCATGGGAGTTCCAAAAATTATTAAAACTGATTATGGGCCTGTTTACACTAGCTTCCATTTCCAGGAATTTTGTAAAATGTGGAAAATTCAGCGCATTACAAGGATACCATATAATTCCCAAGGACAGGCCATTATTGAACAACAGCATCAGTGGCTAAAATCCCAACTTAAAAAACAAAAAGGGGGGATTATGGAGAAATTACCTGTGGGTAGGCTGCACCAAGCCTTAATTACTTTAAATTTTTTCACTTGTGACAAAAATGGAAAGAAGCCTATGGAGATACATTGATGCCAGAATATAACAAAAGAAAATGGTCTAGTTAAATGCAAAGATCCCAAATCTGGTTTATGGAAGGAACCCAATCCATTATTAAACTTTGGCAGAGGGTATGCTTGTATATTTCCAGAAAATTTTTCCAAACCAGTGTGGATTCCCGCTAGAAATATTAAACTACAACAGAGATCCAAGAGAGAAACTACCCAGAATAATGAGGACCTTGCACCTGGAGCCACCCCATGCAGCTACAGACAATCACCTACCTGAGCCACAGAGAGCAGCAACTCCAAGCAATTCACTGAAGATGAAGAGCAGAAGGAGGAAGAGCTGGACAACAAACAGCCCAGAGATCACCCGAGGCATGGTAAAGAAGATGGTACAGATGCCTGAGAACATCTTTCTGGCCATAATAACAGTAATCAACTATATGGTAATATTACCTGGGGTAAATGGGAAAGTATTTAGGACCTATATTCTTGACCCTTCATGGGTAAGAATCCTTATGTGGGCTGATCACCAATATACCAAACACCTTGGTTCATCCAGGAACAACAGGGGTGGGGCAAGAAAGCATAATTACACAGATGTCACCACTCAGCTTCCCTTTTGTATGACACAAAATCAAACCACTGTTCCTTTGTGTGTAAAATTAAAAAGAGGTTTCCAGCTTGCATGGACACCAAAGGAGGGAAGGCAAAAGCAAAAATACATCTACTATCACTACTTACTCCTGGGAAAAGGTGCAAAAAAGTAATTAGACCGTATCTATATAAAAAGAAATTGACAGCAAGTTTGAAATTGAATTGGCATGGTCTGGAACAAAGAATATCCTTACATGATATTATTCTACAATGTCATTATAATTTTTGATATTTTACAACAGCATATTATACAATTATTTCAAACAAACATAAATTAGTTATTTGAATGATTGGCAGCAATTTAAAAAGGACATGAAAGGATTTAATCCTTTTCACTGTGTAGAAGGCCCCTTGGTTAGGCACTTGAACATAATATGTTGGCCCTTTTGCCAAGAAGGGACCCTCTTCTCACAATCTAATTGCCCACAACTGTTACCTGAGTTTTCTGTTCAAGCTGAGGTTGAAGCCTCATGGTGGCTGGTACCATGGCTCTATCTCTCGCCCAATGGTGTGAGCTGGGCTCTCCCTAGAGAAGAAATCTGGATTTCCCAAGATATACAATAAGAGCCAGGGCCCTTCCAATGGCCGAGGTGGGATCCTAAGGCAGGTGCTGGGTGTGGAGGCCACGGGAGCATATACTACCAAGGAGACAGAAATGACCCACACAACACCCTGCTTGGCATCAGAGGATGGCTGGTTAGCCAGAGACAGGTAAGATTCCTCAGGGAAGGAACAACCTAAGACAGGCACAGTTGCATAGGGGCCATCAGAAGAGAACTTGGGGGCCAACAGAGGTGGGGCAAAGAACCTCACCCCCCCAACATTGCAGGGGCTTGAACACTCACCCCTTCTGAGGGAGGTCTCCTGCCCCATGGCTGCTTCGCTTCCCATGCCCAGCTCAGATTGGAACCTAGGTAATAGACAGAGACTTGGCCCAGCCCAGAGCAAGACTGAGTTAACAGACAGAGACTTGGCTATCAGCAGCTGCCTATATATCTAGTACCAGGAATGCTTAGGGCCTACTCAAGAATGCAAACAATCTTTCCCACTAACATTTACAGGGTAAACTAAGATTGTTGTTAGAGTATTAAATTTGACAGTAAAATAGTTTTCAGATTAATTTAAATTGGCTAAATGAAATAAGTGAATATTCAAGAAAATTTAATTGTACTGGACAAAAAGGATCTTCTTAAAATATTAACTAAAATTTATATTGGTAGTTCATCTCATGGTAAAATTGTTTAATATGTGATGAACCTATTTTTATGCAAAAATTAAAAATTTAAAAGTTATCAAGACTGCATTATAAAATTTCCAAAGCCTCCATTAATTCAAAAAAGGGGGATAGTGGAGCAATATCATGTAAGAATTAAAAAATTTTACTTTAAGAAATTAATTTTCTTTTGTGATCCTAACAGCAAGACACCCATGGAAAACACAAATGATATCAAAATAAGCCAAAGGATAACAGCAGGACACCCATGAAAAACACACATGGTGTCAAAATAAGCCAAAGGAAAATCATTTGGGCAAAAATAAAAAGAATCCCAAGTCTAATTTACAGAAAAGATTCCTTTATTAACTTTTGGTCAAGAATATGTTTGTATATTTTTAGAAAACAACTCAAGCACCATATGGATTCCTGCAACAGAGAGGAACTGACAGGTCTGTTCCAACCATGCAGACAGTCCAGAGATGCAAGACGCTGATGACATCTTGCCATGCTAGCAGTCATCAGCTGTGCATCACTGCAGGCAGCCCAGGACTAAACCACAGAGGGTGGGACCTGCATCACCAGCATTTGTCCACCGTCCAGATATCATTGCTGACATGTACACATAAGAAACTATTTGACATTGAAACTGGGACTCAGAACTGTTAGACATTGAAACTGAGACTCAAACATTTTTGTTCTTATATGTTTATCTCTAGTATGCAGATGCAAGATTTTTTAAAGAAAAGAAATGGAGGGGGGAAGATAGATACAGAGGCAAAGAAGCACTGAACAGATTGTCAAACTACAGTGGGAAGGCAGAGGAGGGTGGGGGGCGGAGGCTGTAAGAGATCAACCGAAGGACTTGTGTGGATTCATATAAGCATAACCAATGGATACAAGATATTGGGAGTGGTGGAGGGGGCAGGTGAGGGCATGTTCTGGGGGGTAGAGGAGGCCCGGGGATGGTCAGTGGGGGAAAACAAAGAAAACATATATACTACTATTTGTAAGACTTTAATCAAAAAAATCTCTTTAATTAAAAAAATAAGCAAAGGAAAATCATTTGGGCAAAAATAATAGCATCCCAAGTTAAAAGATTATTTTATTAACTATTGGTCAAGAATATGTTTGTATATTTTCAGAAAACAAATTCAAGACCATATGGATTCTTGCAACAGAGAGGAATTGTCAGGAATGCTCCAACCAGAGATGGAAGATACTGATGACACTTTGCCATGTTAACAGTCAACAGCTGTGAGTCGCTGCAGGTTGCCCAGGATCAAACCAGAGAGGGTCGGACTTGCATTGCCACCATTTGTCCACCATCCAGAACTGAAATACCATTGCTGGCATGTACATATAAGGAACTGTTTGACATTGAAACTGGGACTCAAAAGACTGTTGGACATTGAAATTGGGACTCAAAAAACTGTTGGCCCAGAAAGAAACTTACTGCAGACTGATTCATTTGCTTCTCAGTATGTCCATTGTTGCTTGTCTTATTTTTTGTTCTTATATGTTTATTTCTAGTCTGCAGATGCAAGATTTTTTAAAGAAAAGAAAGGGGGGAGATGCCAGAAACCAATCCTGTCTCACTAATAGAAAGATGTGGACAGGATGTCTGGAAGGCAGGTAAACAACCTTAATTGCTCTGAAAGGTCAGAGCTAAAAAACATTGTTAATTGAAACACCTCTATTTGTTTTTTGTATATTTCTGTTATTGGAATTTTCTGCCTAAAGGCTATGGGCAGATCCTATAGCCATAATAAAAGGGATAGCCAGGCCAGAGCACAGGGAAGTCCTTCCACTAGAGATGGGCTAATGCCTGGCCCCCATTTCCCAAATTCATACTTTTCTAAGTCTTCTTCATTTGTGTTCGGCCTTCTCCAGAACCCGAACCCTGAACTGGAGACCCTGAATCACGTGGGGCATGAAAGGGGTTCCTATAGCTCCTGGGGGGTTTTGGGCTACAATGGGGATTCCAGGGAGAAGAGACAAAGTTGACCAGGAGAAGATTCCACACAAGGCTCAGTTGACTTTTCTGCAAAAAGCAAAATAAGAAGCAGAGAGAAAAAAAGGAAGAGAAGAAAAGAGAAAATACTGGTGCATAAGAAAGTCCACTGACTGATACATGAATGTAGTCCTGCAACTCTGTCCAGATCTGCCACCTCCTTGGGACCAGCCCCCTCCATGTATAATAAGAAGATTAAAACTTACACAATCTTCCGAGGTCATGACTGTAGTGGAGCAGATGCGAGTGAAAGACCACTGGAGCCCAGACCAAATTAAAATTTAGGGAGCCTTTATTAGCCAGCCCGAGGACTGCTCTGCTATCCTGATGCAGGGAGACCAGAGAACAGCCCCGACCCTTTGTGCAGGACCACCTTTAAGTACATTAATCACATCCTTTTTTTGCACAGCAAGCAACCCAAGATAAAACTGTTTTTCCAAGCAACAGCAGAGTGATGCCATTGATGACCATGCCACCCACAGGGTCATCCTGTTCTTCAGAAAGCTGACAGTGTTCTATTTTGCAAGACCTACGTGCTGGGAAGGGACCATGAGACCGTATCTCAATGCCTGGCCTGGTGTCAGCACTGACAACTCTATCGGGGCATAGTCCATGGCCTCAGCAGTGCTCAAAAATTCCCACTCTACAACAATGATACTTCATTAGGACTTCAAAATTATAAACATTTTAGACATAGCTCTGTTATCAGAACCTAGAATTCTGAAACCAATACACATACACACACACACACACACACACACACACACACACACACACACACATACACGCATACGCACATGCACATGCACGCACACACACACACAGATCCTACTTTATAAAAACCCAGGGTGTGTAACATCCAAAATGACCAAAGGCTCAACCAACCAGAAGTCAGTGCTGAGACAGCCCAGCACTGATGACTGCTGCTGTGGGTGCCCTGACTCAGCACTGACTGCTGAGGTGGCTATGGATCAGGCTGAACAGAGGACTGGAGAGAAAAGCAGGGTCTGATCTGTAGCCTCTGTGGCAGCTGTTGATCAGCACTTGCCTCTCTCTTTCACTCCAGCCCTGGCCAGCCACTGATCCTCTCTTTCTCTAGGGCCTCTACTAAGGCTGCTGATCAGCCCTGCATCTCTGATGAGGCCCATTGACAGGCCTAGAGATGCTGACAGGCATAGAAACAAACCAATCAAATCAAATCTTGGTAAAGTGAAAGGAGCCAATGGCTGCCTAGGAGGTAGAGCTTTTGAGGCTGACTGGCATAGAAACTGACCAATTAGAACCAAATCTGGATGAATTGCAAAGGCAGAACCTAAGGTGGGGGATAAGGAGGGGTTTTAAGGGCAACAGCTGTTTGGTGTAAGGTGTAAAAAAAGCAGTTCAATTTTTTAATGACCAGTTTGGCAGTATAGTGCATATGGCTGTCAGTCCAATATAGGAATTATGTATTTTTGTCTGCCAAGAGCATCTCCTCCTGCTGAAAAAGACTTCTCCCCTACATTTAAGCAATCCTATCCTATATAATCTATCTATATTAATAAAAGAGTAATATACTAATTAGACTGGGTTGACTGGCCATCTTTTGGGCGACCAGTTTCCTTTTGGACAAAGCCATCATGGTGTGGGCCAAGGCAAAGAAGGCAGTTGGGCAGTTGAGGGCAAGATCAGGCCAGCAAGGGAGGGCCTTTGGGGTGAATCAGGCTGGCAGGGGAGGAGAAGTGGGGGGCAAGATCAGCCTGGCATGGGAGGGCACTTAGGGGCAATCAAGAAGGCAGAGCCAGTTAGGGATGATCAGGCAGGCAGGCAGGTCAACGGTTAGAAGCCTATGGTCCTAGATTGCAAGAAGGATGCCCAACCACTGGTTTAAACCCTATCCTTGTGGAATTGGGCCTAAACTGGCAGTTGGACATCCCCCAAGGGGTTCCCGATTGGAGAGGGTGCAGGCTGGGCTGACAGAACACACACCCCCCCATGCACAAATTTCATACACCAGGCCACTAATGTATATATAAATATATTTCCCATTGGATCCATAAGTGACTCTTTTCCCACCACTTCCACACATGACCTCATTAACCATTCTTGAACTTCCACCTCATTAACCATTCTTGAACTTCCCTTTGGTACAGCTTTAATGATGACATTTGAACTTCAGGAAGGATGGGAGTGAGAGAGAGCAAGTCCCCAAATTTCTCAATCATGACATCTTTTTTTATTTATAAAAATGTTTAATGTTGATATTATTGCAGGAAACCCCTCTCCCCCTTCACTTTGCCCACTTTCTTCTCCTTCTGCTACCTCCTTCTTTTTTGGCCTTTACCAAGTCATTGTCCATGACGATGGGTATGAATATTATTAGTGCTCAAATGTATCTGCTTAATAAAACAAACTGAAGATTTAGCATAAAAAATCAAGATATGCTGAAGAAAGGAAGTAGATGGCTCACCCATTCTTCCCACCTAATTTCTATAGCTCTCATTCCCAGAAGGACAGAGTTTTCATACTCAGTTCAGAAGAACATCTCAGCCCACCTAATATGGCCAAGAGCAGTCTTTGTTATAAAATCATAGAAATTCCCGAATTTTATTTTATTAACTCAAAAAAGTACTATTGAAGATTTACTATGATTCAAGAACTTGTACCTCTTTAAAATATTGAAAAATCAAGGCAAGTACATTTCATAAATTTTGTGTCCTCCCATGAACAGATTGAAGACAAAAAGATGGAAGCAATCTTATGCCTGCCACATTCTAGTTGTGTGAACTTAGTTTCTGAAGCTGAATTTTCTTATTAATAAATAAGCAAACAGTATCTACTTTGTAGGATGCCAAATAGACTAAGGTTAGGTAAATATCTACACTAATAAAAAATAAACATGCAAATTAACCATCACTCCACTATGCCCACAAGCCAATCAGGAGGGAATATGCAAATTAGGAGAAAGATGATGGCTGCCCAGCTGCTTCAGGCACTGAGTGGCCAGGCAGGGCAGGGCACCTGCTATGAGAGGGAAGATTGAGCTGGGGAGGGTGAAGAGATCTACAGGAGCAGCACTCTGGCCACAGCGAAGACAAATACTGCAGACTCTATAGTCTGCAGCAAAGATGAAGATGGCAGTCTGCATTGAAGATGGCAGACTCTGGTCTGAGTCTACAGCGAATATGGCAGACTCCAGCCAGAGTCTGCAGAAAAAGGAGAGGACTCTGGCTGGAGCTAAGGCCTGGGTCCCAGGTGTTGGAGGAAAACCGGTGCTGGAAGCCAAGGGAAGGAAGGCCTATTGCACAAATCTCTTCATGCAACGGGCCTCAAGTACAATAATAGCAAGAAATATTATCATTACCTAATAAATATTGTTACACAAATTGTTGCTTATATCATGAAGGAACAACAAAGACCCTGGTAAATTGCATTTGGAGAGAGCTCTTAGCATGTACAAGGCCAAAGCTCTGCCTGTCAACTAAAGCCTTATGGAATACCAGTGTTTTTTGAACAAGTCAGTTACTAGCTACCTGATCAACTACACTCAATATTTTCCAGAAAAAAAAAGATGTCAGGGTAACTCACTGAAAACCTCCACATGGGGGATATGATCACCAACTGCACACCTTTTATCTCTAGCTACCAACTCCAGAAATATTCTTGCCAGAGATTTGGGCACCAGATAGGGTAATGTAGATGAGGCCAGTGGCTGCCAGACAGAAATTCTCAAAGTTCATGAAGCTAAGAATGGAAATTGCAGGGCTCAAGAAGATAGCAAATTGGAAGCATGAGCCATAGTTACAGGGTTCGGAATCATGTGTGTGTGTGTTCCAGAACTTCCACCAAATCCAGCAGTGGAGGAGAGAGAGGGGCAGGAAAAACTTCTTTTAAAAAGATTGCCATAAATGGGAAATTTAATTGCTTTAACTCTAAAATAACTTATTGAAGAGCCAATTTCTATAAACCAATACAAGAAAAGCAAAAGTGAAAGAATTTCAATATCCAACAAATAAAGCACTTGTGGTCAGTCACATGGTTGCAGTCCTCCTGTTGGTTATTCTCATTCTTTTTTTTCATTCCAGGTTTTGAAAAATTAGAATGGGAATATATGTCTGCATATTATGAATATTCTTATCAGCATTCTTTCCCTCATAACTTTTTTCTTTCAAATATATTTATTTCTTATAGATTGGAGCATTGTATATTGTGAGTGTCTTTCCTTGTCAATATATACCCACAATGTTATTTTAATGGCTAAGCTGAAGTCTGAATAAAACCCACTGTTCTGTCTCTTATCTCCTACTTTTCACAGAAGTTATTTTATGGTGTAACCTAGGCTGTGAACAATGAACTTTTCTCACCAAAATTATTAACCATATTATTCAATGATAGCTCCCCCCATGAGGCCTGTTCCTCTCTATCTTAATCTTCCATCTGGTCTGAGGACACTACATGGCTTCTTTATTACACACCTTGTCTTCAGTGAATCCTTAGATACAGCACCTCTCACCACAGAGAGCCTCCTAGACCTGACACATCCCAGGACTCATCTCCAGTCAATTCTTCCCTCCCTGTGGACCCCTGAATTCCCATCGTTTGTAATTCTCTCTAAACTAGAAGTCAAAGTGGCTCCTCCACCATCATCATCACCATGTTGTATCTACTTAGTGTTTCATAAGCCTAATGAATGTGTTCCAATTTCTCTTTCCACTTCTGTATACAGTTGTTTGGCTCATGTATTATACTGAAAGTATTTATTGCTGACTGTTGCCAACTATTCCATGTTGTAAGCTATTTAGAAGCTCAACACTATTATATTTTTTAAAATATTTATATATATATATATATATATATATATATATATATATATATATTCTTTAAAGTTTTACAAATAGTGGTACATATGTTTCCTTTTATTCTCCCCCAGTTGGCCTCCTCCCGGGCTTCCCCACACACTAGCACATGCCCTCACCTGCCCACCCCCAGCAGTTGTCTTGTATCCATTGGTTATGCTTATATGCATGCATACAAATCCTTTGATTGAACTTTTACAGCCTCCGTGCCCCATCCTCCCCTGCTTTTCCACTACAGTTTGACAGTCTGTTCAATGCTTCTTTGCCTCTGTATGTATTTTCCCCCGTTTCTTTTCTTTAAAAAATCTTGCATCTGCATACTAGAAATAAACATTAAGAACAAAAAATGTTTTGAGTCTCAGATTCAATGTCCAATAGTTCTGAATTTTGATTTCAATGTCAGAGTTCCTTATGTGTACATGTCAGCAATGATATCTGGATGGTGGAAAAATGGTGTCAATGCAGGTTCTTCCCTCTCTGGTTTGGGCCTGGGCAACCTGCAGCGATGCACAGCTGCTAACTGCTAGCATGGCAAGGCATCATCAGCGTCTTCCATCTCAAGACTGTCGTCGTGGTTGGAACAAACCTGTCAGTTCCTCTTTGTTGCAGGAATCCATATGGTCTTGGAGTTGTTTTCTGAAAATATACAAACATATTCTTGACAAAAAGTTAATAAATGAGTCTTTTCTGTAAATTAGATTTGGGGTTCTTTTTATTTTTGCCAAAATGATTTTCCTTTGGCTTATTTTGACATCATGTGTGTTTTTCATGGGTTTCCTGCTGTTGGTATTACAAATGGAAATTAATTTTCTAAAGTAAGAATTTTCTACATGTAATTTACTTACAGGGTATTTTTCCTTATATGATATTAACCCACTATCCCCCCTTTTATTTTATTAAAGGGGGCTTTTGGAAATTTTTAGATTGCAGTCTTGGTAACTTTAAATTTTAATTTTTGCACAGCACCTATGACTGCTTTAGGTTCTTTGCATGTTAGGAAGTTTTATGATGAGATGAACTACTAGTAGAAATTTTAGTTAATATTTTAGGAACAGCTTTTTGTCCAGTACACTTAAATTTTTTTGAGTATTCACTTATTTCAATTGGCCAAGTTAAATTTATCTGAAAACTTGATTACTCTTTTACTGTCAAATTTAATACTCAAACAATAATCTTAGTTTACCTTGTAAATATTATTGGAAAGGATTATTTGCATTCTTGAGTAGGCCCTGAGCACTTCTGGTGCTAGACTGCATTTATATATAGGACAGCAGTTGGTGGCCAAGTCTCTGTTTGAAACCTGGGTCCCAATCTGAGCTGTGCATTGGAGGTGAAGCAGTCATGGAGGCAGGCGACCTCCCTCAGAAGGGGTTAAGGCCCCTGTAAGGTTAGGGGGTGAAAGTCTGTTCCCCACCTCCGTAGACCTTCAAGTTCTCTCCTGATTGCCCCTCTGCGACTATACCTGCCTTAGGTTGTTCCTTCCCTGAGGAATCTTACCCGTCTCTGGCTACCCAGCCATCCTTCAGGGCCAAACAGGGTGATATGAGGTTCACTTCTGTCTCCTTGGTAGTCTATGCCCCTGTGGCCTCCATGCCCAGCACCTGCCTTGGGATGCCCTTACCTGCTGTCAAAGCCCGGTACTAATCACATATCTTGAAGACTCAGGTTTCTTCTCCAGGGAAGGCCCAGATCACACCATTGGACGAGAGCCAGGTCCATAGTGCCAGCCACCCAGAGGCTTCAACCTCAGTTTGAGCTGAAAGCTCAGGAAATAGCTGTGTGCACTTGGATTGTGAGAAGAGAGTTCCTTTTGGCAAACAGGGCAAGAGGAGCCAATATAGAATGCTCAAGTGTCTTCCCAGTGCCTTAATTCCTTATGAAAGGGATTAATTCCTTTCCTGTCTTTTTTAAATTGCTGTCAAATATTCAAAGAATTAGTTTGTAAGTTTCTTTGTGGTAATTGGACAATATGCTCTTGTAAAATATCAAAAATTACAATGACATTGTAGAATAATATCATATAAGGAAATTCTTTGCTCTGGGCCATGTCAATTCAATTTCAAACTAGCTGCAAATTATTTTTTATAATTTTATATAAACTTTGTCAGAGAGGTAAAGACACAAATTACTTACCTTTGTTCAAGAGGTCAAATATATTGACATTCCCCCTTACTCCCACCACCCCTCACTTACCCTGATGTTTGACAACCTTTTTCCCCCCACAATTTCTTTATTGATTAAAGTATTACATATGTGTCCTTAACCCTCTGTTAACCCCCCAAGCCTCCCCCTACTCATGCCCTCACTCCCCTGGTGTTCATGTCCATTGGTTAGGCTTATATTCATGCATCCAAGTCTTTTGGTTAATCTCTCCTCTTTCCCCCCTCCCTTCTGTACCTTCCCCCTGAGGACCATTGATCAGAAGCATTCTGGTCAATGCTTCTCTGCCTCTGGGTCTGTCCCTGTTCATCAATTTATGTTGTTCATTATATTCCACAAATGAGTGAGATTATGTGGTATTTGTCTTTCTCTGACTAGCTTATTTCACATAGCATAATGCTTTCCAGTTCCATCCATGCTGTTTCAAATGGTAAGAACTCCTTTTCACTCCAGTGTAGTATTCCATTGTGTAGATATACCCCAGTTTTTTATTCCAATCATCTGCTGATGGGCACTTAGGCTGTTTCCAAATCTTAGCTATGGTGAATTGTGCTGCAATGAACATAGGGGTGCATGAATCCTTTCTGATTCGTGCTTCTAGTTTCTTGGGATATATTCCTAAAAGTGGGATTACTGGGTCAAATGGGAATTGCATTTTTAGTTTTTTGAGGAAACTCCATACTGTTCTCCACAGTGGCTGCACCAGTCTGCATTCCCACCAGCAATGCAAAAGAGTTTGTTTTTCTCTACATCCTTGCCAATATTTGTCGTTCATTGATTTGTTGATGATTGCCATTCTGACAGGAGTGAGATAATACCTCATTGTTGTTTTGATTTGCATCTCTCACATAATTAGTGACTTTGAGCATGTTTTCATATGTCTCTTAGCTTTCCTTCTTTCCTCCTTCAAAAAGTGTCTATTTAGGTCCGTTGCCCATTATTCGATTGGATTGTTTTTCTTCCATTTGTTAAGTTGTATGATTTCCCTGTAAATGTTGGAGAGTAAACCCTTGTCTGTGGTGACATTGGCAAATATGTTCTCCCATGCAGTGGGATTTCTTATTGTTTTGTTGATAGTTTCTTTTGCTGTGCAAAAGCTTTTTATTTTGATGTAGTCCCATTTGTTCATTTTCTCTTTGGTTTTCATTGCTCTAGGAGCTGTATCATTGAAGAAGTTCCTGCGGCATATGTCTGAGATTTTTCTGCCTGTGGATTCCTCTAGTATTTTTATGGTTTCCCTTCTAATGTTTAAGTCTTTGATCCATTTTGAGTCTATTTTTGTGCATGGTGTAACTTGATGGTCTAGTTTCATTTTTTTTTTGCATGTATCTGTCCAATTTTCCCAACACCATTTGTTGAAGAGATTATCTTGATTCCATTTTATGTTCATGCCTTCTTTGTCAAATATTAATTGGGCATAGCAGTTTGGGTTGATATCTGGATTTTCTATTCTATTCCATTGATCTATATGTCTGTTCTTGTGCCAGTACCAGGCTGTTTTAAGAACAGTGGCTTTGTAATAGAACTTGAAATCTGATATTGAGGTCCCACCTACTTTGTTCTTCTTTCTCAGGATTGCTACAGCTATTCAGGGTCTTTTTTTGTTCCAGATGAATTTTTGGAAAATTCTTTGTAGTTCAGTGAAATATACCATAGGTATTTTAATGGGAATTGCATTGAATCTGTAGATTGCTTTGGGTGGTAGTATGGACATTTTAATGATGCTGATTCTCCCAATCCATGAATATGGTATGTTCTTCGATCTATTTATGTCTTCCTCTATCTCTTTTTTCAGTGTCCTGTAGTTTTTTGCATACAGGTCTTTTACCTCCTTAGTTAAGTTTATTCCCAGGTATCTTAATTTTTGTGTGTGTGTGGGATTGTTTTTTTAGTTTCTCTTTCTATAAGTTCACTGTTGGTCTAAAGGAATGCCATGGATTTCTTGATATTAATTTTATATCCTGCTACATTGCCGGATTCATATATTAAGTCTAATGATTTTTTTATGGAATCTCTAGGTTTTCTATGTACAATATCATGTCATCTGCAAATAAGGGCAATTTTACTTCTTCTTTTCCAATTTGAATGCCTTTTATTTCTTCTTCTTGTCTGATCGCAGGGGCTAGTACTTCCACCACTATATTGAACAGGAGTGGTGAGAGTGGGCATCCCTGTCTTGTTCCTGTTCTTTGGGGAAATGGTTTCAGTTTTTGTCCATTGAGTGTGATGTTGGCTGAGGATTGTTCATATATAGATTTTATTATGTTGAGATGTGATCCTTCTATTCCCACCTTGTTGAGCCTTTTGATCAAGAAGGGGAATTGAATTTTTGTCAAATGCTTTTTCTGCATCAATTTATATGACTATGTGATTTTTATCTCTCAATTTGTTTATGTGATGTATTACATTATTGATTTGCATATATTGAACCATCTTTGCATCACTGGGATAAATCCTACTTGGTCACGGTGTATAATCTTTCTGATATACTGCTGGATCCAATTTGCTAGAATTTTTTTGAGGATTTTGGCATCTATGATCATGAGGGATATTGCCCTATAATTCTCTTTCATTGTGTTGTCTTTATCTGGTTTTGGTAGTGGGGTGATGCTGGCTTCATAGAATGAGCTTGAGAGTGTTCCTTCCTCTTGAATTTTTTGGAATAGTCTGAGGAGCATAATTTTTAGTTCTTCCTTGAATGTTTGATAAAACTCCCATAATGAAGCTGTCTGGCCCTGGGCTTTTGTTTGCTGGGTGCTTTTTGATGATTGCTTCAATTTCTTCCACAGTTATCGCTCTATTGAGATTTTTAGAATCTTCCCTATTGAGTTTTTGAATTTTGTATTTTTCTAGGAATATGTCCATTTCTCCTAAGTTGTCTAGTTTGTTTGAGTAGAGTTGTTCATAGTATTTTTAAACAATCCTTTGTATTTCTGTGGGGTCTGTTGTTATTTCACCTCTTTCATTTCTGATTTTGTTTATTTGATTCCTCTCTCTTTGCTTCTTGGTGACCCTCACTAGAGGTTCATCAATCTTGTTTATCCTTTCAAAGAACCTGCTCTCAGTTTCATTGATCTTTTGTATTGTTTTTTTGGTCTTTATGTCATTTATATCTGCTCTGATCTTTATTATCTCCTTCCTTCTGCTCACTCTGGGCTTTTCTTGTTGCTCTCTTTCTAATCCTTTGAGTTAGTTTATTTACTACCTTTTTTCCTGATTTTTGAGGCAGGCTTGTAGAGCTATGAATTTCCCTCTTAAGACTACTTTCATTGTGTCCCATAGATTTCAGATTTTTGTGGTTTTGTTGTCATTATCTCCCAGGATGCTTTTAAATTCTTCTTTTATCTCATTGATAACCCAATCATTGTTTATTAGCATATAATTCATTTTCCAAGTGTTTGAGATTTTTGGATCGTTTTTACCGTAATTTATTTCTGATTTTATGGCATTGTGGTTTGAGAAGATGCTTGGTATGATTTCAATCTTCTTGAATTTTGGGAGACTTTGCTTGTGACCCAATATGTGGTCTATTTTTGAATATGTCCCATGTGCACTCAAGAAGAACGTATATTCCGTGGCTTTTGGGTGAAATGTTCTGAAGATGTCAGTTAAGTCCATCTGTTCTAGTGAATCATTTAGGATTGCTGTGCGTTTGCTGACTTTTTTGTCAAGAGGATTTATCCAGTGATGTCAGTGGTGTATTAAAGTCCCCTACGATGACTGTATTGATGTCGATCTCTCCCTTCATATCTTCTAAGAGTTTTGTTATGTATTTGGGTGCTCCTGCATTGGGTACATATATGTTTATCAGGGTTATATCCTCTTGTTGTATCAATCCCTTTAGTATTATAAAGTGGCCTTCATTATCTCTTGTTATGGCATTTACTTTAAGGTCTATTTTGTCAGATATAAGTATTGCTACCCCAGCTTTCTTTTCATTTCCATTTGCTTGAAAGATATTTTCACATGCCTTCATTTTCAATCTGTGTGAGTCTCTTGTTCTGAGGTGGGTCTCTTGTAGTCAGCATATATACGGGTTGTGTTTTTTTATCCATTCAGCCACACGGTGTCTTTTGATTGGGGCAATTAGTCCATTTACTTTTAAAGTTATTACTGAAAGGTACTTGTTTGTATTCATATCTATTTTTGTGTCTGCATTCCTTCCTACCGGTTTATTTCTTCTTTTTACACTATTCCCTTCAGCATTTCTTGCATTGCTGGTTTGGTGGTGATAAACTTCCTTAGCCTCTTTTTGTCTGTGAAGCTCCTGATTTCCCCTTCACTTTTGATAGATAGTCTTGCTGGATAGAGTATTATTGGATTCAGTACTTTACTTTGCAACACTTAATATACCTCCTTCCAATCCATTCTAGCCTGATGTGTTTCTGTTGAGAAATCATTTGATAATCTGATGAGGGTTCTTTTATAGGTCTCTCTCTCTCTCTCTCTCTCTCTCTCTCTCTCTCTCTCTCTCTCTCTCTCTCTCTCTCCCTTTAAGATTTTCTCTTTGTCGTTGATATTTGCCATTGAAACTATGACGTGTCTTGGTGTTGATCTTTTGGAGTTGATCCTGCTTGGGACTCTTTGTACTCGTGGAACTTTTTTCTTCCCCATATCTGGGAAGTTTTCGGTCATTATATCTTCAAATAAATTTTCTAATCCTTGCTGCTCTTCTTGTCCTTCTAGCAGTCCTATTATACATTTGTTACTTTGTTTCCTGTTGTCCAAAAGCTCCCTTAGTCTTTCCTCCTGTTTTTTAATTTTGTTCTCCAATTGCTGTTAGGTTTGAGCTTGTTTCTGTACCTGATCCTCTAACTCACTAATTCGGTCCTCTGCTTCTTCTAGTCTACTGTTGAAACTTTCCATGGTGTTTTTGATTGTAGCTATATCATTTTTAATTTCTTCCTGATTCTTACATAGGTTGTTGATTTTCTCATCCATCCGATGTATAAATTCCACGACCATTACTCTGAATTCTTTTTTGGTCATGGCGCAAGCTTCAGTTTCACTAATTTCCTTTCTTTGCGACTCCTCATTTTCTTTCTTCTTGCTATTCTATCGTCTCCCCATTCTGACAATCACCAGAAGGTTCACACTTTGAGTTGCATGGACCTGGGCTGTGTGCCATGGGAACTTCCCACCACCTGTGTATCACTGAAGTGCTCTGACACTAGGGTGTGTGGGTGCTGTGGGTTGGTGGGAACCAGGTTTTCCCAGGGTCATTGTTCCCAGAATTCTGTGTGATCTCGTGTGCACACCTAGAATCAGGGACCTTGTCTGTACCACACTCTTGGCATGTGTTGAAAATGGTACCTGGAGTCCAAGTTTCCCTGTGTCTGCACCAAGAATCCAGTATTAGAGTCTGTTGCCTTATAAGGTTTCTCATTGAGGGTCAGGGTTCCCGAGTGTGCATGTACCAAGATTTGGAGTCACTGGCTCTTAGTGTAGATATGTTGTGAGTCAGGGGTGCCAGGCACATAAGGTAAGACACAGAGACAAGTCAGTTGTACTAAGTGCTGCCACTCGCTGGGAAATTTTGGGTTTTGATCACCATGGGGGACTGGGTTGCACAATAGCTCTGTGGTGTGCCTGCACTGTGGAAGACTGACTTCCATGAGTGTTTGCCCTGTAACCAAGTCAGGTGGCACTGATGCCCTGTGGGTTGGGTCACTCAATTGTGACTGCGTTGCAGGAGGCCACCTCCAGTCTCTCAAATTCTCTTAGCAGTACTGAGGCTCCTGATCAAGCTCTCAGGCTCCACGGCCCTATTCCCTGTCTAGGAGTTTTGGCCACAGGCATGCACAGGAGCGCAGAGCATGTTCCCAAACCCAAGATCCCCTGCGGTAGCTGAGAAAGCGACTTTTCAAGCTCCAAGCTCTAATTACTGTCTGAGCGCTTCGGCCACATGTGTGCACGCACACACACACACACACACACACACACACACACACACACACACACACACGGAGCTTTCTCCCAAGTCCAAGTTCCCCTGGGATATCTGGGGAAGCGACTTTTAAAGTTCCGAGCTCCAATTTCTGTCTGAGCGCTTCAGCCACAGGTGTGCTCACAGGCGCAGAGCTGTCTCCCAAGTCCAAGTTCCCCTGGGGTACCTGGGAGAGCACGTTTCTAAACTTCAGGCCTGCAGTTTCCTATAGGGGTAGGGGAGTTGTGGCAGGTCTATTGGTTACTATTAAGCTATCTGCAATCCTGCAGGGAGGGCAATAGGCTCCTTGACTCACAGAAATCTGCTGCCAGGAAGTCTGGACTCCTGTTGTCTGTTGGTCTGAAGCTGTGGCTGTAATTCTCTGTCCCCAGTGGCTGTAGGTCCCTGGCTTGAGTCTAAGATGTGATTGATTGAGCGCAGAGTCCCAATTCAGGCAGTTCCGCTTTTCAAGATGGCTTGGTCTTCGCCACTGTGCCAGTTGGCCTCCCAGGAGTGTCTGCCTTGTTTGGGGGGCTCCACCATCCAGGAATGCCTGGTTTGGCAGCCCCTTGGAGGACCTGCAGAGTCTTACTGTCCCTAGTTCACACACACACACACACACACACACACACACACACACACACACAGACACACACACACACCACGTGCTATACTCTTCTCTATGGGTTCCTCACTCTCTCCCTCCCTACCTTTCTTCTGATTGCCATCTTCTTGGTCCTGATGTTTGACATGCTGATAGACTTTTTTCAGTATCTGGATCCATTCTTGCTCATCAGTCTATGCTGTTCATTATATTCCACAAAGGAGTCAGATCATGTGATACTTATCTTTCTTTGCCTGCCTAATTTCACTAAGTATAATGCATGTGAGCTCCATCCATGTTGCAAATGGTAGGAGCCCCTTCTTTTTTACCGCAGCATAGTATTCCATTGTGTAGATGTACCATAGTTTTTTAATCCACTCTTCTACTGATTAGCACTTAGGCTGTTTCCAAAACTTAGCTATGGTAAACTGTGCTGCTATGAAAAAACCTGCATATATCCTTTCTAATTCCTGTTTCTAGTTCCTTAGGATATATTCTTAGGAGTAGGATCACTGAGTCAAATGGGAGTTCCATTTTTTAGTTTTTTGAGGAAACTCCATACTGTTCTCCAAAGTGGCTGCACCAGTCTGCATTCCTACCAGCAGTGCTCAAGGTTTCCATTTTCTCTGCATCCTCGCCAGCACTTGTCATTTGTTGATTTATTGGTGAAAGCCATTCTCACAGGTGTGAGATGGTATTGCATTGTCATTTTTATTTGCATCTTTTGGATAATTAGTGCCTTTGAGCAAGTTTTCATATGTCTCTGGGCCTTCTTTTTCTCTTCTTTCAAAAATATTCTATTTAGCTCCATTGCCCATTTTCTTTATTGGGTCATTTGTCTTCCTTTTATTAAGTTGTATAAGTTGCCTGTATATGCTTGAGTTTAAACCTTTATCAGTGATAACATTTGCAAATATGTTCTCCCATACCATGGGTTTTCATGTTATTTTGTTGATAGTTTTTTTAGTTGTACAAAAAAAATTATTTTAATGTAGTACCATTTGTTTATTTTCTCTTTAGCTTCGATTGCCTTAGAAACAGTGAAGAATTTCTTTCAGCATATGTCTGACATTTATCTGCCTGTGGATTCCTCTAGTATTTTTATGGTTTCCCATCTTATGTTTAAGTCCTGTATTCATTTTGAGTTTATTGTTGTGAATGGTGTAAGTTGGTGGTCTAGTTTCATATTTTTGCATGTATCTGTACAATTTTCTCAACACTATTTGTTGAAGAGATGTCTTGACATCATTTTATGTTCATGCTTCCTTTGTCAAATATTAATTGGCATACTGGTTTAGGTCGGTATTTGGGTTCTCTATTCTATTCCATTGGTCTATATGTCTGTTCCTGTGCCAGTACCAGGCTATTTTGAGAAAAGTGGCTTTGTAAAACAGCTTGAAATCAGGTATTGATATCCCACCAACTATGTGCTTCTTTCTCAGGATTGCTGTGGCTAATCAAGATCTTTTTTTTTTATATTCCAGATGAATTTTTGGAGAGTTCTTTCTAGGTCTGTGAAATATGGTGTTGGTATTTTAATGGGGAGTGCATTAAATTTATAGATTGTATTGGGTAGTATGGACATTTTAATGATGTTGATTCTCCTGATCCATGAACATGGTATGTTCTTCCACCTATTTACATCTTCCTCTATCTCTTTTTTCAGGTTCCTGTAGTTTTCCGCGAATAGGTCTTTTACCTCCTTAGTTATGTTTATTCCTAGATATCTTAAAAATTTTTTTGGTGCGATAGTAAATGGGGTTGCTTTTTTGTCTCTCTTTCTGTAAGTTCACTATTGGTGTATAGAAACGCCATAGATTTATTGGTGTTAATTTTGTATCCTGCTACATTGCTGAACTCATTTATTGAGTCTATTAGTTTTTTTATGGAGTCTTTCTGGTTTTTTTTTATGTACAATATCATGTCATCTGCAAATAAGGATATATTTACTTCTTCTTTTCCAATTCAGATGCCTTTTATTTCTTCTTCTTTTCTTGTTGCACTGGATAATACTTTCAATACTATGTCGAACAGGAATGGTGATAGTGGGCATCTTCGTTTTGTTCCTGTTCTTAGAAGAAATGGTTGTAGTTTTGCCCATTGAGTATGATGTTTGCTGTGGGTTTATCATATATAGCTTTTATTATGTTGAGGTCTGATCCTTCCTTTCCCACCTTGTTGAGAGTTTTTATCAAGAAAGTGTGTTGGATTTTGTCAAATGCTTTTTCTGCATCAACTAATATGACTCTGTGATTTTTATCTCTCAATTTGTTTATGTGATGTATTACATTTATTGATTTGCGGATATTGTACCATCCTTTTATTCCTGGGATAAATCCTACTTGGTCCTGGTGTATGATCTTTCTGATGTACTGCTGGATCTGATTTGCTAGAATTTTCTTGAGGATTTTGGCATCTATGTTCATGAAAGATATTGTCCTGTAATTCCCTTTCATTGTGTCGTCTTTATCTGGTTTTGGTATTAGATGATGCTGGCTTCATAGAAAGAGTTTGGAAGTGTTTCTTCTTGTTGAATTTTTGGACTAGTCTAAGGAGCATAGATTTTAAATCTTCCTTGAATGTTTGGTAAAACTCCCCTGTGAAACTGTCTGGTCACAGGCTTTTGTTCTTTGGAAGCTCTTTGATGACTGCTTCAATTACTTCCATAGTTATTTGTCTGTTTAGATTATTTCTGATTGAGTTTTGGAAGGTTATATTTTTCTAGGAATATATCCATTTCCTCCAGGTTATCCAGTTCATTGGAGTAGAGTTGTTCATAGTATTCTTTTTTAGCAATCCTTTGTATTTTGATGAGGTCTACTGTTATTTCACTTCTTTCATTTGTGATTTTAGTCCTCTCTCTTTGATTTTTGGTGAGTCTGGCAAGAGGTTCATCAATCGTGTTTATCCTTTCAAAGAACCAGCTCTTAGTTGTTTTTTTTTTATCTTTTGTATTGTTTCTTTGATCTCTGTCGTTTATCTCTGCTCTGATCTTTACTATTTCCTTCCTGCTTGAATTTGGAGAGACTTTGCCTATGACCCAGTGTATGGTCTATCTATGAAAATGACCCATGGCACTTGAAAAGAATGTATATTCTGTGGCTTTGGGGTGAAATGATCTGAAGATATCAATTAATTCCATCTTATCTATTGGTTCATTTAGGATTGATGTGTCTTTGCTGATTTTTCATTTAGAGGATTTTTCCAATGGTGATAGTGGGGTATTAAAGTCTGCTATTATTATTATATTGCTGTCAGTCTCTCCCTTGATATCCTCCAGGAGTTTTTTATGTATTTGCGTGTTCCTGTATTGGATGCATATATGTTTACCAGAGTTATTGCTTCTTGTTGAATTGCTCCCATTAGTATTATGAAGTGGCCTTCCTTATCTCTTGTTATGGTCTTCATTTTGAGATCTAATTTGTCAGATATAGGTATTGCTACCCCAACTTTTTTTCCATTTCCATTCTCTTGAAGAACCTTTTCTCATCCTTTCATCCTCAGTCTATGTGGGTTTTTTTTGTTTTTTTTTTTTGGAATGGTTTTCTTGTAGACAGCAGATATATGGGTTGTGTTTTCTTATCCAGTTCTTTCCCTATGTATTTTGATTGGAGCATTTAAGCCATTTACATATAATTTATTATTGATAGGTACTTATTTGTCACCATTTTTGTTCTTTACCGCTGTGTTCCTTCTTTGCTTCCTATTTCTTTTCTTTTCTCTTTCTTTCTTTCTTTCTTTCTTTCTTTCTTTCTTTCTTTCTTTCTTTCTTTCTTTCTTCTTTCTTTCCTTCTTTCTTTTTTTGCTTCCTATTTCTTTCCATAGCAGACCCTTTAGCATTTCTTGCATTGCTGGTTTGGTGGTAATGAATTCCCTCTGTCCTTTATTGTCTGTGAAGCTCCTGATTTGACCTTCAATTTTGAATGTTAGCCTTGCTGGGTATAGTATTATAGGATTCATACCCTTCCTTTCCATGTCTTTGTATATTTCACTCCATTCCCTTCTGGCCTGGTGTGTTTCTATGAGAAATCAGTTGCTAGTCTGATGAGTATTCCTTTGTAGGTGACTTTCTGTCTCTCTCTAGTGGCTTTTAAGATTCTTACTTTGTCATTGGTATTTGCTAATTTGATTATAATGTGCATTGGCTTTGGTCTTTTGGGGTTCCTTTTGCCTGGGAATCTGTAAGCTTCTTTGGATTTGTGTGGGTTTTTTTTTCCTATATTAGGGAAGTTTTCTGTCATTATTTCTTCAAACAAGTTTTCTATTCCTTTCTCAGTTTCCTGTCCTTCTGGAAGCCCTATTATGCAGATGTTGTTTTGATCATGTTGTCCCAAAGTTCCCTTAAGCTCTCCTCCTGCTTTTTTTTTTTAGAATCTGCTCTTCTTGGGTATTTTTTTTCCTACCTTGTCTTCCAGCTCACTGATATGGTCCTGTGCTTCTTCTAGTCTACTGTTGATTCAGCTTTGTCACTTTTCATTTCTTCTTGGCTCTTCATTTCCTCTTGGTTCTTACTCATATTGTCAAATTTGTCTTCCATTCTTTTCAGCTACCTTATGACCATTTCTCTGAATTCTTTCTCTTACAGGTTGCTTGCCTCCATGTCGTTTACTTCCTTTTCTGGTGAGGCTTGTTTTTCTTTCACGTGCAGGCTGTTTTTTTGTCTCCCCATGGTCTCTCTTCTCCGTGTGTCTGGTTTTGTAGTTCTCACTCTCCTGCATTGATTTAAAGGCACAAAATACAACACAACCAGGTGCAACACACCAGGCACTGAACAGGAACGTATTCACAGTATTGGTAACTCGAAATAAAGGTGTTCGCCAGAGAAAGGCATATTAGAGGATAGGTGAGAAAAAATAGAGAGTAAAAGAAAACACCCACCCCCCCCCACACACACACAATGTCACACACCCACACACACAAAAGAAAGGAAGAAAGGAATGCCAAAATAAAATTGGGAAAAGGGGGAAAAGAGAAAAGAGAAAAAAATTCTAAGGGAAAAATGGAAGAGAATAAGAAAGGAAAGGGGACCACTATAAATATGGAGAGAAAATTCCTATTAGGAGAGCCACAAATCCCAACAAATGGTAGCAACAAGTACCTGGAGAGTAATACAAACTACAAACAAAAACTAATATCAGGTGAGGTGAAGGAAAACAGAAGCAAAAATCAAACAAAAAACAAACAAATGACAACAACAACAAAAAATACAAAAGAAAATAATAAGCAAACCAATCTCACAAACAAACTTAAAAAATCGATATAATCAACAGTCAAGTAAACAACAACAACAGGACAGAAAGAAAAACAATTTAGGATAGTGAAGACAGAGAAGCGAGAGGTGTATATGGACTTGGAGCAGGGGCTTGGATATTAGATATATAAGTTGGGTGAAATTTTAACAGGGTGTAAAAAGAAAGAATAAGGAAAATCTAAAGCAGGAAATGGGTAAGAGAAACAAGACACCAAATGGGAAATGTTAGTAAGAGAGTGGTGGCATAAAGGTGGAGTTGAGATAGAGTAAACAGATGCTGAAGTTAAGATGAAAATAGCCCGTAGAATATTAATCCCAAAGAGCAAATAAAAGGACACTTCAAAAAAGGTGAAATAGTAGTAGTAATAAAGCTGATTCCTTAATTTATGTTACACAAGAGCCAATTTGTGATTCAGTCCCTGGGTGGCAGTGTTTCTGGATTGACCCCTGGGTCTATTGGTCCTCTCTAGCCTGAACTAAGATCCTGATACCCCTGTGG
The DNA here is from genome assembly GCA_027563665.1 of Antrozous pallidus. Classification (NCBI taxonomy): domain Eukaryota; kingdom Metazoa; phylum Chordata; class Mammalia; order Chiroptera; family Vespertilionidae; genus Antrozous; species Antrozous pallidus. The sequence goes on from CM050513.1 coordinate 9,670,944, forward strand.
TACTCAACTGCCCCAGATCTGGCTCTCTAATGTTGATTTCCTGCTCTGATCCCCAGGTTTCAGAAAAACAACTCTCCCCTGGAGTCTCTCAGGGTGTCTCCCACTAGGTGATCCTATGCTCTGGACTTAGTACTCAGAAGCATGGCGAGGAAAGAAGGCAAGTGTGGGAACTCCAGTTGGGTTTAGCAGCCAGCACACTCCTAACATTTTTGGGCTGTCCTTTTTTGTCAGATCTATATGGGCTGCTTTCTAGGGATCCCTTCTGTTATCAGCTCTGAAGACCCCTTCCACATTCATGGATATTGCCAGCCTGAACAGCCATGAATTTTTTTCAGGTGCAGACTTACCAGGTTCCTTCAGCTCCCTTCATGCCCATGTTTCTCTCCCCTGCGGGGAGTAGTGACCCAACCCAATCCCAGGCGAAATCTGACCATTCTGTGGTGGAGTGCAGAGATCCTCTTTCAACACCATTTTATTAACAAATTCATAACTGAGCACTCAGGCTCCTTATAAATACATGTGAGGAGACAAAAAGAAGCAATCAGTTAACCAAAAGTTGGCTTTCATCTCCAAGGAGACATCTCTTTCCACTTTTAATTTAGAGTAACCTGCCCAAGAAATCATGTTTTCAGAATTATTAGAAATATTCTGCATGTTATTTAGCCAGGAAGACTATAGCTCACCTGAAACTCACATGAAATTAGAAGAATTTAGTTTTTTTTTTTTCTTCCAGTTTTGACTCAAGATAAAACAAATCAGGGCTGTGGAGGCAAGGATGCTCCTGATTCTTTATGTAGCACCCAAGCTTACAGGAATTTGAGAGTCACAAAAATCCTACCCATAATACATTTCTTTTGCTCCGAGGCAAAAATTGTTTGTAAAAACTTTTCTTTTGATTTTTGTTATCCAAATAATTCCAGCTTAGATTGGAACTCAAATATTAATCTGATAATGACACTGTTGAGACACATTCTCTGACAATTGATCTCATATGACTTCCCAGGGTTTACTTTAGCCATTTTCTGCATTCCTTTCCAGCCAAGTTTTGCCCACCTTTAAAACCAACCCCCAACCTCATCACAACCATCATCTGGGAGGAAAAAGACCCTGAAGAGCATGTCTTAAGATGATTACTATGTGCTTGGGAATATCCTTTAATTTAAATTTTGTGTTATTTTATTTTTAGCTTCAAAGCTTTTGCAGGAATGAACACCTGTCTTTCGGGTCATTATAAGAAATTGTCAGGTATCTGACATACTTTGTTTTGTCAAGTCTTCCAGCAGTGACACCAAGATAGAAGTCACATTTTAATTAATGATCAAAGCAAAGGACACCTGTAAAGCTGGGGTGGGCTTCTAAATTCTTTGATATTCGGATCACATATCTGAAAAGGCCTTTTGGTTCTCTTTGTCCTTTCTTGGAGATCAGCTTAAGCCTCGTTCCCCTACCCCCCTTGCAAAGGCAACATATTTAGCTAACCTGAGCACTGAAATTATGGGTGACAATGTCCATTCACACAGGAACTCTTGAAACCTTCTAAAAGTCATACTCTATGATCAAGGACAAAATGCCCCACTGCACTGGAAATTTGTGGCCATGCTGCCTAAAACACAAGGGCCCTCAGGAAACCTCAGAAATCCTTGAACTTGACAATAATTTAAGGAAACTACTTATGGCCTGTTACTGCAAAAACAAAGAATGTATACTCATTCAGAAAATTCAGAATTCTAAGTTCAACTATAATTATTCCATCTTACAGGCAGAAATCAGGTATTTTACATAAGCTAAATGCAAAATTAGTTATATATGTTTATAGTATATGTGATATATAACATACTATCAACCTATTGATATATTATTAATATAATAACATATAAATTAAATAATATTGATATATAAATATACATCAATATTAGCATGTTTATATGTTAAACATGAAATTCATGCATGGGAGGCTGTTCCTTAGCCTGGCTTTCACCCTCTCCAATCTGAGACACCTCAGGAGATGTCTGAGTCCTAACTGCTTGCCTGCTTGCCTACCTGATTGCCCCTAACCACTTCTGCCTGCCAGCCCAATCATCCCCAACTGCTCTCCCCTGGTGTCCTGATCGCCTGCAACTGCCTTCTCCTGCCGTCCCAATTGCCCCCAACTGTGCAGGCCCGATCATCCCCAATTCCCCTCCCCTGCCTGTTCACCCCCAACTGCCTTCCCCTGCCAGTCATCTTGTGGTGGTCATCTTGTGATGGGCATCTTGTGGCAGCCATCTTGTGATGATATAAGGATGTTGCACAAGGGCAGGAGGACAACCTAGGCTTTTATTAGTATAGATAGGATAAATATAGTATTGCATACTATATATGCTATATATACTAATAACAGATAGAGTAATCTCTATACTCATACATACTAATAATATCCATGGAGAAAATGGGACAATTGAAACTCAGCTATAAAAGGTTGCACTGACATGTAAAAGTAATTTGGTTTCACTTGACTGGCTACTAGAAACAATATTTAAAATTTTTTACAAAAGTGTAAATATAGTAAAGTATAAAGAATAAAATTCAGAAATAATCCCCTTCATATTTTAGTGTACTTTTATGCATTTTAATGTGAATAAAATTGTATTATTTGAACACACTGGATGTATAATTTTATATTCTTTTAAAAACATTAATATAAGTATTTTCTTTTATTGTTGAAAGTGTCAGTGAATATTACTTAGTGACTATATAGTTATGTATCCTATGATCCTCAATAATTTACTTGATTATTTGATTTTCTCTAATTTTGTGCTAGCAAAAAGCATCACAATGAAATACAATAAAATAAGCTGTAAAATTCCTGATGCAAAGTGCTAAGTTGTCTTTCAAATAGACCATCAGTTTACAATTTTACCAGACATAATAGAAATGCCCAATTACCAGTAATTAGTGTTTATTTTTATCATTTAACACTAATTTTGCTTTTAAAATTTCACACTTTTAAAATTACTAACATGGTTGAATATTATTGTTTATCAGACATTTTATTTTTAGTCTTATAACTATATACTCCAATTATTGATTTGCATGAGTTCTTTATGATAGTAAGAGTAATTTTTACTAGGTTTATTGCAAATAATATTCTCCCATAATTTTTTAACTGTATCAATGGAGTTTTTAATGTATAAAGATCTGTAAAGATTTTCAAAGTCTATGCAAGCAAATCTATCACTCTTTCCTTTTATGATTCCTCTCATTGTATCTTATTTCAGAAAATCTTTGGCCATAGAGATAAGATAAATATTTGCCTGTGTTTCCTTATTATTTATTTTAGATCAGCTCTCCCTATATTCATATTTCTTTAAATTAAATATTTATAATAAATTAAGCTTTTGTTCTTCAACACAGCATATTTTGCAAACATTTTAATTATTTTTCAGAAACTAACCAGGAAAAATCTTTGTTTAAGAGAGTCCCAGTTACTCTTACAGGTCTTGAAGTGTCCCCAGTCCCTTTTCTGCCCTGAGTTTATAAAGGGCCAATGTGACAGTTTACGTTACTGTGTTACATGAAGAATTATAGTTTATCATGAAACAATATCCTGAACACAATTTATAACTTCAGAGAGAGAATGGTAATTGTGATGGGCTCTGTTTTTCTAACGAGGTGATCTTGTGGTTTGGTATGATAATTTTAATTAAAGGAAGATTTTGAAGACTTGCCTTTGCTCCATGAAGAGGAAATTTGATGAGAGGCAGCAGTTTAGTATTTGCTATGAAGTTACTCAACTTAAAGCAGCTCTCAACATCTTTTGAAGAAACTACCCTGTAAAGTTAACTACTCAAAGCCATATAATGTAAAGAAATCAGAACCCCTGGCAGGCCAGTCCATTACAGAGAGTGAAGAGTAAAAGTTTCAAAGCTCAGGTCAGTGGAGAAGTCAAAAGTGATATTGTCTGTAGAGCTCTTCCTTGCCTCAAACTGAATATGAGCACCTGTGAAAATTAGCCCATGCCTAACCAAACTTAAGTTAAATGGTCAAAAAATAGTTATCATTCTAACACCAATTAAACCAGAAATTATTAGAGAGCAGCATTCTTCTTCTTTGTGTATGACTTCTGATTCCTAGGAGAAAAAGACATACAGAGATACCATTATTCAAATGTCTCATGTACTTTGAGACCAAACATTAGAGTCCAACCTTTTCTTTAAAAATGATGAGGGTAGAGGGGACACCACTTGATTTATACTGAAAGGAAATCTGCCTATAATGATTAGGGAGTATCAATAATTTAAAATGCATAAGTGGGATTGTACTTAAAAGAAGTGTCACCAGGAGGATAAATGCCTCACTTGGAAACAATGTAGGGCAAAGGAGACAGATAAGAAGGAAGAACTGGAGATGAAGAAGAGTTCCTAGGGTGTCTTACTCTTTCCATACAACAATTGCAAGCTAATTCTCTGTAAATGTAGAAAGAAATAATACTTTGATGTATTATGATCACTCTATTGCAAAATATTTGTTGGAGTGCCCATCCTAATATATCAAAACCCAGGGTCCATAACATCTAAAACGACTAAAGGCCCAACCCATCAGAAGTCACTGCTGGGTTGCCCTGGCGATCCAGCAGTGACTGCAGCTGCTGTGAGCACCCAGACCCAGCACTGACTGCTGAGAGGCTGTGGATCAGGCCCGAACAGAGGCCTGGAGAGAGAAGCAAGGTCTGATCCATAGCCTTCGTGGCAGCTGTTGATCAGCACTTGCCTCTCTCTTCCACTCCAGGCATGCCTTTCTCCTGGGCCTCCACTGGGGTTGCTGATCAGCCCCGCCTCCCTAATCAGGCCTGTTGATAGTACCAGAGATTCTGACTGGCCTAGAAACAGACCAATCAGAAGCAAATCTGGGTGAAGTGCAAGGAGCCAATGGCTGTCTAGGAGGTAGAGCTTTTGAGGCTGACTGGCGTAGAAAGTGACCAATCAGACCTAAATCTGGGTAAAGTGCAGGGTGATTTTGACACTGATTGGCATAGAAACCAATCAATCAGGACCTAATCTGGGTGAAGACAGAACCTAAGGTGGGGGCTACGGAGGGCTTTTAAGGGCAACAACTGTTTGGTGTTAGGTGTAAGAAAGTGGTTCAATTTTTTAATGACCAGTTTGGCAGTAAAGTGCACATGTCCGGCTATCAGTCCAATTATAATGATTATGTATTTTTGTCTGCCAAGAGCATCTCCTCCTAATAAAACAAGCCCCCTCCCACTTAAGCAATCCTATCCTATATTATATATCTATACTAATAAAAGAGTAATGTGCTAATTAGACCGGGTCAACTGGCCATCTTTTGGATGTCTGACTTCCTTTTGGATAAAGCCATCGTGGTGGGGGCTGAGGCAGAGGCAGGAGAGGGCAGTTTGGAGTGAAATCAGGATGGCAGGGTAGGGCAGTTGGGAGTGAAATCAGGCCTGCAGGCGAGGGCAGTTTGGGGCAAGATAAGGCCTGCAGGAGAGGGTAACTGAGGGTGAGATCAGGCTGGCAGGGGAGGGCAGTTGGGGGCAAGATCAGGCCAGCAGGAGAGGGCAGTTAAGGGTTATCATGCAGGCAGCCAGAGAGGTTAGGGGTGATCAGGCAGGCAGGCATAGAAGTTAGGGGCAATCAGACAAGCAGGCAGAGGCTATTAGAGGCAATCAGGCAGGCTAGCAGGTGAACGATTAGGAGCCAGTGGTCCCAGATTGCAAGAGGGATGTCCAACCCACAGGGATCAGGCCTAAACCAGTGGTCAGAAATCGTCCATGAGGTCCCTGATTGGAGAGGGTGCTGGCTGGGCTGAGGCAACTCCCTACCCCATTCACAAATTTAATGTACTGAGCCACTAGTACATTTATAACATAACAGACCCAATGCAAGGTATATGTTATACTAAAGGAAAGTTCAATTGTCCTACACATTCCAAAATATTCTTACATGGGATGCTGAAACTTTGGAATGTTAGAGTATGAATAAATTCTTCACATTCTAGCCTATGCAGACTAGTGTCAATTGCTAACTATTGATTTTTATTATATAAAAAAATAATACTTTTTTTCGTAAAAAGTATAGGCTACCACATAAAATTGTATCACATTTTTAAAATGATAGTATCATAAATAAGGCATTTAAGATTGGAAAAGATCATTGTTCTTAGACAAATTGATAAAGAGAATAATAAATTCGTGGAGGAATACTTTGCCAGGGGTCTACTATAACCAGATAAAATTGGCCATTTTCTTCCCTCTAAGCTTCCACTCCCAACCTGTAAATCCTTAGGCATACAAGTAATTTCACTATAATTTAAGCAGAACTGGTTTTGAATAGTTTTTGTTTTGTTTTGTATTGTGTTTCTTTTTTTTATTTTTAAGAAAATTAAGTGAAAATAGTCACTTCTCCAAAGTGTACATTTGGAAAGCCAAGATACATAAAAAAAAAAAAAATGCTCGAAGTCACTAATCATTCGAGAGATGCAAATCAAAATGACAATGAGGTATCACCTTACACTTGTCAAAATAGCACTATCAACAAATCAACTAATGACAAGTGTTGGCAAGGATGTGGAGCAAGGGAGCATAAGTACACTGCTGGTGGAAATGCAGACTGGTATAGCCATTATGGAAAACAGTATGGAGATTCCTGAAAAATTAAAAATGGAAATTCCATTTGACCCAGTAATCCCACTTCAAAGAATATATCCTAAGAAACCTGAGACACCAATTAGAACGATTATATGCACTTCTATGCTCATAGCAGTGCAATTTACAATAACTAAGATTTAGAAACCACCCAAGTGCCCATCAGCACATGAGTGGATAAAAATGCTTTGATACATTTATACAATAGAATACTATACAGCTGTAAAATAGAGTATCTTACCATTTGCAACAGCATGGATGGACCTAGAAGTATTGTGATAAAGGAAATAAGCCAGTCAGAGAAAGATAAGTATCATATTATCTCATTCATAAGTGGAACCTAATGAACAAAGTAAACTGATAAACAAAATAGATTCAGAGACACAGAAGCATGGAAGAGACTGTCAATCCTTAGAGAGAAAGAGGAGGAGGTGGATGGGTAGGTGGGAAAAGATGAACCAAAAAAACTTGTATGCATATATGCATAACCCATGGACACAGACTATAGTTTGGTGAAGGCCTTGGGGCAGGAGGCAGGGGCCTAGATGAGATCAATGGGGGGAGGGAGGGATATATGTAAAACTTTCAACAATAGTTTTATAAAATAAAATTAACACAAAAAGAAAAGTAAGTAAAAGCACTCATGTAGGCATGATCATCTTGCTTAGCTTCTGAGCCAAAAACCCAGCACATATATTTCATGTACACAAAAGGGGATTGTGGACACAGGTGGGACTGAAGAAAACAATGCAATGAAGTCAAGTCTCATGCATCTCTGTCAGGAAGCATCAACTCCCGCTGAGAACTCATGCCTTGAGTTCCATCTCTATTCTTAACGTGATTTCAAAGAAGGAAAATCAAATCTGGCACTGTCCAAAGATTCACACCTATTTTTCTCTTGATCTTCCCCCTCAAGATCACCCTTTGAACCAGATTTTCTGGGTGAATAGAGATTAAGGACAATTATGGTCTCTGTTTTTCTTTTAATGACCCATACAACCCTGAAATATGCCCATGAACTCTATGGTGAACACATCCATACTACCTGTCTCATCTGTCAAGTGCCATATTTCATTGTTTCCACATGCCACTTTTGGTGTTTGCTTTCAACTTCAATCTGAAAGCTTTACTTTTCAAGTGCTTTCAGTGCTGGGCACTTAAGAGAATTAAATTATCACAAGGCTTTGAGGCAGAGAAGGAATGCTGAGAGATCCCCCAGTAAGGTCCTTTTCCATCCTGGATTTTGCTCATTATAAACAAACAAACAAATAGACAGACAGCAACAACAAACAGGCAAACAGCAGAGAAAGAAGTTGGGAGCACATTCCTGGGATTTAAGAGTGATGCCTCCACTGTGAATGGAGTCCTGGAAGGCTGTTATCTTCATCTGTCTTGTCATAACAGGAGGGCAAAAGCCCCCAAAGAATCCATCTCATTGACATAGAAATGGCAGCTGGAGCTGTTTCCTTTTAAATAAATGTTTGGGGCTAGTACTGTCTATATAATCTTCCCCAGAGCTAAACCCTCACCAGAACAAAAGGGATGACAGAAAAATTAGGTGCGTGCCAAAGTATTCTGAAGTGGGAAGGTGTGAGACATTTCCTGGTCCAGGCTTCAGCCCCTAACACCTCACCAGACTCACACCGTTCATTTTCCACCGGGACCACAGTCTGGTCAAACCCCTGCCTGGTTTCTCAATGAACAAATGTGGATTGTTCACAGTCGGCATGTGAGATCAGGTTCTGAGCCTTCTGTGACAGGCAGATTTTGTGACACAGGAACAAATAAGTAGTTGGAGAGTAAGTAATAAATAACTTGTGTCAAGATGCATTGCTGTGACTATAGACATGCTTGTGCTTAGCCTACAATGCCAGGGGCTGCAGAAATGGGGCAGACCTGAAATTAGGAGAGTTGGCTCTCTCAGAATTTACCTAGAGATCCACCAACAAAATTGTAGCAATCATTAACTGGTTGGGATTAGAGTATAGTAGGTGAAATTTGAATTTCACAGAGTAACACATTTAATATCTATATCTATATCTATATCTATATCTATATCTATATCTATATCTATATCTATATCTAACTATATCAGTCTGTGTGTAATTCCAGTACTGGTATATATCAGATATCATATACACATATCCTATATAATAAAGCCCTAATATGCAAATCAACTGAATGGCTGTTAGAAAGACTGGTCACTATGATGCACACTGACCAACAGGGCGCCAACACTCAATTCAGGAGCTTCCCCCTAGTGGTCAGTGTGGTCCCACAGGGGGACATCACTCAGCCAGAAGCCAGACTGATGGCTGGCAAGCTCAGCAGCTATGGTAGAGCCTCTCCTGCCTCCACTGCAGGCAGGAGTAAGGAGTGAGGGGTCCAGACTGTGAGAGCCCTCAAATGTGAGAGAGATGTCTGCCTGCCAGCTTAGGCCTGATCTAGGAATTGGGCCTAAGCCGGCAGGCAGACATTCCCAAGGGGTCCCAGACTTCTAGAGGGTGCAGGCCAGGCTGAGGAATCCCCTTCCCCTACACTAAGTGCACAAATGTCATGCATGGGCCTCAAGTAAGGATATTTAATATAACTAATATTGGGATTGAGGATGGTAGAAATTGCTGGTGAAATTTGAATTCCACAGAGCAACATATCTAATATGGGTGTGATTCCAGTACTAGTACATATCATATATATATAATTATATGTAAGTATATAATGATATATAATACTAAAGGCCCAGTGTATAAAATCATGAACGGGTAGTATCCCTAGGCCTGGCCAGTGATCAGGGCTGATTGGGGCCTTCCAGCTGCTGGCCGGCACCTTCCCTTATTCTGCACCATCCCCTGATGGTCAGCACATATCATAGCAAGCAATCGGTTCACTGGTTGAACTCCCAATGGGACAATTTGCATATTAGGCTTTTCTATATATAGATAACTAATCCTATCTAATAAAAGAGTAATATGCAAATTGCCCATACCTCCTATCAGGCCATGCCCACAGCCACGCCCATCAGCCAATCAGGAGCAAATTATGCAAATAAACCCCAACCAAGATGGCTGTGGCCACTGAGAACAGGAGAGAGGCTTGGGTTTCCCTAGCAACAGAGGAAGCCAAGCATTCCTCCTGCTGTTGCCAGCCTAGGCCTCCACTCAATGCTACAAAGTTTCAATTATAGAAGATATATTCCAACAGAAATGGCGGCAGCCATGGAGCTGGAGAGAGCAGAGGCTAGGGTTGCCGAGGCAATGGAGAAAGCCAAGCTTCTATAGCCCTAGCACCTAGGCCTCCACTCTAGGCTACAAAGTTTCAATTATAGAATTTAAGTAAACCCAAACAGAAATGGCTGTCCCCACAGAGCGAGCAGAAGGCTTGGCTCTGCTCCAGGCTACAAAGTTTCAATTGTAGAATATAAATTAATCCCAGGGCCTCCACATGGGTCCCTGGGGGGCATGGCCGACCTGAAAACCACCACAGGCCCCTCACCCAGGCTGCCCCATGCCCCAAAGGGAACCCCCACCCTAACCCAGGACACCCTTCAAGGCAAACCAGCTGGCCCCCACCCATGTACCAGGCCTCTATCCTATCTAATAAAAGAGTAATTTTCAGATTGACCATCACTCCAACACAAAAGAGGGTTGCCCCCATGTGCTCAAAGATCCTGCCCCCATGTGGACACAAAATGGCCACCACAAGATGGCCAGCAGAGGGAAGTTCCAGGCCTGCAAAGGAGGGCAGTTGAGTTCTATCAAGCCTGTAGGAGAAGCCAGTTAGGAGTGACCAGGCCAGCAAAGGAGGTAAGTTGGGGGCAAACAGGCTGGCAGGGGAGCAGTTAGACATCAATTAGGCTGGCAGAGTATTGGTCATGGGGTGATCAGGCTGGCAGGCAGAAGTGGTTAGGGACAATCAGGGAGGCAGGCAGATGAGTAGTTTGGAGCCAGCAGTCCTGGATTGTGAGAAGGATGTCTGACTGCACATTTAGGCCTGATTCTACTGAGATCAGTCCTAAATGGGCAGTCGGACATCCCTCGAGGGGTCCCAGAATGGAAAGCATGCAGGCTGGGCTGAGGGACATCCCCCACCCCCTGTGCACGAATTTCGTTCACCAGGCCTCTAGTATAATATAAACATAGACATGTAAAATGTATTAGTATTTTTTAGTATATGTGCTGCTAAAGCAATCACTTGTGTGTGTGTGTTTTTTTTTTTTTCATTTTAGGAATAGTATTAAGTGTCTAGAATGAGTGTGATAGTCACACAATGTAAGATAAATAGCCTCTGTTCTGAAGAAGCATCCTTTAGGTCTGTTTATTTAATATGTTTAAATATGCCCTGTAATAACTATGGAGCGTCTCCTCTGCCAGAGCTCATGCTGCTACCTAACAAACCTTATATCTGTTCTTAATACCAACTCTCCCGGCTTCTGGCTGAGTGATGTTCCCCCTGTGAGAGCACACTGACCACCAGGGGGCAGCTCCTACATTGAGTGTCGGCACCCCCTGGTGGTCAGCGTGCATCATAGTGACCAGTCTTTCTATCAGCCATTCAGTCGATTTGCATATTAGGGTTTTATTATATAGGATATGTGTATATGATATATGAAATAGAAGTAATGAAAGTAAGTTAGTTGTGAGGTAAGTTAACCCAAAGCCATGCAGCCAGAGAGTCTGCAGTCCACTCTATGTGGCTGTTTGTCTGTATTCCTTTTCAGTAAGTCATCACTGGGCATGATTATGACACAACAAGGCATGAGGGCCATAAGGGTGTCATAAGCAAAAGCCACCATGCTGGTGCTGTATGGACACAGTTTCCTACTGAGAGAGACAACTGATGAAGCTTCATAGGAGAAGGGCCTTTGAATTGTGTCCTTGACAATCTGCCCATATTTACAAAAATGAAAATTAGAATTCTGTTTAGAAATAGGCCTGGATATCAGTCATTAATTAAATGGTCACAAGATTAGTGAACCATTTCATCAAAATTTTTGTGTCAATTCAGGGGTCCAAGCTATTTCTAGCCAGTGTTTCATTGAGGCAGAAAACCCATCTTTGTGGCTGTCAATTGATGGAACTATGAATGAAGCAACAACAGCAATAGGTGTCCCCCAGAAGACTCCCATAATTCTCTCTGTGTGGAGGTCACAGGGCCAGAAAGTAAACAAAATATTCAGGTAAACAGGTTTTCCAACAAAAATCTCTAGTAGTGGGTAATCTGAACATGTGCACAGTGGCATTTTAATAGCTGAATCAGAGATAAGGGCAAATGTCATGGGCTGTCAGCATATCCAGGTTAAAATTAAAATTCTATTTACAACAGTTCTATTATTTCCTTAAAACTTAGTTTCTTTATACACAAAACTAGTGGCCCCAAAATTCATGTACATTAAAAGGGAATTAATTAGAGGAAATACTTTAATATTGCTATTTGCCCTTTCTGTATAATAGAAGGGTCAGAGATGAAAGAAAATTAGTAAAATTAATATGAAAATCTCCTTCCTGTCAGAGTCTGGCGCGCATGGGACCCAGAGTCAAGTTCCCACCCATCCACGCGCACCTCAAAATCACAGGAGATTCAGACCTGGCAGGCCCCACGCCCATCAAGCCCCACAGGGCAGGGGAGCAGCCTCAAGCCCCCTGGCCCAGTGCCAGGCAGAAGCCATGGCCTCAGTCCCCCATGCAGCCTTAAGTCTCCCAGCCTGTTGATGGGGCAGGGGACACAGCCTCAGGTCCTCCGGCACTGGTGCCAGAGCAGGAAGTATGGTCTCAGATTCCCCAGCCCTGCCGCCAGGGTAAAAGGGCATGAGGGCATGAGAGTGTGAGGGTGCCAGGGCATGATGATTATTTGTATATTAGCTCTTTATTATATAGGATAGTGACTATAATAATACTTACCCCAGAGATGTGCTATGAGGATCAAATAAGATACCATCAGATGAAATTCTGCCACATACTGAGCACTGAACAAATACAATTAATACTATTACAGTTAGCAAACTTCCCCTACCTAATCTGTGGAAGCAATTCCCAATGTCTTCTCAGGCTGTTAAATAAAGGTTTAACAACATTTTAAGATATATGGAAAGAAGAATATTGAGTTGTATGAGTGGAACAAAGTTTAAATTTTTTAAGCCATCATCCAGATTTAAAAATTTTGTGTGTCCTCATAAGCAAACATCTCTTCATCAGCCCTCTGCCATGAAAACATGTCATGTAGCCAAAGGGAGAATCCAAAGAGGGTTATGATAGGAAAACTGACAGTCACAGGTGACAGAGGCCTTGAGAAAGAAATCCTCTGCCTCCTCTCCTGCCCAAACTACCCAAACACAAACAGCTCTGTGGGCCCAAGAGTCCCCATTTGTGAAATGACGCTGAACCAGGTGTCCATGGATCCTGTAAGGTCAAAACACCTACATCCATGTGACTTGGCTACAGAAAAGCAAACAAACAAACAAAAAGATGCTCAGCCCTTCTCCCAACATAGAACAAGTAAGTGTGTGAAATGTCAGTAGTTTACCCAATTATGGCCATTTTAGAGATAATGATAGAGAAACAGTCACCAGGAGATTATGTCAACTGTATATGGTCACCTTTGGATTGCCAGGCAAGCATTAAATTAGCCACTTCTTAGTGTGCTCATTTGTTCTCATTACCCTCCTTCCAAGTGAGAAAGGTCTTATTTCAAACCACAGTTTGGTACCCTGATGACCAGGTTTATTCAACCTCACACTTGAGCACTATTAACAAGTTTCAGAAACTGCCCTACCGTTATTAATGTTACAAAAGAAAACCCCCCAAATCATCTAAAATTGTTAATCTAGATCAGTGACTGGCAAACTCATTAGTCAACAGAGCCTAATATCAACAGTACAACAATTGAAATTTCTTTAGAGAGCTAAATTTTCTAAACTTAAACTTCTAATGCCACTTCTTTAAAATAGACTCGCCCAGGCCATGGTATTTTGTGGAAGAGCCACACTCAAGAAGCCAAAGAGTCACGTGTGGCTCACAAGCTGCAGTTTGCTGACTACGAATATAGATAAAACACAGGGGCAACTTCAAACCAGTGTGCAATACTATATCTCTGGTTTATTCAAGTATACTACACATTTAACATCAACTTAGATTTTTCAACTCTCATCACAGGCCTCCCGGTAATTACAGTCAACAGTCAAGTTGAACTCAGCCAGAGAGACAGCACAAGCAGAAATTGAGGGGAAATTTTCAAAGACAAAAACTCCAAATAATTTTAAGAAAGATTTAGACAAAAATAAAGTTTGTCCCAATGTAAGACAATGCAAAGATAATGCATAAGGCCTTGTATCAGGCACACTGGCCACTTCTGCTTTGACAGATAAGGGTGGGTCTCACCCTGGATTGGAACCAGCAGGTGCATCAGCTGGGCCCTTACCTCTTCCTGGAGCATGCCAACCAATCATCAGCCTTTCTGGCTACACAGTTAATGATCTGTTGGTGCCCACACTTTTCACTTTGTCACAACAACTGGGCTGTAGCTGAAGCACAGCTGGCCTCTCGTTTTCCCAGCCCTATAATTTATTTTAACAACTTTAGGGACAAAAGGAAATGGCAGAGTGCCCTGGAGCCCCCACACTTGCTTAAAAAATAAGTTTTGTGCCATGCTATATATATTCTCACAAGTATTTTAGGCAAACAGTGTAGGCAGGTCATGCCCAGAAGGGCACAAAGTACTGCTTACTGTGGGGTTCTTTTTGTCAGGGGCAGTTGAGTTTATATGAGTGTGTGTGTGTGTGTGTGTGTGTGTGTGTGTGTGTGTGTGTGTGTGTGTGTGTGTTTAAAAGAGAAGCATGCCTCTGTGAGCTGGTGGGTTGGTATCAGTGATTGTGTGTGTGGTACCTTGCAAACTATGTGAGCATAAATTCTGCTGTCAAACATAAGGTTGGAGAACACTATCCCACACTGAAACAGATACTTTGAAAGCAATTGCGATTGTTTCCTGGAGAAGACCTAGCCTTGCAGGTAAGCTAGTTTGATTCTCCAATTTCACTTGGGAACTTTGTAAATATGGGGGGACAGAATGAAAGGGAGCTTGTGTGAAATTGAACCACATTTACCAGAGCCTTTGAGTCCAAGGAAATAGTGCTCTCACTATTGAAAGCATCTCAGATGAAAAGCCAACCATGCATACTGCAGCCTAGTAACTTCTGGGCTTGGGATAGTCTACCCCAAGTGTGTGGGATGAATGGGGCCTGGAAACAAAAGGCCTAAGGGTAGTAATAAATAGGAGGTAGGAGAGATAGGAGCTGTGCAGCTGGAAGGCAGAAGGTTTGGGAGCTAGAGGAAGGGGTATGAAGCAGCTACCTAAGAGTGAGGATTTGGAAGAAGTTCTGCCATGTCACAGTCCTCCTTCAGCAATTCCTGGTGATTTTGAAGTTCGATCTTTAGGGAAGCATATGGACAGGAGGCAGTGGAAAGAGCCCTGTGTCTGCAGGCCTTGGGGCAGAGATCTTCCTGAGTGTAGTCTCTCAGGTCAAGGGAGATGAGGAGTGTAGGAGCACCAGCAATTCAACCCACATCTTGTGAAAAATAAGATGCCTTCACCCATCAGTTTGTGCTTTTCCAGAGAATGCAGAACTAAGTCATCACATCAATAATTATTCAGTCAGAAATACAGAATGAGAATTCATCCCTTGTTGTGAGATCATTCACTATTTTTCTTTCTATAATTTTATTCCTATCAGCCAACAAATGTACCATAATTTCCCCATTAAAGTAAAAGTGCCTCTTTGATCCCACATATCCCTATGTCCATCAAAATATTTTCCAGCTCCCTCTATAGCCATGCTACTTACCTGAGTCATCTATATATTCCTGGGTGTCTGTTCTGTGACTATCAGCCCCATTCCAGTCCTGTTATCTCCTTCACAGCTTACTTGGAGCTACCCTTTCAAACATCCAAAGATATCCACATGGTTTAATACACTGGATCATTTGGTCCTCAGTTCAACCACATTCTGTAATTAACAGTTCAACCTCATTCTTTATTTGGCTTCTGAGATACCATAGCTGCCTGTTTTTCCTGCTGGAATTTTCATGGGTCTCCTGTGCTAGTCTCCTGTTGTCTCCCCAGCCTGGGTGATATGAGTGGCCCAGAACTCATTCATTGAACATTATATATTATCATATCTTCAAGTGCCATCTGAATGTTACTTGAATGTCGACACTCCAATTTTGAAACCCCAGTATATGTCTCAATCCTATACTCAAGGCCATATATAAATTGCCAACTTGATATTAGGCATCTAACCCTCATCCCATTGGCTATCTATAGCTCATCAGGCAGGCACTCACCTGGAATGGGTTATTCCTTCCTCTCCTTCAGTCTTTGCCTATACAGTTAGGTTTTCTCTGACCATCCCATTTATATTCAAAACTCTCTCCACTCCATGTACACTCAATTTGTTTTTTCTCCATGGTATTTATGAGCTCCAAACATATTACATATTACAAGTACGCACTGTCCTCCTTACATCTGGTTCACTGCTAAATCTCCAGCACCTTGAACACTTGCTTGGTATACAATTAAGTGCTGAATTTAATGAGTGAATGAAAAAAATTAATGAGCAAACTAAGGAGAAATGAGCCCTAACAAAAGTTTAGAATCTGTAATGAGGATATTACCTCAATTGTAGTATAAGCAAGTCTTCGCAAGGCAGTGACAGTTAAATTAAGCCAAAAACAAAAGAAGTTAGTCAGATGGGTACTGTTTAAAAATATCAAGGTCATCAAACACTAAGAAAGCAGAGAAATTGTCAGCCCAGAGGAGCTTAAGGAGAGATCCCAACTGTGGTGACTTGGACAGGGTCCCAGAGTAGAAAAATGGCATTAGCAAAAGCAAGCAAACAAACAAAAACAGTGCAGTCCAATAAAGTATGAACTTCAGTTAACAATGATGACTGTTTCACTAATGGTGACAAATGTACTCCAATAATATAAATGAAAGGGAGCTTGTGTGAAATTGAACCACAATAGGGGTCCCTACAGGCACACAGAATATGCTGCACTTCTTTGCAATTATTCTGTAAATTTAAAACTATTCTGCAATTAAAAGTTTATTTTAAAAAGAAAAACCTAACTTGTATCTTATCTCCTCCAGAAAGTCCCCACTTTGTAAAGTTTCACTTCTATGACAAATCCTGTACCCGCCGTTGTTCTTGCTCCCAACACCGTATCTGCAAAGTATATTCTTACACTCATATGTTTGCTGTAATATCACTGTATTCAGGCTTCTGGGGTCATCTTTCTTAATAAGAAACACACTTCTCAAAAATCACTGTGATGTTCACTCTGTCTTAGACACATCCATGTTGACAGCTCAGGTTTTCCTATACTATGGGCACTTAATAAGCCTTGAACAAAGCACTTCACCTCTAGAGTTAAAATAGAGATAATGGCACTTAGTTTGATCAGAAGGGCATTTTCTGATAACTAAACTATAGAGTAGTTGCAAGAATTGATTGGTACCCAATCAATTACCGGGTCCTGCTACTTAAAAGTCCTGTGTGCGCTCACTTCTCCAACTCCCCTTCCCCCGTGTCACTATGCTCATCCAAAGTCATGCCATCTGTCCTGAAACATGTTCCCTTCAAGCTGTAGTTTGTCTTCCTGCAAACACTCATCCAGTCCATGCTGACACCTAAATGATCTTTCCAACATGAACATCTATATCATTCCCCTACTCAACACATTTCCACATCACACCCAGATTCAAAATCTTTCTCAGGGCCTCATGTCTCAGCTCATCCCCACTCATTCATTCCTCCTCTCTCACTGTGAGCCAACTTATTGCATTTTTCTTCACTTCTGCCACATGCTCCACCTCTATTTTCAGGATCAAGACCTTTGTAGATATTGTTTCCTTCTGCCTACAAGTTCTCCCTCTTTTCTTCCTCCCTGTTTTTGCCTGATAATCTCAATCCTTCTCAACACACTAGTTTATAAGTGATTTCCCCAGGAAGCCATCTCTTGAGAAAATATACATATTCACCCAATTTTTTCTCATGTTAAATAGCACCCTGTAGACCCACCTTGGTAATACAAGGTAAGATTTATCCTCTGTGAATTTATCTTAGAACTTTGATCCTGGAACTCAGCACAATGAGTGGCATGTAACAGGCAGTCTATAAGCATGAGCTGAACAATTAATAGACCCATGCATTGATGGATTGCTCTGACTACTTCTAAGTACAATGCAACAGTGCTGACATTTCTGCTGGTTGACTTCTTTCACAATGCCTATCTCCTTCTTTGAAATGCATGACCAAAGAAACAAATATTAAAAGTCTCTTTCCATAATTCATGGGAATTATCCAAGGATGCTTGATTTATCTCACTTGTCTTTATTGAACTCTTATCATGTGAGAGTGTGGTCTATATGAGCAATATGTTCATTGTCATAAAATTATAATGACAGGTAACCACATTAAACATGGCCCCAAAAAAAGAAGTAAGATAGATTTTTCACAGCTATCTTGTCAATATTGAAGTCAAACAATATTCATTGTGCATAAGTGGTATAATATTCAGTGTGCATAAGTTGCTTTACACTGCTTCCTTTCAACACAATGATACAATTTCTGGAGTACTGAGGATATTAGGAAAGCAGATTATATGAAACTTTAATGAATATGTCCCTATGTTTTTAGCTGAGCCTGTCCAAGCTCCCATGGTTCACTGAGGAAACTGATCTAATGCAATAATAAGGTCTGTGCTCCCCTCAGCTAAGACACAGCTCCTGTGGTTAATTAATCTTTCTAGGACTCTGACTTATTTGAATTTCACCAAAATGCCTTGAGAGGGGGTTTTCTTGACATGTCTGACTCAGCTTCAATTGGGGAAGACCTGACAGCTTCTCAAAGAAGATGACCTCCTAACAATTGTTTTGTGATCTGTCATCTCCAAAAAAATATCATTTGGGCTGAGTACCTCTTTATACAAAGGTGGTGGGAACTCTCTCTAAACTCACTCTGAATATCAACCAGTCCATAAAAATGTAAGTTCAGGAGTGTATGCAATCAAAATGTGTGTGTGTGCATGTGTGCGTGCGTGCGTGTGTGTGTGTGTGTGTGTGTGTGTATTATACTGTTCACACATCTGGTTTTAAACCTTAGGCCACTTTGCTTTCAAGAGGCCTCATTTTTCCTTCAAAAAGTTATGGATGATTTTTAAGTTAATTCTAGCCTTCAGCTCTTATTCAGAACACAGTTTTTTCTATGTAAGTCAATTTGTATTATTTTTACCAGGAATCTTTAATCTATCTTCTATTAATGGTTTTTAAATTTTCGTTGAATTTTTGACATTTTTCACAAATTGTGCATATTTGTGTGTTTGCACAATGTTCAGAAAAGAGAGTGTCAGATTCTCAGATAGGTCTAGGACCACTCCAAAATTAAAAAAAAATACTTAAATGAAAAGAGGGAAAAGTGGTAGTTAGGAGTCCAACCTCTAGAGATAAACTGACCAAGATATTTAGCCTCTCTAATGCTCTTATACAGGGTTTGTAGGAGTAAAGGATTCATTGCATGGATCACACTATGAAAATGCAAAGGCATTAACAGTATGTTTGGTAAATAGTAAATACTAGTTAGAATTATATTTATACAATTGTCTGCACCCTACAAAGAAACCATCCTTCCTATTCCCAGATTGTAGTCAAGGGGACATAGTAAAAATTCATGGTGTCCAGTTTCTGCTGCCTCCAGGCTGTGGAGTTGCCATACCCATAAATTGGAAGGTCAGGCTGTGAATACCTATCATCTTTAATTTCAAAGGTATGGCTATAAGAAGAATGTTCTCCAGGAGCCAGAGTTCTGAAAGAAACCCTGTTTTTTACAATACCAAGTGTTCCCTAAACTCTCTTAGGTGTCTTGTCATTAAATCAACTACAGTGAGCACACTGGCCTTTGGAAATTACAGTGCACTCATGATTGCTCAACTTACCACAGGCCTTTAGAGCCACTTTTAGTAACAGTCTATTTCCAATACACCAAGTGGTGAGAAGTAGAGACCTCAGTTCTGACCTAATTACAGCTCTTAGCATTTGTCTCCCTTGCCAGCCAGCCTGTGAGCACATGGGGGAGGCAGGGCATGGGGGACTGTCTCTTCAGCATTTTATCCTATCTTCAGGTAGACAGGTGACTTATTGGGCATTTTCCAGTGGCTGATAAGTTTACTGTGATTCTGATTTCAACTGAGGCTATTATATGAAAACTAGAGGCCTGGTGTGTGAAATTCATGTACAGGTAGGATCCCTAAGGTTGGCCAGCGATCAGGGCCAATTAGCGCCTTCTGGCTGCTGGCTGGGGCCTTCATTCATTCTGCACCACCCCATGGTGGTCAGCTCACATCATAGGGAGTGATCAAACTCCAAGTCAAACTTCCTGAGGAGACACTTTGCATATTAGCTTTTATAAATGTAGATTACCTAGATCCATTGCATGCCTATTGTATGCAGAGTGACAACTATGATCTTTTCTTTCAAAACACATACAATCTATTAAAATAATGAATAGTTAATGTTCACATTTGAGAGTAATCTGTAGGAGGCTGCACTACTTTTTCACGATTTTTCATATTTTCCTATTCTTGCCAGACTTCACTGTGAGCACAGTAGACATCCCTTTTCCTGTGATCTTGGCTGTTATGGACTTGGGAAGGGCCTTAACAGTAATTACTGACATTCACTGAAGATTTATTCATCAACTGGAAATTTCTGCAAACATTTACATTCTCACAGAAGCTACATGAAAGAAAGACTGTAGCTTCCCCAAGTTCACAGACACAGCAAGTTGGGCAACTAACATCAGAACTTAGGTCCAATAGCTACAGATCACATTCCCTTACCTAAAGAGAGCATTAAACATCAATCCTGATTGTATCCCCTTCCAAGCCTCACTGGTTCATTCAGCCTGGGAATCTTCTTAGGTGTGGAGCTACCAATATCAAAAAGAGTTCATTCGATGTTGTCAGAAGACCTTCTCCCATAGATAAAACCCAGTGCTACTACTCTTCTGAAGCAACATGGACCACACCTTCTTCATCCAAAAGCCCGTTGAGTGATTGAAGGCTATTAGGTCATCTTTGATAATGATTTACTCCCTCAAGCCTGCAGAGACAACTGTCATTTTCATGTAGTGGCCCTTAGGTTGATTAGAGCCTATGTCTTTCTCATTATTGGTTTCTTCCAATATGACCTTCTCTGTATTTGTAAAAATTCTTTAAAATTAGGAAAGATTGAAAAAAATGTAGGTGTTGTGATTATTATTAAAATGGGCACTCAAGAAATTCAGAGTTAATTGAATTAGACACATCTACTGAAAAACGTTTGATATATCTAAGGGCAAAATATCTAATTTTTTTTTATTTCTTTAGTGAGTTTCAGGAAAGAAAAATAGCAAACTTTTTCCCGCTGATATCTATGACTTCTAGCAGAGAGTTAGAAACAGTTACTTAAAACTTTGTTTAACAAGTGCAAGACTCCCACATGCTCTGGGATTAGTCCTCACATATGGTCATTTATAAAAGGAACTGCCTTCCAGAGAACCCTGAAGAGATTCTTCACAGGAACAGCATGAGTTGTAACTACAGTTCAGAAGGTCTAACCCTGCATGTATGTCCTTGTCCTATGGAGGCTCTAATTTGCATCTCAACAAGTTTACCAGGTATATGTTCAATTTTCACAAACTAACAAAGGAAAAGGGACAGAGACTGAGTATTCATGTAAACTCCCTTGATTATTTAACCACTACTACTACAAATACAGAAAAAAAGATAATTTTGGCAATTTTTTCTGCCTCTAGGAAAATCCAAGTGACATGGTTTTAAATATGTCTTCCTACAAAGAAAAAGGAGGAAGTATATCAGGGCATTTAAGAGAATGCTTTTGGGAACCAGACCAATAAGGATCCCAGTTCCAGATCTTTCCTTTATGGGGTGAGTGTCCTGGAAAAGCTATAGTGGTCTTTAAGATTGCTCCCAGCTAAAAGGGAGATAATAAGGGAACCTCTACTATACTATTGGTTTGAGACTTAAATGAAATAAAGCAATTAGCATTGTACCTATCCCATATATCACAGGTATTGTGATAGCCAATGCTTTTAAACTGAATCAATAAGTGATAGAGTTGAATCTTTGTCCTCTTAAAGGATTTTTGCTACTAAGAGGCAGTTGATTATGCCAGAGCTTGTTTTCATATTGTTCATATGGAAAGGGTACAAAAGCATCCTTACTCTACTCTAGGAATAGATTCATGGATTTCAGCACTCTTGGGGATCTCAGCCTTTATTTAAAAATCTAAGTTGTTTGCTGGCAAACTTCCAAACTCCATTTCATCATCTCTATAACAATAGAAAGGCAGACTAAAATTTGTCTATGAAATAACTGCCATTTAGAAAACACAAAAGAAAATCAATAGAATAAAGTAAATGAAACTGAAAGCTGTTTTTTGAGAAGATATTTTTAAATGAATCAGCAAGCCTTTAGCCAAGCAAACAACAAGGATCTCTTACCCTTTGAGACAACATAGAAAGACCTGGAGATTATTAGGCTAAGATAGTAAGCCAGTAAGAGAAAGACAAGTATCACATAATCAAACTTATATTGGGAATCTAATGAACAAAATAAACTAACAAACAAAATAGATCCAGAGATATGGAAGAATGCAACAGACTGATAAGTGGTGGGTAGGGATAGGAAAGGTGGGAAGAGATTACCCAAGGAACTTATATGTTTATATGCATAACCCATAGACATAGATAATAGTGGGGTGATGGCTTGGGGAGGGGGCAGAGGAGAAAAGGAGGGGGTCAATGATGGAGGCAAAGGGACATCTGTAATACGTACAATAATAAAGATAAAATTTTTAAAAGAAAAAGATACTAATATCAAATATGAAAGAGAGAGCATCACTATAGATCTTCTGACCATTAAAAGGATAATAAAGAAATATTATAGACAGCTCTAGCCCACAAATTTGACAGCCTACAGAAAATGGACCAATTCCTTGAAAGTCACAATTTGCAAGAACTCACACAAGAAAAAATATACAATCTTAATAGGCCTATATCTATTAAATAAATCGAATCAATAATTAGTAACCTTCCAAAACACCAAGTACCAGGCCAAATGGGTTCACTGGTGAATTCCACCCAACATTTATGGAAGAAATTATACCAATTCCAGAAAAACTCTTTTGGAATATAGAAACAGAAGAATATACACTAAATCATTGAAGCCAGGATTACCATAATATAAAAACCAGACAAAGGCATTACAAGAAGAGTGAATTATAGACCAACGTTTCTCATGAACAAACATGAAAAATTTCTCAACAAAATATTAGCAAATTTAATTCAACAATGTTTAGAAAGAACTATACACTATGACCAAGTGGAATATATCCCAGGCATACAAGGCTAGCTCAGTATTTAAAAATCAATTAATGTAATGCATCACATCAAACAGGCTGAAAAAGAAAAATCACATAATCATATCATCAGAGTAGAAAAAGCATTAACAAAATCCAATACCCATGCTTGATACAAAACAACCCCAGCTAACATCATACTAAATGGTAAGAAACTCAAAGTTTTCACAATGTTAGGTACAAGGTAAGTATGCCCACTCTCATTATCTCATTACTCCTTTTCAAGTTTTTTAGAAGTTTTAACTAATGTAATAAGACAAGAAAAGGGAATAAAATCTATATAGTTTGAGAAGGAAGAAATAAAACCATCTTTGTTCACAGATGACTTAATCATCTATGTTATGTAGAAAATTTAAAAAAATCAATTAAAAAAAAAACCTTCCTGGAGCTAAGAAGCAATTATAGCAAGGTTGCAGGTTACTATACAAAAACTGTCAATCACTTTCTTATATACCAGTAGTAAATAAGTGGAATTTAAAATTAAAAACACAATACCATTCTGGAACCTGTGGTTGAGCATTAATCTATGAACCAGGAGGTTTCAGTTTGAGTCCCAAAGCACATGTGTAGGTTGTGGGCTCAAACCTGGGTGGGGGCATGCATGAGGCAGGTGATCAATTATTCTCTCTCATCACTGATGTTTCTACCTCTCACTCCCTTCCTCTCTGACAACACAATACCATTTACATTAGTTTTGTGTAATTAAATTAAATATTTAGATATAAATCTAATAAATATGGACATAATCTATTGAAGAAAACTACAAATATCTAACAAATGAAATAAAAATAACTAAATAAGTGGAGAAATATTTCATATTCATAAATAAAAAAACAATATTGTGAAGATGTCAGTTCTTTTCAATGTGATCTATAGATTCAATGCAATCCAATCAGAATTCCAGCAAGTTGTTTTGTGGATATTGACAAGTGATTCTAAAGTTTATATAGAGAATCAAAACACCTAGATTAGCCCTGATTGGTTTGGCTCAGTAGATAATCTGTGGACTGAAGGGTCCCGGGTTTGATTCTGGACAAGGACATGTACCTTGGTTGTGAGAACATCCGCATTAGGGATGTGCAGGAGGCAGCTGGTGTTTCTCTCTCATCAATGTTTCTAACTCTATTGCTCTCCCTTCCTCTCTGTAAAATAATCAATAAAATATATTTTAAAAGTAATAATAAAGACCAAATGATCCTGATCCATTATCTCTAAAGAAAACAAATACACAAACACCTAGATTAGCCAATAAAATATTGAAGTAGAACAATGTTGGAGGATTGACACATCCAAATTCAAGACTAAATATAAATCAATAGTAATCAAGACAGTGTGGTATTTGTGAAAGGATAAATATATCAATGGAACAGAATAGAAAGCCTAGAAATGGAAAACACAAAAGAACTGAGATAGATAATTAAAATTATGTTTTACACTTAATTCCTAGCACAAAAATCAAGTCATAGAATAGCTAGGGCATGATTCCATGTATATAAAGTTCAAAATCTTTAAAACTTAAGCAATACTTTCCTTAAGAAAAATATGGGGATGCTATACACACTTCATAAGATAATAGTTCCCTGGCTTGGGGACGGGATTATTAATAAGAGGCTAATGAAGACATTCAAGGATAATAGTCATTTTTATATCTTAATTACACTAGGTGCTAGTCCATGGATGTGTACTGAATCTATTGTCCATAGTTTACGATATTTATAGTTTTGCATTTGTTAATAATAAAAACAGTGCAAGAGTGTGAGACAATTGTTTTCTAATAAGATTTCTAATAAGATTTCTAATAAGATTTCTCAAAATAGACATTAAGAAGAGAATTGCAAAGGAAATATATTCTAAGAGAAATGGCTAAAATGTTTCCAGAATTGAAAAAAAAACCCAATGGTTCTCAGTTGAAGGAACCATGGGAATCACAGAGAAAAAGACTATCTAAAAAGAATGGTAATTGTGCTGACAGCCAACCTTACAATAGTAGAAGTAAAAGAGAAAACAAAAAAAAGTGTCTTTGAAGTGCTGAGGAAATGATTATAACCCAGTTAAGGAAATATTCAAGAATAAAGACTAGGTAAGAGAATTTTGGATAAACAAAAATCCAAACCATTTCATTACTAACATACCTATTGAAAAATACGTTCATTAAAAAAGAAAAACCGATATTCAAGAAGAAATAAAGAAATTACCAAATTTATAATTAAATCTCAGTTACCACTATTTGGAAGAGATTCTTTAAAATGGAGAGCTAAAGTACTAGAGAAAAATTATGTGAAAAACAGAAATGGGAACCAAGATGGCAGCATAGGTAAAACACCTATCTTGCCGTCATGCTCAGCAATTTTAATACTACAACTTAACGAAAGAACAAATACCTTCCAGAATCACCAGAAAGCTGGCTGAGAGAAAATTCCACAAATAAAAGTGAAAATAAGACACTGTGACTCGGAGGAACGGTGGAGGACAGCGTTGAAAGATTCGCATGGAGAGAGGTTTGGAGCGTGCCAGCAGAGAGGGCGGGCGGCTGAAACCGGCCAGTTTTCTCGAACGGGGAGACAAAGACGTCCCACTGGACTGATGCTCCAGCTGTGAGCTAAGTCCAGGGAACCCACTATCATACGGGGTGAAAACTGGACAGTGCGAGGGCACACCAAAGCTCAGGTGCTCCACGGGTCTCCCAGCTTGTGGAGAAGGCAGCTTGTGTGAACAGCTCAGCTGCGTGACCATGCAGAGAGCGCTCTGCAACTTGCCCTCTCATTCAGGAAACCGTCAGTCTGCTTTGTTTTACAACCCTGGGTGAGACATTGGGCATGCAGACTCATTTGGGGAGAGTCTGAATTCCCCGGCAGCCGGTGGAGCTTGGCAGCGGCTCTCTCTCAGAGGTTCTGGAAGCCATTGCCACCAACACAGAGTCCCTGGGGCCGCATAGGGCGGAGCTAACGCTGTCTGCTTGGCCCGGAGACTCCCCCCATCCAACCTGAGCACAGCTGAACTTCACAGACAATTGGCCTAGAGGTCATCCCCTCCAAGTACTAACAACGATTAACCTGAGCTTAACTTCAGCAAGACTGTGCAACCCATATCCACCTCAGGTAACTGGGGAGGCTGAGCCACTGTCCCTAGTAGGAAGTCTACCACACAAAGCTAATTGATCAACTCAGGGAAGCAGCCACCATGCAGAGACATGGAAAGAAATCAGATGTGAAAGAAATGGAGGAAAAAAAAACGACTGGACATGGAATTCAAAACCATGGTTATAGGGTTTTTCTAGAGGCTCCAACAAAAGGTCGAGGCCTATAAGGAATTAAGCAAGACCGCAAAGGAAATGAATGAGTCCTACAAGGAAATGAATGAGACCCTCAAGGATATGAACGAGACTCTCGAGGATATGAAAAAGGACCAACCAGAAATTAAGCATACACTGACTGAAATAAAAAATATTATACAAAGACCTAAAAGTGCTCTGGAGCACCCCAAGAACCAAGTTCAAGATTTGAAATACAAAGAGAGAAAATCCACTCAGTTGAAAAAGCAAGAAACCAAAAGAATCCAAAAAATTGAAGATAGTGTAAGGGGCCTCTGGGACAACCTCAAGCATACTAACATCCGAATTATAGGGGTGCCAGAAAAAGAGAGAGAGCAAGACAATGAAAACCTATTTGAAGAAATAGTGACTGAAAACTTCCCAAACCTGGTGAAAGAAACTGACTTAGGAGTCCAAGAAGTGCACCGAACCCCAATATATAGGAACCATAAGAGGACCACACCAAGGCACATCATAATTAAAATGCCAAGAGCAAAAGACAAAGAGAGAATATTAAAAGCAGCAAGAGAAAAACAGATGGTTACCTATAAGGGAGCACCCATATCATTGTCAGCAGATTTCTCAACAGAAACGATGGAGGCCAGACGGGAGTGGCAAGAAATATTTAAAGTGAGAACAGCAAGAATCTACAACCAAGATTACTCTATCCAGCAAAGCTATCATGCAGAATTGAAGGTCAGATAAAGTGCTTCGCAGACAAGAAAAAGCTAAAGGAGTTCATCACCACCAAACCAATATTATATGAAATGCTGAAAGATATTCTTTAAGAAGAGGAAGAAGAAAAAGATAAAAGTGTAAGTTAGGAACAACAAGTACACATCTATCAACAAATGAATCTAAAAATCAAGTGAATTAATAAGCTGATGAACAGGATAAACTGGTGAATGTAACAGAATCACGGACATAGAGAGGGAATGGACTAGCAACTCTTGGGGAGAAAGGGGGTGTGGGAAGTGCAGCAAGATACTGGACAAAAATCATGCAGCTATGAGAGAGGACAGTGGAGGGGGGTGAGGGTGAAGGGTGGGATGGGTACCAGGTGGAGGGGAACTACAGGGTGAAAAAAAGGGGGTAACAATGTAATTAATAAACTGAACAATAAAGATTAAAAAATAAATAAAAAAAGAAAAACAGAAATGGCTCATCAGAGTTCATGTATTATGGGACCCTTGATTATGAATATCTTCTTAAATAATACAGTTATTGGCTAGCTTTTTACCTTATCATTTCAAGAACTCACGTTAAAATTTTAAAGGTAGATACCAGAAGAATATGAATATAATGCATGTATAAGCTCCAACTAATAGAGAGAAGATAGGGGTAATGATAACATTCCAGAACTAGGAAAAAAGAATGTAAGTAAGTATAGAAAATCAGGATTAGATAGAAGAAATTAAACCAAATATAGGAGGAAATATATATATATTTAGGCATATATATATATATATATATATATATATATATATATATATATATGCCTAAGCAACCATTGTGACTGAATGACTGGAATGATAGGAATGATTGGTTGACCAGTCACTATAATGTGCACTAATCATCAAGGAGCAGACACTCAATGCAGGAGCTGACCCCTGATGGTCAGTGCACTCCCACAGCCAACCTCCTGCAGCCGGCCAACCTCCCATGGCTGTTCGGCCCCCCTGATAGGCCCCGATTGGGGGCTGGCCAGCCAACCTCTTGTGGCCCTCCCCACAACTGGCCAGCCCCCCAATAGACCTCTATTGCTGGCCAGGCTGAGGGACCCCTCATGCACTAGGTCTCTAGTAATAAATAAAAATGGACTTAACTTCACAAAAGACAAAATTGCCAGATTTCATTTTTATAAAATAGTATTTCTGCAATAAATAATAATATTGTTATCCTTTGATCCAGCAACTTCACATACATATGTGCAAATGAGGGCATGTACAAGAACTTTAACTGCCACACTGTTTGCAATAGCAAATATATTGGAGATGATCTAAATGCCAGTTACTAGAGACACTGACTAAGACATTGTGGGTTTGTTCACACAACAGAATGTTACTCTGAAATTAAAATAAATGAGCTGACTAGGACAACATCTATCACATGGAGTAATTCAAATCATAATATTGATTGAGAAAATCAAGTTGCAAAAATATACAGAGAATATCTTTCCATATTTATATATCTTCAAATATACAAAACAATACTAAGTATTGTTTTAAAATACAATCACAGAAAATAGAAGCTTAAAATCCTGTATGGGAATACTAAACAATAAACTCAGATCATAGTTTCCTTTGTGAAATGAGGCAGAGAAATGGGACTAGGGAGGAGAGCACAGTGCCTTCAACTATATCTATAATGTTTTCTTCAAATAAGATTATAGAAATTATATATCCAGAGACATAGAAACATGGAACAGCCTGTTGAATTTCAGAGGGAAGGGTGTGGTGAGTGGGAAGAGTTCAACCAAAGAACTTGCATGAGTGTATATAAACCAGACAATAGGGTAGTGAAGGACTGGAGTGGGAAGCAGAGACAGACTAAAGGGGGGAGGGGGAATAGGACCTGTGTAATACTTTCAACAATAAAGATTTTAAAAATAGATTTTTAAAAAGTAGTAAAACACATTATACCTAAGAAAGCTTGGTGAAAGATACTCTAAGTTTGATTATGACTTACTATTACTATTACTTAACACTATTTACAACAGCCCCCACAGAAATACAAAGTGTTGTTAAATAATACTATCCACAACTATATTATAACAAACTAGACAACCTGGAGGAAATGGACATATTCCTAGAAAAATACAACTTTCCAAAACTAAATCAGGAAGAACCTAAAAATCTCAATAGGCTGATAACTATGGAAGAAATTGAAGCAGTCATCAAAAAGCTTCCAGCAAACAAAACCTGGGGGCCAGACAGCTTCACAGAGAAGTTATACCAAACATTCAAGGAAGAGCTAAAACCTATCTTCCTCAGACTATTCCAAAAAAATTCAAGTGGAGGAAGCACTTCCAACCTCATTCTATGAAGCCAACATTACTATAATATCAAAACCAGATAAAGACAACACAATGAAAGAGAATTAGAGGCCAATAAACCTCATGAACATAGATCCCAAAATCCTGAAAAAAATTTTAGCAAATTGGATCCAACAGTACATCAGAGAGATCATACGCCATGACCAAGTAGGATTTATGCCAAGGATGCAAGGATAGTACGACATCCACAAATCAGTAAATGTGATACATCACATAAATTGAGAAATAAAAATCAGTCATATTAATTGATGCAGTAAAAGCATTTGACAAATTCCAACACACTTTCTTGATAAAAACTTTCAGCAAGGTGGGAATAGAAGGATCATTCTTCAACATAATAAAAGCCATATATGACAAACCCACTTCCAATATCATACTCAATGGGCAAAAACTAAAACCATCTCCATAAGAACAGGAACAGAACATGGATGCCCACTCTCACCACTCCTGTTCAACATAACAGTGGAAGTACTACCCATTGTGATCAGACAAGAAGAAGGACTAAAAGGCATCCAAATTGGAAAAGAAGTGAAACTGTCCTTATTTGCAGATGACATGATGTTGTACACAGAAAACCCTAACAACTTCATAAAAATTATTAGACATAATAAATGAATTCAGCAATATAACAGGATACAAAACTAACACCAATAAATCTATGGCATTTCTATACACCAATAATGAACTTACAGAAAGAGAGACTTAAAAAGTAATCCCATTTACCATTGCACCAAAATAAATAAATAAATAAATAAATAAGATACCTAGGAATAAACTTAACTAAGGAGGTAAAAGACCTATATGCAGAAAACTACAGGACACTGAAATAAGAGATAGAGGAAGATATAAACAGATGGAAGAACATTCCGTGTTCATGGATTGGTAGAATCAACAGCATCGAAATGTCCATTCTACCCAAAGCGATCTATAAATTAAAATAGATCTCCCAATTAAAATAGTTCTCCCAATTAAAATACCAATGGTATAATTCACAGACCTAGAACAAACTTTTCAAAAATTCATCTGGAATAAAAAAAAAATGACCCCGAATAGCTGTAGCAATCCTGAGAAACAAACACAAAATAGGTGGGATCTCAATAGTAAATACCAATCGGTATTATAAAGCCACTGTTCTCAAAACAACTTGGTACTGGCACAAGAACAGACATAAAAATCAATTAACTAGAGTAGAGAACCCAGAAATTGACCCAAACCACTACATTTAATTAACATTTGACAAAGAAGACATGAACATACAATGCACTCAAGACAGTCTCTTCAATAAATGTTGTTGAGAAAATTAGACAGATACATGCAAAAAAATGAAATTAGACCACAAACTTACACAATGCACAAAAGTAAACTCAAAATGGATAAAGGACTTAAACATAAGATGTGAAACGATAAACATACTAGAGGAATCCACAGGAAGCAAAATCTCAGACATATGCAGACACAATTTCTTCACTGATAAAGTTCCTAGGGCTGTGAGGGCAAACCTATGACACGCGTGTCAGCACTGACTCACGTAGCCATTATCGATGACATGCAGTCGCATACAGAGAAGTCTGGGGCCGCATGCCAAGAAGAACCTTTCATCCTCCGCCACTGCAAGGCCAGGTGCACGAGCCAAGGATGAAACATTTGCTGTAATGTAGTGTAGACACTCCGTGCTGGAGGTCTGTAGGCCAAAACAACAGAACTCAGGCACAGAGCGTCTACTTCTGGGACTTCCAGTTTGGCCTTTTGGGGATCTTTGACCTCACTTCTGGCCTGCAGAGCAGGGAGCAACAGAATGCCACAGGGGTCGCATCTATGGGGGCCCTGTGATTGCCATTACCACCAACCACATAACCACAGCAACCATCATCCAATCTACTGTTCTGGGGTGTCCTGGATTTTTAATTGACCATCATTACTGAGATAAGTGAGGGGGAGGCTGGGAGAGGCGAGGGCCGTTTTCTGCCATTAGAAATAGAGGCAGCCATCTTAATTTATATAAGAAATGCCATTTTGCAGCACAGTGCAGACTCCATTTCACCACTATTACTGTTGTACATGCTTATTAACCCCTATTTCTGCTTATTAACTCTGCCCTTTCCTAAAAGACAGTTACATGTGCCATTTTGTGATCAGTTAGGCTAGTTAACCCCTAATTGCCTGCAGGAATAACAGGCTATCTATAATTCTATCTATCACTGCCTCCCTGATGGAGAACACCTCCCCCCCAAAAAAAGGTTAAATAAATGGAATGGTAGTAGCAGTAGCTGACCCTTTCAAGAGACATGGAACGAGATGTATGGCATTATAGAAAAAATGGCAGATCATTTTGCATGCTATGTACTGAAATGGTAGTAATAAGAACATAGAATATAAATAGACATTTCGAAACTAATCATTCCTAGCTCTTGAAAAAAAGTGAAGATGAAAGAAGGAATACATTTCCAGTCAGTTACACCTTTATAAGAGACCATCTAATTTCATCCTTAAATTTATAAAAGGCTCTACAAATGTAACATCTGCAAGTTTGAGCATTGCTCACTCAAAAGCTCAGCATGGAAAATAACTCATTGAGGGAGAATTCATAAAAGAAACTCTCCTAAGATGTGCACCAGCTCTATTTCACGATAAGCAGAATAAAGATGGAGTTATTATATTTTTAATATATTTTATTGATTTTTTACAGAGCGGAATGGAGAGGGATAGAAAGTCAGAAACATCGATGAGAGACATCGATCAGCTGGGAATGTGCCCGCAGCCAAGGTACATGCCCTTGCCGGAATCGAACCTGGGACCCTTCAGCCCGCAGTCCGACGCTCTATCCACTGAGCCAAACTGGTCTCAGCTAAAGATAGAATTATTAAGAGAATATCTAAGTTACCACTCAGTAGAAATATCATAAAAGACCGAATAATGAGACTGAACACAAATGTACAACATCAATTAAAGAGACACATAAACAATTGTAAATATTTTTTTATCTCTCTTGAGAGATCAGTTGGCCATTATTGGTCAATATTCTGATGTTCTCACAATAGGAGAAGGGATGATAAAGTTAGTATCAGTGCCAACAACTACATCAGGAAGCGAAATATGTAACGTTGTTATGCAAACATTTCATGACCTAAGCATTAATATCTCTAAAGTTGTGTCAGTGACCACAGATGGGGCACCAAACGTGGTGGGGAAATGAGTCTGATTAGTCAAATTGATTAAAGAAGCTATTGGACATCTGATTGTGCCTTTTCATTGTATTATCCAACAGGAGGTTTTATGTGCCAAGGCAGGATTCACTAACTTAAATGACTTAATGTCAGTTGTTACAAAAATAGTTAATTTAATATCTGCTTGCCCCTTCACAAGAGAGAATTATCTGCACTTTTACTGAAGGTTGATTCCACATACAGTGGACTGATGATATACAATAATGTAGATGGCTGAGCCGAGGCAAAGTTCTTGAGTGCTTTGTGGAGTGCTTGGAAGAAGTTAAGGTATTTCTTGAGGATAAGGATCTGGGAATCTTTTCTCAGCTCAATGATGATAAGTGGGTCAACACCCTCATATTTTTTACAGATATCTCTGTTCATATTATTGAACTGAACTTAAAGTTACAAGGTTTTGGCAAAAATATTGATGTTATGTTTGGATACATAAAAACTTTTCAAAGTAAACTTAAAAATTTCAAGCAAGATGTAGAAACTGATAAGTATTTTTCTCGAGTAACAAAGTATTTTGAGAAAGCCAGTGCAGCTGTACAAAATGAAATGGAATCCTTGCATATAAAGTCCCAGCATGTTTTAGATTCATTACCTGACCAGTTCAGTGATAGATTTAATCAATTTAGAAGCCTAGAACAGACCATCAAAATAATTAAGTATCCTGATGTAATAGTCTACAGTAGTTTGAAATTAAATGGTTTCCAATGTATGCAACTTGATGATTTGAAATGCAACTTGCAGAATTTCAAGACAGCATCTGAGCTCAGGTGTTTGTCGACTTAAGGTCAAAGCTTGAGAATCTGGAAAGATGCCTCTTGGAGAATCAAGAGGAGTGCCACTACGAACAGGAAGTTTGGGGCCAGGTGCACAAAATTCTTACACTGGGGTCAGGGGTAATCCCTCAGCCCATCCAACCCTCTCACACATACTGGGAGTCCTCAGGGGATGTCCAACTGACCGCTCACCCACAGCTTGCACAAGGCCTAAAGCCTTTGGCTGAGACTTTAGGCCTTGGGCACCCAGCCATTGCCTTCCACATTTGCGTTCAGTCTCATTATTCAGTCTTTTATGATATTTCTACTGAGCGGTAACTCAGATATTCTCTTAATAATTGCATCTTTATTCTGCATATCGTGAAAGAGAACTGGTGCATATCTTAGGAGAGTTTCTCCTCACTGAGTGCTTTTCCATGCTGAGCTATGAGGTGAGCAATGCTCAAACTTGCAGATGTTACATTTGTAGAGGATGAAATTAGATGGTTTCTTATAAAGGTGTAACTGCCTGGAAATGTACTCCTTCTTTCATCCTCGCTTTTTTTCAAGAGCTAGGAATGATTACTTTCAAAATGTCTATTTATATTCCATGTTCTGATTACTACCATTTCAGTACATAGAATGCAAAATGTTCTGCCATTTTCTCTAAAATGCCATACATCTTGGTCGATGTCTCTTGAAAGGGTCAGCTACTGCTAGTGCCACTGCCTTACTTAACCTTGTTTTTTTTATTTTTTGGGTTCTCCATCAGGGAGGCAGTGATAGAAGATAGAATTATAGATAGCCTGTTAGCCCTGTAGGCAATTAAGCATTAACTAGCCTAACTGACCACAAGATGGCACATGTAACTGTCTTTTAGGAAAGGATAGGGTTAATAAGAAGAAATAGGGATTAATAAGGATGCACAACAGTAATAGTGGTGAAATGGAGTCTGCACTATGCTGCAAAATGACGTTCCTTATATAAATTAAGATGGCTGCTGCTATTTTTAATGGCGGGAAACAGCATCTATAGCACAGGCCCTCGCCTCTCCGAGCCTCCCCCTTAGTTATCTCAGTAATGATGGTCAGTTAGAAATCCACGACATCCCATAACAGTAGATTGGATGATGGTTGCTGTGGTTATGTGATTGCTGGTAATGGCGATCAAAGGGCCCTCAGAGATGCGTCCCCCGTGGCATCCATTGCTCCCTGCTCCACCAGCTGGAACTGAAGTCAAAGATCTCCTAATGGCCTAACCAGAAGTCCCAGAAATAGATGCTCTGTCCCGGAGTTATGTTGTTTTGGCCTACAGACCTGCAGGACACAGTGTCTACACTACACTACAGCAAATGTTTCATCCTCGCCTACTGCACCTGGCTGTGCTGTAGCCGAGGATTAAACGTCCTTCTGGCATGCAGCCCCATACTTCTCTGTATGCAGCCACATGTCATCTAAAATGGCTTCGCATGTCAGTGCTGACATGCATGTCATATGTTCGCCATCTCAGTCATACACTGATGTACAAAAATTAGATACAGAGGCAGTAAAGCATCAAACAGACTGTCAAATGACAGCGAGAAGGTTAGGGAGAGGTGGGATAGATAAGAGATCAACCAAAGAACTTGTGTGCATGCATATAAGCATAACCAATGGACACAAGACACTGGATGGTGAGGGCATGTGTGGGAGTGGGTTAGGGGGAGCAATTTGAAGATATGCACACATGTGATACATTAATTTAAAAATGGTAAAAGTATCTGAGAGACAAAAGGGGACACTGGGCAAGGTTCCCCTCACTTTATTTCTGCACTGCAGGCCCCCTGTCCCCAACCCACTTCCCATAGCTACAAACTTTAATCTCTAGGCCTGGGACAAAGCTCCTCAGGGAATCCTTGACCTCAGCCCTGACCAGGCCACCTCTTTCTGGGCCAGGACTAAAAAACTCATTAGAAAACAGAGAGAATAGAGGAGTCATTTCTTTTACATGCTTCTCACATCTTTCAATTATTAGCCCTCCTACATGTTTTTTAACAAAAGCAGAAATATCACATTTAAACCCTGAATTGCATTTATTCTCATTTAGAATTTGTAGGCAAAATATGTCCCCTCCAAAGATATCTACACCCCAATTGCCAGAACTTGTGAGTATGGGCAAGGGAATGAAGATTGCTAATCAACTGACCTTAAAATTGGGTGATTATCTTTGATTGGGGTGAGGTAATGTAAACACAAGCATTCTTAAAAGTAGAAGAGAAGACTCAGAGGGAGTTGTAAATATGAAAGAATGGCATGGTGCTGGCCTTGAAGATGGAGAAAGGGAGGCAGCAGCTGAGGAATGTGGACATTTCTAGAAATGAAAAAACAAGAAGAAGTATTCTCTCCTATACACCTTGATTTTAGCTCATAAAAATCACATCAAACTTCTGAGTTATGGAACTTCAAGACAATAAATTTGTTAACTCTTCCCTTTGTCTCAAGATTGCTGGCATGGTCTGAAGATTTCATACTTGTAAGCTAGGTGGAGCCCTGTAGATGGAGTTATATGCAAAATCACTGTCAATGAACCATGGGAGACATCACATAAACAATGATATGAAAGGAACTGTACCTCTGCTTATTCCACCATGTGGAAAATGGACGTATCATTCACTAGAAATAGTTGAAATTGCCAGAAACCAATAATCGACAGAGAGACAAGACACAGGGTATATGACTGAGATGCCAAGGTGGCAATGGATTAAGTGAAAGCTATACTGACTCTCTCCCAGGACCAAAATAGAATTAGAACTAAAATATAGGAAAATCATCCTGAATAACCAACTGAAGACTAGCTGGATAGAAGTTTTATAACAAAAGACTTACAAAGGAGGCCACATCAAGACTGGTAGAAGTACAGAGGTGCATGAGGGCTGGCTCAGATCCCACAGGCAACAGCCGAAGACTTAGAGGGATATCTCAGCTAAAGGGGGTTCCCTCTGAAATGTATAGGGTCTAAACATCAATCTGAGCTCCCCATCCCAGAGCACCAGAACTGAAAAAGGTGCCTCCATAACATCTGTCTTTGAAAAGCAAAACAAAAACTATTTGTTACTTACAAAGAAGATCCCATAAGGATATCAGCTGATTTCTCAACAGAAACTTTATAGGGCAGAATGGACTGGTGTGAAATATTCAAGGTAATTAAAAGCAAGGATATAAAACCAAGACTATTTACATAATAAGGCTATCACTAAAAATAGATAGTGACTTGTCCAAGGAGCAGCAGCCTCATGCAGCCTGCCCCAGTCTGAGGAACAGCATCCACATGCAGCCCAAACCTGCCTTTATAAAGAGCAGCAGCCTCACAAGCAGCCCACCCCCTTCCAATGAGCAGAAGCAATGCCAGCAGTTCATCCCTGCCCACAATCAGCCTACCCCCATCTGAGGAGCATCAGCCACATGCAACCAGTTCCATCCAAAAGCAGCAGTATCATGAGAAGCCCACCCCATTCCAAGGAGCAGAAGTCACATGAGTAACTTTGCCCCTGTCCGCCCAAGGAGCAGCAGCCAATTGCAGCCCAACCTGTCTGAAGAGCAGCAGCTAAGTGAGCAGCCCACCCCCACCTGCCTGAGGAACAGCAGCCCCTTGTTTTGCATCACTTTGTAAATTTACTTGCATTCCTTTCTGTTGATAGTAGCCCATCCCTATACGAGGAGCAGCAGCTATCCAAGAAGCCCACCCCTGTTTAAGCAGCAGTGCACCCAACCAGAGGACCCAACACTGCTGCAAGCAACTGTGGGAGCAGTGACCACAAGAGGACCCACTGTCAACTGAGGAGCAGCCTCTGCCACAACTGCGTGAGGAGTACCCACTCTCTGAGGAGCCAAGGCTGCCCCAGGTGCAGCCCCTGTACAAATAGACACCTAGAAACTTCTGTGAGAGCAAAAATTGAGAGACAAAAAGGCACCAAAGGAAAGAAAAGGAGGAATTGCCAGAGAAGCAGTTAAGTGAAATTGAGGCATGCAAAATATCAGAAAAAGAATTCAGAATAAGAGTGATACAGTTCCTAAATTGGATGAGTGAAAAAAATCAACAAGTTATATGTGAATCAAGAAGAAATAAAGAGTGATATAGCTGCAATAAAAACACTATGGAACGTTTCAACAGTAGACTAGGAGAAGCAGAGGATCAAATTTGTAAATTAGAAGACAGGGAAGCAAAACACACACAAACTGAACTGCAATTAGAGAAAAGGGTTAGAACACCTATTTGAACAAATAATGTCAGAAAACTTTGCTGATGTGAGGAAGAAAAAGTTACACAAGCACACAGAGTCCTAACAATGTGAAACTGAAAAGACGCACACCAAGATACTTCATAATTATAATGGCAAATGTTTAGGACCAAAAGGGAATATTAAAGGTTGCAAGAGAAAGACAAAAAGTTATGTACAAGGGACTTCCCATTAGGTTATCAAATGATTTATCAACAGAAAGGAATGCAAGTAAATTTACAAAGTGATGCAAAACAAGGGACTGAATCCAAGAATACTCTATCCAGCAAGGCTATCATTCAATTAAAGGTGAAATAAGAAGCTTCATAGACAAAAAAAGGCTAAAGGACTTTATCACCACCAGACCAGCCAGGTATAAACTTTTAAAGGAACTGGTATAAAAAGAAGAAATCAAAAAGGAAGAAGCAACACGGGCACAAAAAATGAAAATGGCTACAATTACCTATCAATAACAACTTTAAATGTAAAAAGCCAAAATGCTCCAAACAAAAGACATTGAATGGGTAAATGGATAAGAAAACATGAACCATAGATATGCTGTCTATAAGAGAACCTCTTCAGAATAAGGGATTCACATGGACTGAAAATGAAGACATGGAAAAATATCTTTCATGCAAATGAAAATGAAAAAAAAGTTGGGTTAGCAATACTTATATATGACAAATTAGACCTCAAAGTGAAAGCCGTAACAAGAGATAAGAAAGGCCACTTCATAATACCAGAAGGGATCAATACAGCAAGAGGTTACAACCCTGAATATATATATATTGTGGAAATTGAACCAGTCATCAAAAAGCTTCCAGAAAACAAAAGCCGGGGCCAGATGGCTTCACAGGGGAGTATGACAAAATATTCAAGGAAGAACTAAAACCTATCTTCCTCATACTATTAAAAAAATTCAAGAGAAAGGAACACTTCCAAGCTCATTCTATGAAGCCAATATTATCCTAATATCAAAACCAGATAAAAACAACACAATGAAAGAGAATCATAGGCCAATATCTTTCATGAACATAGATGCCAAAAATCTCAACAAAATTCTAGCAAACCAGATCCAGAATTACATCAGAAAGATCATACACTATGATCAAGTAGGATTTATCCCAGGAATGCAAGGATGGCACAATATCCACAAATCAATAAATGTGAGATAAAAACAAATTGAGAGATAGTCATATCAATTAATGCAGAAAAAACATTTGAAAACATCCAGCATCTATCTGTTCTTGATAAAATTCCTTAGCAAAGTGACAATAGAGGGACCATACCTCAACATAATAAAAGCCTTATATGTCAAACCTACAGCCAACATCATACTTAATGGGCAAAAACTAAAACCATTTCACCTAAGAACAGGAACAAGACAAAGATGCCCAATTTCACCACTCATAATCAACATAGTACTTGAAGTTAAAGCCATAGAGATCAGAAAAGAAGAAGTAAAATGTATCTAAATTGGAAAGGAAGATGTAAAACTGTCATTATTTGCAGATGACATAATAATGCACAGAGAAACACTAAAGATTCCATAAAAATTATTAGACTTAAAAAATGAATTTTACAAAATAGCAGGGTATAAAATTAAAGTTGAGAATCTATGGCATTTTTATATGCGCATAGTGAACTTACAGAAAGAGATTAAAAAAACAACAACAACAATCTCACTTACCATTGCACCAAAAAAATTAAGATATCTAGG
The DNA here is from genome assembly GCA_027563665.1 of Antrozous pallidus. Classification (NCBI taxonomy): domain Eukaryota; kingdom Metazoa; phylum Chordata; class Mammalia; order Chiroptera; family Vespertilionidae; genus Antrozous; species Antrozous pallidus. Next base: position 9,710,364 of record CM050513.1, read on the forward strand.
AATAAACTTAACTAAGGAGGTAAAAGGCTTATACGCAGAAAACTACAGGACACTGAAAAAGAGATAGAGGAAGACAAGACAGATGGAAGAACATACTGTGTCCATGGACTGGTAGCATCATCATCATTAAAATGTCCATACTACCCAAAGAAATCTATAGATTCAATTCACTATCCATTAAAATACCAACAGCATATCTCACAGAACTAGGATGAACTCTCCAAAAACTCATCTGAAATAAAAATAGTCCCTGAATAGCTGCAGTAATCCTGAGAAAGAAGAACAAAATAGGAAGGATCTCAATACCAGATATCAAACTGTATTACAAAGCCTGGGACTGGCCAAAGAACAGACATATACTAGTAGAACAATGAAATAGAATAGAGAACCCAGAAATCAACCCAAACCACTATTCTTAATATTTGACAAAGGAAGTAAGAGCAAACAGTGGAGTAAAGACACTCTCTTCAATAAATGGTGTTGGGAAAATTGGACAGATTCATGCAAAAAATTAAACTAGACCACCATATACAAAAATAAATTCAAAATGGAAAAGGACTTAAATGTAAGATGGGAAACTATAAAAATACTATCAGAATCCACAGGCAGCAAAGTCGCAGACATATGCTGAACCAACATCTTCACCAATACAGCTCTTAGTGCAATTCAGGCTAAAGAGAAAATAAGTAAATGGGTCTATGTCAAAATAAAAAGACTTTGCACAGCAAAAGAAACAATCAACAAAACAACAAGAAAGCCCATTGCATGAAAGAACATATTTGCCAATGTTATCACTAATAAGGGTTTAATCTTCAACAATTACAGAGAACTCATACAACTTAACAAAATGAAAATAAACAACCCAATCAAAAAAATTGGCAACAGAACTAAATAGATACTTTTTGAAAGACATAAGGACAGCCAAGAGACATATGAAAACATGCTCAAAGTCACTAATCATCCAAAAGATACAAATCAAAATGACAATGAGGTACCACCTCATATCTGCCAGAATGGTTACCTTCAACAAATGACAAGTGCTGGTGAGGATTTGGAGAAATAGATAGTCTTGTGAATTGCTAATGAGAGTGACGACTGGTGCAACCACTGTGGAGAACAGTATGGTGTTTCCTCAAAAAACTAAAAATGGGACTCCCATTTGACCCAGTGATCCCACTTCTAGGAATATATCCAAAGAAACTAAAAGCCCCATTCAGAAAGGATATATGCACCCCTATGTTCATAGCAGCACAATTTACTATAGCTAAGATTTGGAAACAGCCTAAGTACCCATTAGCAGATGAGTGGATTTAAAAAATGTGGTATATCTATACAATGTAATACTACACTGCTAAAAAATGGAAAGAACTCCTACCATTTGCAATAGCATGGATGGATCTATAGAGCATTATGCTAATTGAAATAAGTGAGTCAGAGAAAGATAAGTATCATGTGATCTCATCCTTCTATGGAATATAATAAACAATATAAACTGATGAACAAAAACAGGGCCAGAGGCAGAGAAGCATCAATCAGATTATCAAACCACAGAGGGAAAGTAGTAGAGGGTGTGGTTAAGGGGCAGAGATCAACCAAGGCACTTGTATGAACGCATATAAGCATAACCAATGGATGCAGACATTAGGAGGGTAAGGGCATGAGCTGGGTGGGTTGAAGGTGCAAAAAGGAGATAAGTGCACATTGATTTTCTTAATCAATAAAGAAAATAAAAAAGGGAAAATAGATAGTGCAATAAAGAACTAATGAAACTTAACAAAAGGAAGACTTGTAATCCAATTAACTAATGGGCATGTGACCTAAATAGCCACTTCTTCAAAGATAACATACAGATCAACTGGGTATTGAAGGTCCAATATGGTGGCAATTAGTCTTATGAGACAACCAATCACTGAATAAACAGCTTCTGACAACAAAAGAGAGAAAGAAAACAGAGAGGCAGCAGGAGCCTTCTAGGAGCTGCAAGAAATCTCCAGTGGAAGAATGGGTAGTACCAGTGTTGCCTCGCTTCCACTTCACTAGGTCCATGGGAGCTTAATGGAGACTTTAACCTATCTGCAGGATCACTGCCACAGCACACTGATAGCTACATAGCCTGGAGCCTTTCCCCTCTGAACAAAGTAAGCAGGAACAACAGGGCATTATCATACCCACCTGGTGTCTCTGCAGGGAGCTTCTCCAGCTGGCAGTTTAGTGACTCCAGTGCCAGAAGTACCTGCTGGTTCCTAAGCTCTGGAAGTATCTCCTATGCTCCAAGTCCCTGAAGTGCCTGCTGGATTCCAAGATTAAGAAGTATTTCCTCGGAGTGCATGTCCCTTTCCTAGATGAGGCAAAGAGCATTTCACATCTGTTTTCTTGACATTTAAACTGGGTATTCAAAGCAGACTCTCATCAACCTCACCACTGAGTCAGGCTTAAATACATTTCATAACTGATTCTAATCTTTGATATGAGGAAAAGGACACATTCTCAAATTTGAATGCCATATTCATGAACTACAAGTATCTCTTCATTCCACAAAATGTATGTAGCATCATACTAGAAATTAAAAAATAAATCATGCCTAGCTGGTGTGGCTCAGTGATTGAGCATCGACCTATGAACTGGTAGGTTATGGTTTGATTCCTGGTCAGGGAATATGCCCAGGTTGCCATCTCAATCCCCAGTGGGGGGCATGCAGGAGATAGCTGGCCAATTATTCTCTCTCATTATTGATGTTTCTATCTCTTTCTACCTCTCCCTTCCTCTCTAAAATCAATAAAAATACTTCAATAAATAAATAAATAAATAAATAAATCCTATATAATAAAATCCCAGCACCCAAATGGCGGAACAACCAGAACAACTGGTTAACTAGTCACCATCACGTGCACTGACCATCAAGATGCAGATGCTCAACTCAGGGTCTGCCCCCTGGTGGTCATTGTGCTACCACAGTTGGAGTGTCAGTTGGTTGACTGGAATGAGCAGCTGCTCCACTGTGAACTCTGGGATGATGGGCAGGAACCTGTGCTGTGATCCTCAACTCCTTGCTTCAGGCTCTTCCTCCTCACTCCCTACCACTCCTCCAGATGCTTGCAGGCCACACAGTGGCACCGCCAGGTTCCCAGAGCTGACCCTGGAGGTTGGAAGGCAGGTTCGTGGCCACTGCAGGATTGAGGCCTACTCCACCACCTCTCAATGCTATTGTCCCAGGTCCCTTGGAGAGGCAAGTGCTCCAGCTTCACAGAAGATTCTGGACCAGGGAACAGCAGCTGAGAGGGCGGGTCCACAACCGCTCAGCTAACTGGGATGAGTGGCGATCCCACAGTGGGTAGATTCCTGCAGGCCACCACCCCAACCAGTGCATAAATTCCATGCACTGGGCCTCTAGTAAATAAATACATTTGGAACAGGGAAAATCAAGATAGAAGAGTATCTGTACCAGGTGTGGAAGTTTCTATGTATCAGCCCCCAGTGATGGGATCTGGTGAATACAGGAAACATAATGGCAAAGCAATTTTTCAGTAGAGAAAAGCCAAACCTGTTCCTCAAAATGAGCAAAGCTTCTCCCCACATTTTCTTCAAATCAGGGCTTTACCCTGGAACACAAAGAAACAGTCAACCATTTCTAGTCATGTCGCAATGGCAAAAACCTATGTTTGGCAGATTCTTCTGAGAGCAACCTCCCTGTGTCACCTCTATTACACCAAAGCCTAATGACCTTAACAAAGGTCATTGTGAGAAGAGATACCACATGAAAGTCATTACAGTAAATCTCCTATTTACCCTACCTTTTATTACTTCCTTTAGAAAAATATTTTTTAAAATAAGCCATTGTGATAGTAAAAGAAAATCTCATTCTCTATGTTTTTCTCACTAATTCTATTTTTCCTTCAATATAGCCTCTCTTTCATGGATGAACAATAATCCAGAGTCAAAAAATGCAGACATACAGGTTTGGTAGCAAGATAAATTTCAAACCAGATGCAAGGTTTTATACACATTTCACTAGATTTTACAATAGGTTGTGGTGCTACAAGTCAGTATTTCCACTGGAAATAGTGGCTCTCAGCCAGGGCTCAGTGTGATATTTTTTCCAGTAGTATGAGAACCAACTATGTCTTTTTTCCAATATTTTTTTCATGCAAGAGGAAAGAAAATGTTAGATAAATTAGAAGTGGCCAGGTTCAATCCTTGAGGTAACTTTAATTTTGTCCTTTATTCGCAGCTCCTCCCACCCACTCCAGCACTTTGGAGGCTGGGAATTCAAACCCCACACATTTTCTGGATGCACAGAAGTCTCAATCCTTTGAAATTTCTGAAGACCTAGATATCTTGGCCATATCTATGTAATTATGGCCCAATAGTCCTAAAATAAAAAAGTTATGCTTTCTAAAGATATTCACAATGCAATGCATCATTCGGGAAAAATAATACTAAATGCTTGCTCAGGAAGATGGCTGCCTATAGGAAGGCAGACTGCAAGATAGTGCATGAGTGAGAGAACAAAGAGAAAGTGTGTGGTCGCATGGGGAGGGTTTGTTTCTGAGTTTAGGGACAGCTATACTCCAAGGGACCAGGGGGGGTTGCCAGATGGGGTTTCCCTGACAGGCAGCCTCCACTGCTGCTGGGATTCCTCCCAGAGCAACTGGCTCTGATACAGAGACCACATGATTTGAAGGGGAAAGTGGATGTTGTTGGAAGCCTGAAAATCCTGGGAATCTACAACTATGGCACCCAGTGAACAGCTGTGAACCCGGTAACACTGTTCCCCAAGTGGTGAGAGCATGTGGAGTCAGAGGAGCTCTGAGCCTCCTCATGGAAAGGTCAGATTTCACCTGAGATAATGTGAGGTCTGTGTCCTAGGCAGGAGAGAGAAACAGACACGTGAGAGCTGGAGAAGCCAGCAAAGTCTGCCCCCAGAAAAGGCCTCAGCAGTTGGGCTAGCGTAATCCACAAATGTGGAAAGAGATCCACAGGGTTGCTAACAGAAGGGAACTCTAAAAAGCAACCCATAGCTGAACTGGGTAAGAAAGGGCAACCTAAAAATTTTGAACAGTATGCTGGCTGCTTAAACCCAAAGGGAAAGAGACTACACAGACTTGCACCACAGCACCAGAGTTTGCACACTCACTCTGGTTCTTTTTTTCTCTCTTTTTGTTTCCTCTTTAAATACATGATTTTGATTACTAAGCCCAGTACATAGGATCACCCAATTGGGGGCACACTCTAAGAGAATGCAGGAGGAAGTTGTTTTTGTGGAACCTGGGGAACAAAGCAGGGAATAACCATCAGAGAACCAGCTCTGGGGCAGCCCATTTCCCCAAACTGTATTAAGTGCCACAGGGAAAACAATATCTAAACAATAGCTAGAGAGGACCTACAGACCTGGAGGTCAATCCAGAAACACTGCCACCCAGGGGTTGAATCACAAATTGAATCTTGTGTGAACAAATAAAGTAGTATAAGAAACAGAGAAGTACTGCCTGTTTGAAAATCAGGACTATGGCCTACAACACTGAGGAGCAGTGGAATGCAGGGAAATTTAATACTGTCCTGAATAGGACACAGGTGTGCCAAACAGAACAGTAGAGGAAGTGAATGACCTTCACTACTGCACATTTTTATTTTTATTTTTTTCATCTTTCACGTAAGAAACTAAATTATTTTTCCTCATTTGATTTTACATTTTTAATTATTACATTTTTATTTTTAATCAATATTATTACTACTACTATTTTACCTTTTGTTGAAGTGTCATTTTCTTTTTATTTTATTTTGGGATTAGTGTTCTATATTCTATTTTCATCTTGTCCTTAGCATCATTTTACTCTATCTCAATTTTACCTTTATGCCAACAGTCTCTTTCTCACTATTCCCCCTTTGTTGTCCTGTTTCTCTTACACTATTCCTGTGTTAGATTTTCCCTATTCCTTCTTTTTATGTCCTGTTAAAATTTCACTCTACTTATATATGTAAGTCCATACACATGTCTCTATTCTCATTCTTCCATATCCAAATTTTTTCTTTGTGTCCTTTGTTGTTGTTTGCTTGATTGTTGATTATATTGGTTCTTTTATACTTGCTTGTGAGATTGTTTTTCTTTTTGTTGTTGTTGTTGTTGTTGTTTTTGCTGTCTTTTCCCTCATTTTGCTTGATATTAGTTGTTGTCTTTAGTTAGCATTCATTCATAGGTATTTGTTGCTGGCATTTGTTGGGATTAGTGGCTGTTTTAGTGGAGTTTTCTCCCTATATAACTAGGTTCCCACCCTCCTTCTTTTTTATTCTCTTTCTTTTCTCTCTTACTTTTCATTAATTTTCCCAATTTCACTTTTGCACTCCTTTTTTCTCTATCTCTCTTTTTGTATTTTCTTCTCTTCTTCTTTATTTCCTATCCCCAAATTCTTTTTTCCCTGGTGGTCACCTTTATTAGTATTGTGAATACATTTGTCTTCAGTGCCTTGATTATTGTATTTCGTGCCTTTAAATAAATGCAGGAGAGAGAACTACATAACCAGACACCCAGAGGAGAGAAATCGTGGGGAGACAAAGGAAAAGCGGTGTATGAAAGAAAAGCAGGCATCAACAGAAAAGGAAGTAAATGAAATGGAGGCAAGCAACCTGTCAGACAAAGAATTCATAGAAATGGTCATAAGGTGAGTGAAAAGAATGGAAGACAAATTTGACAATATGAGTAAGAACCAAGAGGAAATGAAGAAGAACCAAGAAGAAAAGAAAAATGACATCACTGCTATAAAGAATTCAGTAGAATGCATTAACAGTAGAATAGCAGAAGCAGAGGACCACATCAGTGAGCTAGAGACAAGGTAGGAAAAAATACCCAAGCAGAGCAGCTTCTAAAAAAATTAAAATAAATAGCAGGAGGAGAGCCTAAGAGAAATTTGGGACAAAATGAATTGAAACAACATCTGCATAATAGAAGTGCGAGAAGGAGCAGAAACTGAGCAAGGAATAGAAAACCTGCTTGAAGAAATAATGACAGAAAACTTCCCTGATATAGAGGGAAAAAAGTAACACAAATCCAAGAGGCTCACAGATCCCAAACAAAATGAACCCCAAAAGACTGACTCTAGGCACATTGTAATTAAATTAGCAAACACCAATGACAAAGTAAGAATCTTAAAGGTGGCCAGAGACGGACATAAAGTTACCAACAAAGGATTCCCCATCTCAGCAGAAACACAACAGGCCAGAAGGGAATGGAATGAAATCCACAAAGTCATTCAAAGGAAGGGTCTGAATCCAAGAATACTGTATCCAGCAAGGCAATCAATCAAAATTGAAGGTGAAATCAGGAGCTTCACAGACTAAAAAGGACAAAGGAAATTTATTACCACCAAAGCAGCAATGCAAGAACTGCTAAAGGGTCTGTTGAAAAAAAGAAGAAATGGGAAGCAAAGAAGGAACACTTGGGTAAAGAATAAAAATTGTAACAAATAAGTACCTATCAAAAATAACTATAAATTTGAACGGATTAAATGCCTCAATCAAAAGACATAGAGTAATTGAGTGGATTAAAAAAACATGAATCATATATCTATTGTTCACAGGAAACCCACCTCAGAAAAAAAGATGCACACAGACTGAGGGTAAAGAGATGGAAAAAGGGTTTTCAGTCGAATGGAAATGAAAAAAAAAAAGCTGGGTTAGCATACTTATATCTGACAAATTAGATCTCAAAGTAAAGGATATAACAAAAGCTAAGGAAGGCCACTTCATAGTACTAAAAGGAGCAGTCCAACAAGAAGAAATAACTCTGGTAAACATATATGCACCCAATACAGGAGCACCCAAATAAATTAAAAAATTCCTGGAGGATACTGAGGGAGAGATTGACAGCAATACAATCATATTAGGGGACTTTAATACCCCATTATCGCCATTGGACAAATCCTCTAAGCCAGTGGTTCTCAACCTTTCTAATGTCATAACACTTAAATACAGTTTCTCAGGTTATAGTGTTCCCCAACCATAAAATTATTTTCTTTGCTACTTATAAATGTAATTTTGATACTATTAAGAATCACAATGTTAATATCTGTTTTTTCTTATGGTCTCAACCTGGTTGAGAACCACTAGCAGGGTCGCGTAAGACCATCTGAAAACACAGATATTTATATTACGATTCATTAACAGTACAAAACTCTAACAAAATTAAAGTTATGAAGTAGCAAAGAAAATAATTTTATGGTTGTGGGTCACCACAAATTGAGGAACTGTATTAAAGGGTTGCAGCATTAAAAAGTTGAGAACCACTGCAAAAATCAGCAAATGAACATCAATTTTAAATGACTTACTAGATCAGATGAAATTAATTGTCATCTTCAGAACATTTCACCCCAAAGCCACAGAGTATACATTCTTCTCAAGTTCACATGAATCATTTTCAAAGATAGACCATATATCAGGTTATAGGCAAGGTCTCTTCAAATTCAAGAAGATAGACTAAGCATCAAGCATCTTCTCAGATCACAATGGCATAAAACAAGAAATCAACTACAATAAAAACAATAAAAAAATCAAACACTTGGCGACTAAAAAGCATGCTATTAAACAATGATTTGGTTACCAGAGAGAACAAAGAAGAAATAAAAAATATCATGACTACAAATAACAATGAAAACACAACAATCCAAAGTCTATGGGATACAGTGAAAGCAGTCTTGAGAGGGAAGTTCATAGCTCTATAAGTCTACCACAAAAAAACAAGAAACAATGGTAATAAATTACCTAACCTTACTATTTAAAAAGTTAGAAAGAGAGTAACAATAAAATCCCAGTGTATGCAGGAGGAAGAAAATAATAAAGATTAGAGTGGAGATAAATGACATAGAGACAAAAAAAAAAAAAAAACTACAAAAGGTCCATAAAACCAAAAGCTGGTTCTTTGAAAGGATAAACAAGATTAATAAACCCAAAACCAGGCTCACCAAGAACCAAAAAGAGAGGACCAAAATAAACAAAATCAGAAATTAAAGAGGAGAAATAACAACAGACCCCACAGAAATACAAAGGATTGTTAAAAAGTATTATGAACAACTTCTGTTCCAACAAACTAGACATACTAAAGGAAATAGACATATTCCTAGAAAAATACAACCTTCCAAAACTCAATCAGGAATAACCTAAAAATCTCAATAGGACAATACCTATGGAAAAAATTGAAGCAGTCATCCAAAGCTTCCAGCAAAGAAAGGTCTGGGGTCAGATGGCTTCACAGGGGAGTTTTACCAAACACTCAAGGAAGAACTAAATCTATTGTCCTCAGACTATTCCAGAAAATTCAACAGGAAGAAACACGTCCAAGCTTTTTATATTAAGCCAGCATCACCCTAATACCAAAACCAGATAAATACAACACAATGAAAGAGAATTATAGGTGAATAACATAGATGCAAAAATCCTTAACAAAATTCTAGCAAATCAGATCCAGCAGTAGATTATAAATATCATACACCATGACCAAGTAGGATTTATCCCAGGAATGCAAGGATGGTACAATATCCACAATTTAATAAACGTGATACATCACATAAACAAATTGAGATATAAAAATCTCACAGTCTTTTCAACTGATGCAGAAAAAGCATTTGACAAATCCAACACCCTTTCTTGATAAAAACACTCAGTAAATGGGAATAGAGAGATCATACCTCAACATAATAAAAGCCTTATATGACAAACCTACAGTCAACTTCATACTCAATGAATAAAAACTAAAACCATTTCCCCTAAGAACAGCAACAATACAGAGATGTCTCACCATTCCTATTCAACATAGTACTGGAAGTATTAGCCATTGAGATTAGACAAGAAGAAATAAAAGGTATTCAAATTGGGGAAAAAAAAGAAGTAAAACTGTCTCTATTCGCAAATGACATGATATTGTATATAAAATACTCCAAAGATTGCATCAAAAAATATTATAGTTGGCAAATTAATTTGGCCATGTAGCAGGATACAAAATTAATGTCAAGAAATCTCTGGCATTTCTATACACCAATAGTGAACTTACAGAAAGAGAGACTTAAAAAGCAATCCCATTTACCATCACACCAAAAAAAAATTAAGATACCTAGGAATAAATTTAACTAAAGAGGTAAAAGATCTATACACAGAAAACTAAAGCACACTGAAAAAAGAGATAGATGAAGATGGAAGAACATACTATGTTCATGAATTGATAGAATCAACATCATTAAAATGTCCATACTACCCAAAGCAATATATAGATTCAATATATTGCCCATTAAAATACCAACAGTATATTTCACAGACCTAGAAAGAACTCTCCAAAAATTCATCTGGAATAAAATAGCCACACCAATCCTGAGAAAGAAGAACAAAGTAGGTCGAATTTCAATACCAGATTTCATGCTGTATTACAAAGCCACTGTTGTCAAAACAGCCTGGTACTGGCACAAGAACAGACATATAAATCAATGGAATAAATAAAGATCCCAGATATCTACCCAAACCACTATGCTCAATTAATATTGACAAATGAGGCATGAACAAACAATGGAGTCAAGACAGACTCTTCAATAAATGGTGTTGGGAAAATTGGACAGATACATGCAAAATGTTAAACTTGACCATCAACTTACACCATACACAAAAATAAAGTCAAAATGAATAAAGGACTTAAACATAAGACATGAAAACATAAAAATACTAGAGGAATCCACAGGCAGAGAAATCTCAGACATATGCTGAAGCAATTTCTTCACTGATACTGCTCCTAAGGCAATGAAAACTAAGAGAAAATAAACAAATGGAACTACATCAAAATAAAAATCTTTTGACCAGCAAAACAAACCATCAACAAAACAACAAGAAAGCCCACTGTATGGGAGAACATATTTGCAAATGTTATCACTGATAAAGGTTTAATATCCAACATCTACAGGGAACTTATTCAACTTAATAAAAGGAAGATAAATGATCCAATAAAAAATGGGCAACAGACATAGATACTTTTCAAAAGAAGACTGAAGGAAGGCCAGAAGACATATGAAAACATGCTCAAAGTCACTAATTACCTGAGAGATGCAAATCAAAATGAGAATGCAGTACCTTATTACACCTGTCAGAATGACAATCATAAATAAATCAACAATTGACAGGTGCTGGAGAGGATGTGGAGAAAAAGAAACCATCGTGCACTGCTGTGATAATGCAGACTAGTGCAGCCACTGTGGAGAACAGTATGGCGTTTCCTCAAAAAGGTAAGAATGGAACTCCAATTTGACCCTGGAATCCCACTCCTAGGAGTATATCCCAAGAAACTAGAAATAGCAATCAGAAAGGATATATGCACCCCAATGCTCATAGCAGCACAATTTACCATAGCTAAGATTTGGAAACAGTCTAACTGCCCATCAGCAGTTGAGTGGATTAGAATACTGTGGTACATCTACACAATGGAATACTATGCTGCTATAAAAAGAAGGAATTCTTACCATTTGCAGCAGCATGGATAGAACTGTATAGCATTATGCTAAGCAAAATAAACCAGGAAATGAAAGAAAAATACCACATGATCTCACTCATTTATGGAAAATAAAGAACATTATAATCTATCTAAAAGATAGATACAGAGGCAGTAAAGCATCGAACAGACTATCAAATTACAGCAGGAAGGCTTGGGAGTGTTGGGGAAAGAGATCAACCAAAGGACTTGTATCATGCATATAAGCAGAACCAATGGACACAAGACACTGGAGTGGGAGGGTCGGATGAGGGCATGCAACAAGGGGTAAGGGAGGTAGGGGGAAGGTTAATGGGGGGAAGTGAGATATATGTATTACTTTGTTTAATACTTTAAACAATAAAATAAAAATATAAAAAAATACTGAATGCATATTTAGTACTGGTGGCCCAGTGGCCTAATTAATTTCTAAGGAAATTAATTAAAAGAAATGTTTTAATATCACTATTCACCCTTTCTCTATAATAGAAGTGTCAACCAAGTTCATGATTGACAATGACAGATAGAAACATGTGTGTGAGTGGCACCAGCAAGAGCTTTATATGCATTGTGCCTTTGGGAGTCAACTTAGCATTTTATAGATATAGAATAAACTTGCTTAATTAGATCTTCTTTCTGATTTAGTTAAACTTATTCCAGCCTAGTTTAGTACCCCAACTTCTTTTTCAGATAATTGTCAGCAGCACAACAGTAAATATCAACACAAGCAGATTATTATTGTAGATCATGCAGGGAGAACAAAGGGGAAACTATTTAACTGCAGCAGAGTTTGACTATATTCTAAGCCATTTTCAAGGCCCACCATTTTTTACTTTTTTTCAATTGGGTCAAGTTTCTAAACTTTCTAAATCTCTGTTTTCCTGCTTAAAAAAAAATTCTACCGAGTCTCCTATCTATCTACTTCAAGACTTCCTTGAGGATCAAATGAGATGAGCTATGGGAAAATATTTCACAGACATTTGGTTACAGTGTAAAGTGTTTCCACCTTGCTAAAGTGCTTCTGGGCTGAAGAAACTACAAGGAGGCTATTAGTAACTAAGAATAAGCTGGGTGTTGCTATATGATGTCATTACTGGGACAGAGGGATGGGCACTTAGCATATTAGTCTTTTATATAGTATATAGATGTGAAGACTTTGTACCAGAGACCATAGACTCTAATAGAGCATAAAAATGGTAAGCCCCATAGCTTTAAAGAGAGTTAGCAAACCCTCACTACTGATGTATTGCATTTTCAATATACTGTATGTATATAGTCTTACTGGCAGAAGGGGACCCTGTTGATATCACCATCTTTAATAGCAGAGGATTAGAAGGGCATCTTCTAGTTCTTCATGAGCAGCATTTCATAAACTTCAGACATTTAAATATGTCACAATATTGGTATACCCATATAGTATGTATCATGCACTAGTAGTTAATGATTTTCTCTAAGTTCATTAATTTTTAGTTTAATTCAATGTACTTCAAAAGAAAATTTTGTACCATTAAAAATAAGAATCAGCTACCTTAAATGGAGGCTATTCTTATATAATAAAAGCCTAATGTGCATATTGTCCCCTCAGATGGTCATTCTATCAGGAACCTGAGAATTTGACCGTTTGCTATGACATGCGCTGACCACCAGGAGGCGGCGCAAAACATAGTGGGCATTGGTGATGTAGTGCATCACAGGGCCTCTGAGAACCATTCCCTTTCTCTTTGCCCATACTTTTTAAAGAAGAGACTCTACTCCAGAGGAGTTTTGGACCCTGTCTCCAAAAATATTCCTGCCCAGCCCTGCGGGCAATGTCTTCCTCTCCCTTTCTACTTACTCAGATCTTACCCTTTGCTCATTTTATTAAACCAGGTCCTCGCTCTACTCCAAACACTGACTCTTCTATGGTTTGTAAACTAATCTGGCATTTAGCATAAGCACTAATGTAGCTGTCTTTCTCTGTGTAATGATCTGCTTTTAAACTAGACTGTCAGGAATCTATGGCAGTATTTTATTCTAGAGGCCTGGTGCACAAAATTCATCCATGAAAGGTTTCCCTCAACCTGGCCTGCATGCTCTCCAATCTGGGATCGCTTGGGGGGATATACAATTGCCAGTTTAGAGGAGTTAGCTCCAGCCATTAAGAAAATCACACAGAATGTCCTTGACATACAAACAGTGTGGTTTTATGAGTTGTTTTAATAATAATGGACATTCCTTTAAAGAATATCTGCTTACATAAAATGCAGCTCATACTATGTGAGTTCAGAATGTTAATATCACAAAAATCGTAGAAGATTGTAGCAGAAATAGCCTTGAATTGTCTAGTCGAAACTTTTATAAATATTAGAATTCCCTTTATTAAGATTTTGAATGCTTTTTGTCCTAAGAAGTTTAATCAACTTTTGAGGCAACCTATTTTCTATGAAAAGACTGTGGGACTCTGGCAGCAGGCAATCCCTGGATCTGGGGCCTCTGGTGGGGATGAGGGGACTGGGCACTGCCATCTTGTGGCTATGGGTGCTGCCATCTTTGTGATGGAATGACAGTCAATTTACATATTTTCTCTTTATTAGACAGGATATCTTTGCATTCTACATAAGACCTTACACCAAGCATGAATTAGTTTAATTATTTTATGTGAATTGCTTTAGCCACTAGTTATTAAGCCAATTCCAATTTTCAATGTAACCTACTCTGCCTGCTCAAAGGACAACCCAGAGTGACCCATAGGTGAGCCTCTGTGAACTCCAGCCCCAAGAGCTGGGGATGGAGTTAGTGGAGCACTTGTAACTGAAACACTCTTACCTGGCCAGTTCTAATGGAAACACTGATGTCTCTGGACTGGTAGCAGAATCAAAGGTAAAATTTTCAAGTTGTATATGAGGAAATGCTACAGAATGTGAACTCAGGTAAAGAGATCCTAAAGGTTTGCCAAAAATCTCCCTTGACCACATATATCAAATTCTGAGATACTCTGTTTCCAAACTTCTTATCAGAGCCACAAGAACCTTAGCCCTTAAAGCAGGCAGCCATCGTCCTCTGACCAATGGCAGTTATTCTGTGACTAGAGCAGGCCCCATGGTCTCTGCTGAGGGGAGACAAGGAGACCCCAGCACAGTCAGTTCACTGAACTCATCTAAGTCAGGTCAGAAACTTGTATAGTTAAAACCCATCTTAAGAAGTCATTGAATGACACTCAAGCTAAAATCACATCAGCTCCCCTGGGTTTCATAAGATAAACTCTGAAAGATCTCTCCCAAAGAAAAGCATATATCTTTGGAGAATTGCATGATGTTTCCATTAAAACTTGCATTATTTAAAAACCACTGTCAAATCAAGTAGCCTCTAATAATTTGACCAACCCAATCCTTGTCATATTTATTTTGCTTTTGTAACATCATAGATCTGCACCTGGATTTTCATCTCCTTTTCTGTCCTGGACCAAACCATTTAAAGTACCTTGGTCTTTATCTCATCTTCTCTTTCCAGAAAATTCGACTCACTTGACTTTACTGATCAGTCTGTCTGGACTCTAAGTTTTGGTGGTAAGCCAGATCCAAACCTCTAAGACAGGGTTGGAGAACCTTTTTCTGCCCAGGGCCATTTGGATATTTATAACATCATTTTCAGGCCATAGGAAATTATCAAGTTAAAAGTTAGCCTTCTATATTTGGTCAAACATTTCATTAAGTCGCCTGTAATCTGATTTCTGGAACTTCTCTTTGTGAAGAGTGTAATGTTACCTGATATTGATGATTTTGCTACTCAACTGCTTTTCAAGGTTTGTGTAGATGAGTTTAGAGTGCAGTCAACTTTTTGCAATGGCTGTTTTTGAAAAGAACTGCTTGTGCTGCACGAACAGCCCACCCCGGTCCAAGAGTGGCAACCCCACACAGCTCATCCCCATCTGAGGAGCAGCAGCCACACGAGCAGGTGACCCCTATTGAGGAGCAACCCACCCCAATATGAAAAGCAGCAGCTGCATGAGCAGCCCACCCCAATCTGAGGAGCAGCCCACCTCACCACCGCCAGCGGTGCAGCAGTTAGAAGAGAAGCCCACCCATGTCTGAGGAGTGGCATCCCCGTGCAGCTTGCACCCATCCTAGGAGCAGCAGTTGTGCGAGCAGCCTGCCCTTGTCCAAGGAGCAACAGCTGCATGAGAAGCCTGCCATAGTCCAAGGAGCAGCAGCCCTTCAAGCAGCCCTCACCCATCCAAGGAGTGGCAACTATGCAAGCACTGCCCTCCACTTCCTGTCCAAGGAGCAGCAGCAGCATGTGCAGCTCACCTCCGTTTGAAGAGCCGCAGCTCTTCAAGCAGCCTGCCTTGATCTGAGGAGAAGCCCAACTCTGCCCCCCGCTTGAGGAGCGGCAGCCGCACGAGCAGCCCACCCAAGCACAAACAGTGGCAAAGCCGTGCAGTCCACACCAATCCAAGGAGCACCAGCTGTGCAAGCAACCCATCCCCATCCAAGGAGCAGCAGCCCTATAAGCAGCCTGCTCCCATCCAGGGAGCAGCAACTGCATGAGCAGCTCACATCCATCTGAGGAACAACAGCTTGTGAGCAGCCAGCCCTGTAGAAGGAGCAGCAGCAGTGTGCACAGCCAGCCCCTGTCTGAGAAGCAGCAGCCCCATGAGCAGCTCACCCAATCCCAGGAGCAGCAACAGCAGTTCAAGCATCCCACCCCCATCCAAGGAGGGGCAGCTGTATAAGCAGCTGGCCTCTGCCAGCCATAGAAGCTACCACTGCTATACATGATGCCCTCCAGAGGAGCTGCTGCCAACTGAGGAGAAGTAGCTGCTATGACCACCCAAAGAGCAGCTGCCGCCCAAGGTGCAGCCCTGGCATGACTTGACAGCTAGATCATTCAGTGAGAGCAAAAATAGGTAAATAAAGAAACCTCCAAAGGAAAGAAAAAGAGGAATTACCAGAAAAGCTGCTAGTGAAATAAAGGAATACAATATGTCAGAAAAAGAATTCAGAATAAGGCTCATACAGTTCATACACCAGATGGATGAAAAAATCAACAGCCTATGTAAGAATCAAGAGGAAATAAAGAGTGATATAGCCGCAATAAAAATAAAAAAAAAACACCATGGAAAGTTTCAACAGTAGAATAGGAGAAGCAGAGGACCGAATTAGCAAATTAGAAGACAGAATAAAAACACACCCAAACTGAACAGCAATTGGTGGGGAAAAAAATAAAAGACAGGAGGAGAGCCTAAGGGAACTTTGGAAAAACATTAAATGAAGCAACATATGAATAATAGGGGTGCCAGAACAACAAGAAGATGAACAAGGGTTAGAAAACCTATTTGAAGAAATAATGTCAGAAAAATTCCCTGAGGTGGGGAAGAAAAAAGTCACACAAGCACAGAGAATCTCAAACAAGATGAACCTGAAAACACCCACATCAAAACACATCATAATTATGATGGTAAACATTCAGGACAAAGAGAGAATCTTAAAGGCTACAAGAGAGAGACAGAAAGTTAAGTACAAAGGTTCTCCAATTAGTTTAGCAAATGATTTCTCAACAGAAACACACCAGGTCAGAAAAGAATGGGAGTAAATTTACTGAGTGATGCGAAGCAAGGGTTTAAATCCAAAAATACTCTATCTGGCAAGGCTATCATTCAAAATTGAAGGGGAAATAAGAAGCTACACAGACAAAAAAAAAGAGGCTAAGGGAATTCATCACTACCAAGCCAGCAATGCCAAAAAATGCTAAAGGGACTGGTGTAAGAAGAAGAAATAAAAGGGAAAGAAGGAACACAGGCACAAAAAATAAAAATGGCTATCAACAAGTACCTATCAATAATAACTTTAAACATAAGTAGACTAAATGATACAATCAAAAGATATCAAGTGGCTGAAAGGATAAAGAAACATGAACCATACATATGCTGTCTAAAAGAGACGCACCACAGAACAAGGGACTCACACAGACTGAGTGAAGGGATGGAAAAATATATGTCAGACAAATGGAAATGAATAAAAAAATCTGGGATAGCAATACTTATATCAGACAAAATAGCCCTCAAAGTGAAGACCATAACAAGAGATAAGGACTGCCTCTTCATAACACTAAATGGCTTGATATAAGAGGATATAACCCTGATAAATATATATGTACCTAATGCAGGAGGATCCAAATACATTAAAAAAAAAAAAACTCCTGCAAGATATCAATGGAGAGATTGACAACAATACAATTATAGTAGGGGACTTTAATACCCAACTGATATCATTGGATAAATCCTCTAGATAAAAAAACAAACAGCAAAGAAATAGCAATCCTAAATGACTCACTAGATCAAATGGACATAATTGACATTTTTCAGAATATTTTACCCCAAAGCCAATAGGACATTTTCAAAGAAAGACTACACATACTAGGTCACAGGCAAAGTCTCTTCAAATTCAAGAAGACTGAAATAATATCAAACATCTTCTCAGGAGACAATGGCATAATAATAGAAATAAAACTCAATGAAAACAATCAAAAAAATTCAAACACTTGGAAACTGAATAGCATACTATTAAACAATGTCTGGGTTACCAGAAAGATGAAAAAAGAAATTAAAAACATCTTGGAAATGAAGGACAATGAAAACACATAATCCAAAACCTATGGGACACAATGAAAGCAGTCCTGAGAGATAAGTTTATAGCTCTACAAGCCTACCTCAAAAAAAAAAAAAAACCCAGAAAAAAAAAGTAGTTAATCATCTTATGCAACAACTTAAAGAACTAAAAAGAGATCAACAAGAACAGCTCATAGTGAGCAGAAGGGAGGAGATAATAAAGATCAGAGCAGAAATAAATGACATAGAGACCAAAGGCAACACAAAAGATCAATAAAACCAAGAGTTGGTCCTTTGAAAGAATAAATAAGACAGATGAACCTATAACCAGGCTCACCAAGAAGCAAAGAGAGAGGACCAAAATAAACAAAATCAGAAATCAAAGAGGAGAAATAACAATAGTCCCCACAGAAATATAAAGAATCATAAAAAAAATACTATGAACAACTCTATTTCAACAAACTGGACAACCTGGAGGACATGGAAATATTCCTAGAAAAATACAACCTCCCAAAACTCAGTCAGGAAGAATCTAAACATCTCAATAGGCTGATATGGAAGAAACTGAAGCATCATCAAAAAGCTTCCATCAAACATAAGCCCCAGGCCAGATGGCTTCACAGGAGAGTTTTACAAAACATTCAAGGGAGAACTAAAACCTATCTTCTTCTGAGTATTCCAAAAAATTCAAGAGAAAGAAAAACTTCCAAGATCAATATTTGAAGCCACAATTACTATAATACCAAAACCAGATAAAGAGAACACAAAGAAAGAGAATTACAGGCCAATATCCCTCATGAACATAGATGCAAAAGTCCTCGACAAAATTTTAGCAGATCAGATCCAGAATTACATCAGAAAGATCATACTCCATGACCAAGTAGAATTTATCACCGGCAAGCAAGGATGGTACAATATCTGCAAATCAATAAACATGATACAGCACATAAACAAATTGAGAGATAAAAATCTCATAATCATATCAATTGATGCAGAAAAAGCATTTGACAAAATCCAACAACCTTTCTTGATAAAAACTCTCAGAAAATGGAAATAGAGAGATCATATCTGAACATAATAAAAGCTATATATGTTAAACCCACAACTAACATCATACTCAATGGGCAAAAACTACAACCATTTCCCCTAAGAACAGGAACAGGACAGGAATGCCTACTCTCAGCACTCCTATTTGACATATTACTGGAAGTATTATCCATTGGGATTAGACAAGAAGAAGAAATAAATGTATCCAAATTGAAAAAGAAGAAGTAAAACTGTCCCTGTTTGCAGGTGACATGATATCTGTTGTGGAGCAGATGCGAGTAAATAACCACTGGAGCCCAGACAAAATTAGAATTTAGGGAGCCTTTATTAGCCAGCCTGGAGACTGCTCTGCCATCCTGATGCAGGGAGACCAGAGAGCAGCCCCAATCCTTTGTGCAAGACCACTTTTAAACACATTAACCACATCCTGTTTTTGCACAACAAGCAACCTAAGACAAAGCAGTTTTTCCCAAGCAACATCAGAGTCATGCCATTGACAACCATGTTATTCACAGGGTTATCATGTTCTTCAGAAAGCTGACAGTGTTCTATTTTGCAAGGCCTACATGCTGGGAAGGGGCCATGAGGCCGTATCTCAAGGCCTGGCCTGGTGTCAGCATTGACAACTCTATCTGGGGTATAGTCCATGGGCTCAGTAGTGCTCAAAAATTCCCACTCTACAACACTATCCTATCTAATAAAAGAGTAATATGCAAATTTGACCTTACCTTCACTATACCCACAAGCCACGCCCACAGCCATGCCCACCAGCCAGTCAGGAGCAGATTATGCAAATAAACCCCAACCAAGATGACTGCCGCCACT
The DNA here is from genome assembly GCA_027563665.1 of Antrozous pallidus. Lineage (NCBI taxonomy): Eukaryota > Metazoa > Chordata > Mammalia > Chiroptera > Vespertilionidae > Antrozous > Antrozous pallidus. The sequence goes on from CM050513.1 coordinate 9,730,313, forward strand.
GAGAGCAGGAGGGAGGCTTGGGTTTCCCCTGCAACAGAGGAAGCGAAGCTTTTTGCCTGTCATTGCTGGCTTATGACTCCACTAGATGCTATAAAGTTTCATTTATAAAAGATACAGAAATGGCGATGGCCACTGAGATGGACAGAACAGAGGCTTGGATTTCCCTGGCAATGGAGGAAGCCAAGCTTTCCGCCTGCCATTGCCGGACTAGGCCTCCACTCTAGGCTACAAAGTTTCAAACAGAAATGGCTTCTGCTATGGAGCAAGCAGAAAGTGTGGCTCCACTCCAGGCTACAAAGTTTCAATTGTCGATATAAATTAATCCCAGATCCCAGGGCCTCCACTTGGGTCACTGGGGGTCATGGCCAGCCTGCAAACCTCCAGAGGCCCCTTGCCTAGGCCACACCATACCCCAAAGGAACCCCCACCCTGATCTGGGACACTCTTCAGGGCAAATCAGCTGGCCCCCACCCATGCACAAGGCCTCTATCCTATCTAATAAAAGAGTAATTTGCAGATTGACCATCACTCCAACACACAAGAGGGCTGCCCCCATGTGGTCAAAGATCCTGCCCCCGTGTAGACACAAGATGGCCACCACAAGATGGCCAGCAGGGGAGGGTCATTGGGAGGTTCTAGACCCTGCAAGGGAGGGCAGTTGTGGGAGATCAGGCCAGTAGGGGAGGGCAGTTAGGGGTGACCAGGCCGGCAGAGGAGGGGAGTTGGAGGCAAACAGGCTGGCAGGGGAGCAGTTAGACATCAATTAGGCTGGCAGGGTAGTGGTTAGTGGGTGATCAGACTGGCAGGCAGAAGTGGTTAGGGGCAATCAGGGAAGCAGGCAGGTGAGTAGTTTGGAGCCAGCAGTCCTGAATTGTGAGAAGGATGTCTGACTGCCCGTTTAGACCTGATCCTATCAGGATTGGGCCTAAAGGAGCAGTAGGACATCCCTTGAGGGGTCCCAGATTGGAGAGGGTACAGGCTGGGCTAAGGGACATCCCCCACCCCCTGCACACAAATTTCATGCACTGGGCCTCCAGTTGTACATAAAAAACCCTAAAGACTCCATGAAAAAACTATTACACTTAATAAATTAATTTGGCAATATAGCAGGATACAAAATTAATGCCAAGAAATCTATAGCACTTCTATACACCTATAGTGAATTTACAGAAAGCGAGACTAAAAAAGCTAACTCATTTACCATCACACCAAAAATAATTAAGATATGTAGGAATAAAGGTAACTAAGGATGTAAAAGATCTGTACTAAAACAAACTACAGAACACTAAAAAAAAGAGATAGAAGAAAAAAAAAGATGGAAGAACATACTGTGTTCTTGGACTGATAAAATCAACATCATTAAAATGTGCATACTACCCAAAGCAATCTATAGTTTCAATGCACTCCCCATTAAAATACCAATGGTATATTTCACAGACCTGGGATGAACTCTTCAAAAATTCATTTGGAATTAAAAAATGTCAGCAAATAACTGCAGAAATCCTGAGAAAGAAGAACAAAGTAGGAGGGAATCTCAGTACCAGATTTCAAGCTGTATTACAAAGCCACTGTTCTCTTGTACTGGCACAAGAACAGCTATATAGATCAATGGAATAGAATAGAGAAACCAGAAATCAACTCAAAGCAACTATGCTCAATATTTCACAGAGGAGGCAAGAACATAGATTGGAGTCAAGACAATCTCTTCAATAAATGGTGCTGGGAAAATTGGAAAAATACATGCAAAAAAAATGAAAATAGACCACCAACTTACATCATAAACAAAAGTAAACTCAAAATGTGGATAAAGGACTTAAACATAAATGAGAAACCATAAAAATATTAGAGGAATCTATAGGCAGCAAAATCTGAGACTTATGCCAAGTCAGTTTCTTTCTCGATAGAGCTCCTAGGGCAATAAAACTAAAGATAAAATAAACAAATGGGACTACATCAAAATAAAAGGCTTTTGTAGAGAAAAAAAACTATCAACAAAACAACAAGAAAACCTACTGCATGGAAAAACATATTTGCCAATGCTATCACCAATAAGCGTGTAATCTCCAACATTTACAGATTACTCATACAACTTAAAGGAAGATAAACAACCCAATCAAAATATGGGCAACAGATCTAAATGGATAGTTTTCTAAAGAAGATATAAGGAAGGCCAAGAGACATATGAAAATATGCTCAAAGTCACTAATCATCCAAAACATGTAAATCAAATGACAATGCAGTACCATCTTACACCTGTCAGAATGGAAATTATCAACAAATGACAAGTGCTGGCGAGGATGTGGAGAAAAAGGAACCTTAGTGCACTGCTGGTGGGAATGCAGACTGGTGCAGCCGCTGTGGTCAACAGTGTGGAGTTTCCTCAAAAAACTAAAAATGGAACTCCCATTTGACCCAGTGATCACACTTCTAGGAATGTATTCCAAGAAATTTGAAACACCAATCAGAAAGGATATATGCACCCCTATGTTCATATCAGCACAATTTACCATAGCTAAGATTTGGAAACAGCCTAAGTGCCCATCAGCAGATGAGTGGATTAAAAAACTGTGGTATATCGATACAATATAATACTATGCTGTGGTAAAAAGAATGAATTCTTACCATTGCAATAGCATGGATGGAACTGGAAAGTATTATGCTAAGAGAAATAAGTGATTCTGAGAAATTAAATACCATGTGATCTCACTCATTAATGGAATATAATGAACAGCATAAAGTGATGAGCAAAAATAGATCCAGAGACAGAGAAACATTGATCAAACTGTCAAACCTCAGAGGAAAGGTAGAGGAGGGTGGGGATAAGGGTGAGAGATCAACCAAAGAAATTGTATGCATACATATAAGCCTAACCAATGAACACACACACTAGGGCAGTGAGGCCATGAGTGGGAGAGTAGAGAGGCAATGAATGGGGGCATAAGGACACATATGTAATACATTGATCAATAAAGAAAAAAATTAATTTAATTTAAAATAGAAAGAATAGCTCACAACAGTAATTTGTTTTGAACACTGATGCATATTTCAATGAATATCTCCTCAAAGTGGAAAATTCATCATTGTTATGTCAGGTTTGTAGAGCTCAAGCAGTCGAAGGTCATCCTCGTTTTGCAACTGAATGCCCATATTGTAGGTTATCGGGCACATTAGGTGGCTCCACATAAAATGGTGTAGCGAAGATATTCAATTCCATTTGTTTACTTTTCACATCCTCTAACTCTTTATTAAATGCCTCAGTTAGTTCCACATGTTCACCAGCATATTCAAGTGTCTTGGCTTTGTTTTTCCCGAGTGGGAAAATGCACTGTGTTAATCCTTTTGAGTTGCACTTTCCGGAGCCTTAATTTAGTTTCAAATGATTTCACGTTTGAAAGCAGGGAGCTGAGAAGCTGGTTGGGTTACACCTGCAGCTTGATGAAATACTTGGTAATGTCCACCATGAACAGTAGATCACACAGCTACCGGCCATCACTGAGTTCCCTGACAGGATTCCCCTCCAACTCCATGAACTACTTGACTTCATCCTCATAAAACCTCATAGGCATGTTCTGGCGACTTAGCCATCACGCTTCCTAGTGATAAACAAGATCATCATACTCAGAATCAAGATCACTCAGTAACTCATTAAACTGGTGGCTGTTGAACCCTCTGCTTTTGACAAAATTTATGCATGACACTACTGTTGACATCACATTGTTGAGCTGCAATGATTTGGTGTATGGTGCAGTGGCATATAATTATATCACTTGGATCCACTCTGAGACAATTCAGTTCTTTCTTAACAAATGCAATTATCCCTTTTACAAGTCAATAATGCCTGGAGCTCCATCTGTAGTAAGGCCACTTAACTTTTCAAATGTTAGCTGACATTTTTCCATTGATAAAACAAGTCTCTCAAACAAGTCCTCACCTGTGTTAGGACCTTGCCTGGCTTCCAGTGACAGCAGTTCCTCTTACGTGTCAAGCTCTGCATTTATCCCACAAATGCAGTATTTGTTATGTCTATTTTCTCATTATAAGCCAGAGAGAAAAACTGGAAATCTCTTGCAGAATCCCTCAGTGTTTTTTAGTATCTTGCACTAAGGTTGATATCTGCAAAGCCTCTCAGCTAGCTTTCCTTTCACAGTGACCCAGATCTATTCTTAGATGGTTCTCTGAGACAAACTAATGCTCTGAAAACAATTTTACTTTGGTGCTAACAGCTCTGCAGCAGCTACCATGCACTCTTTTACAAACTCTCCCTCTAATGAGGCCTCCGCTTCTTTGCAATTAGCTCAGAACTCACTACATAACACATCTGAATAATGCTGTGTCTGTCACAATGAGGCCTAGTAAAAGTGGCATGTCATGATTTCAAACTCCTGAAGAGCATTGATTTTATCCAGACACATTTGGCCTTCCAATTCTTTGCGGTTAGCCTGTTTGAACTGTAATGATACTCCAGGTTGGGTTTTTTTCATCACTATTAATGCATTGCCACAAACTAGACACACAGGTTTGCCTTTGACTTCAACAAAAAAACATAATCATTTGTCCATTTCTCTTGTAAACATGAACACTCTGCATAAACTTTTATTGTCTTTGTAGTCGCCATTTGTAGTATGTCACACCACTTAAGTTTTAATAACTATCCAGTGTGTGTGTTGCCAGCAACGTAATTAGTTTGCTTTGACTGCTGTTCTAATCCTGCATCTTGAATTTAGAATATACCCAATGTTTGTATCATTGACTCTTGAGGTCTCTACTATGTCTTATAATTTTCTTAATCTTTATCTGAGATTCAGTTTTTGTTAGGATTGTTGATTGTGGACATGTAGATAAAGGTTGGATTGGAGTTCTCGTCTGTGTCAAGAAAGAAGTCGACAACATTGTGGCCAGTCATTAGAGACAAGGTCATCAAAATGCAAGGAATCATCTCACAGCATCTCATCTCATCATCACCAGATCACCATAGTTTCACCACAGTGACTTTAACACTGTCCCACCGTATACTCTCCCAGCTTGCCTGGCACTGTCTGGCCTTTGAGTTACCACAATATTGGCATATGGGCTGTGGTAAGCTGATAAGCATACATGTCTTTCTCATCATGTACTCATATGTGTTCTGTCTATCCCTTAATGGATGTTCATTACTTGTCCCTCAAAATTTATGTTATTATGATTGACTTAGTATGAATTTATGTTGCCATGAAAAAATCTCCTAGATTTATTGAATTCCAAGTCCTGCCTGTGGTTGCCTTGGCAGAGCCAGATCAAAGGATTTCACTGGCCATATATGGCCCACAGGCTGGACATTCCTGCTCTAAGTGCTATAAGCCTTCCCCTCTGAAGCCCTTTCCTTGCAGAAATCTGACTGATTGGAACATTGGAGAGGATTCTCCCTTGTGAAACATATTTCTCAGATTTTTCTTCAGTGCTGATAATCTGTTTTTGGTTGAGCTAGCCTTCCCAATACACCTCCATCCACACCTTCCCACAGAGTAGTCAGTCAGTACTATGCTTTCACACTCTGCCAAAGTGTTCAGAATGACAACCAGTTAATGTGGAAGGAAGTCAGAATAGAATTCTCTTCTTCCAGGCAGCACCTCTTGATTTATCCTCTTTCAGATCTTCTGGAGTCTTCTATATGCTTTTTGGCCTTTTGGCTGATTAATAGAAAAGCTGCTGATACAGAAAATGAGGTGAGGGACAAGGGAAGGGACTTGAGCAGAACAGAATTCTGTGCTTCACAAAGAATTTCACACAGAGGTCCCATGGCTTTCACGGCCGCCGGCATATTCCTGATGTTGATTGGCCTTAGTCCTGCCACCACGAGCCCACTTTCATGGTTCATGAAAACTGCCTTTCCTTCATTCTCTCAGATAAGACTCAAAAAAAGCACAATTTCTCCTAAAAGGAAAATGTCCAACTGCCTTGTAGGGTGACCTATCATCACTATAGAAGTGATTGGTAAGGAATTTTTTTGGGGGGAGACAGGAGGTGAGTTGTCTGTCTCTTGAATCATCCTTCATCATTGTAACTATATAAGATGTCTCATCAATGGGAGAAACACACTCCAATCAGCAATTATGTGTTAGTGAGAATCATTGGGAAAGTATCCTAAGAAGAAAAAGTAGCTGCCTCATGACAGGGGTTAAAACTCTCTTGGCATCTAGCTGGAATCTCAGGGGTATCTGAAGGTGTCAACATGTAATTCCAGGTGGGATGGGAGCCACTATGCTTCCTATAATGCAGGGAAGTGGATTCTTTATGAATCAGAGAGGCTAAATAAGTTAATCAGGAAATATAATCTCATATTAATAGCTACATTTCCCATATTTACTTTTTTATTAAAGAAATAATCATTCTCTAATTTTAATTACGCGCTTTCTCTCTATCCAGAATAATATTTCTCTTCTTCTGATGACCTGAAACTATCCCTGTGCACTAGGTAAATCCATGTGGTCTGGTACCTATGATACAAATCTCAGGCTTTCTCTAGCTCGATCTCCTGGCCCTCTGCACCTATTAGATCACTCTTAAGTTCTCATATAAAGTCATGGTTACTATTTGCAAAGCCTTTCACAGTGACCCTGATACACCAGACTTCACCACATAACCTAACCCAGTCAGTGACCAATGAAATGAGAAAACAACACATTGTTTGCCCTGTTCTTGAACATCATGCAAATGATTCATACAGTCAGTTCCATTTTGCTTCCAGCACCATTTACTTGACAAAGCATTTCTGAAACTCATTTGCATATTGGAGTTTTTCCTCTTTCTTCCTGACAGCACTTCACTATGTGGGTATGCTAAAATTTAATAATCTACTCCCATGTGAATGAACATTCTGGTTATTTTCAGCGTGGAGATTTTACGAAAAAAAGTCTGCTGTGAACCTTCTCATAAAGACCTGTGTAAGCGCGTGTTTTTATTAATCTTGGGAAAATACCAAGGAGGAGTAGGACTGCTAAGTCACATGGGAGATGGGTATTTAGCTTGGTAAGAAAGTGCTAGTTTTCCAAAGAATTCAAAAGATTTCACAATCTTACCATCAATATGTAAAGTTCTGGCTCATTCATATTTCTGCCAACTTTGATTTCTTTATTCTTTTATATATTACAATCAAAAGAGGAGATACAAAGGGTTTACATGAAATCCATTGGTGATAGATTAAGGAGCCAGAAGAAAGCAAAACTGGGAAATCTGTGGGTTGTATAAAAAGTAGAACAAATAGACACATCACATATTTTTTACATTTGTGGGTATAGAATAGTTAGCAGTTAAAAATTAACATGATAATAATAAGGGGTCTTGTGGTCTCTGCTCTGGTGAAGTGAAGGATCTGAAAAAAAGGAAATTACCCTGACATTCCAAAGGTATGTTATCATAGATGCAAAAAGACAAGAGATAGGCTCAGGTAAGGTAAAGAGTAACATTTGTCAGGGAGGATGCCAGCATAGGATATGACTATCCACTATAACTCACTTTTAGTCAGAAACTTGTAATTTCAGACCATCCTCTGTGGTTTCTTTAGGTGTCTAAGTTTATAAAGTCACCATGCAGGCCTCCCCTTGGGCAGGATAGTAAGAAGCTAGGAAAATTCCTTGACAAGTAAAATGGAAAAACTGAGACAGATAGATAAACAAACTTGCTGAGAAATTTACAGCCAGATGCAGAAGGTCATCTCCCTAGAGATAACATCTAGGCCTCAATTGTATTTCAGCTCCAGACAAAGAAAAGCAACAAAACCAGGTAGGTGACACCAGGACCAGCTATAATGACTAACAACTCCATGCCCTGGCATTGACCAATCAGTAAAGAGCACTATCCTGAAAGAATATATCTGGAAACTGATGAATATTCTGCTGAAACCCTCTTCTGAAACTTGCCCTGCCTGAAAGATTCCTACCTGCAAGAGAGATAAAAACCCTCAAGACAAAGGACCCAGCATGCACTCTCCCTATGGGGAGCATGCTGGTGCCTTTCACTTCCCCGCAGGCATGCAACTTCTGAATTCTAAGAATCCCCAGGAAACTTGCAACCCGTGAACCTGTCTCCCAGGCCCACTTTTCCCTGAATGCCTAGTGAGCTAAAGCTGCCCAGCCTAGACTCTTCTGTGGTTTCTTCTATGATAAGCCTTTCTTTGTTGCACTGTCCCCAGCATTAATAAACATACTCCCAAACACCTGGACTCGATATACGAAACCATTCCTGTATGAAGTCAAGAACCCACACACTACCAGCTGGCCTCATGAGATTCACTCAGGGCTAGGCCCCTGCTCAGTAAGCTTGTCAGGTTTATACTATGCTGTCCCTTTTTTTGTCCACAGTGTGCTTATTGGCCATTCAGATGTCTTATTTGCATAATGTCTCTTTAAATCCTGCCCTTTTAAAAATTTTAATATATTTTTATTGATTTCGGAGAGGAAGAAAGAGAGAGAGGGAGACAGAAACATCATCAACTGCCTCCTGCACACTCCACACTAGGATTTGAGCCCACAACCCAGGATATGCCCCAGGTCTACATTCAACCACTGAGACACACCGGACAACGTAAATCTTGCCCTTTTTTTTATATACTATTGGCCCGGTGCCAAAAATTTATACCTGGGTGGTAAGGGAGAGGTTTGTCTTTTAGCCTGGCCTGCACCCTCTCCAATCTGGAACCCCTTGGGGGATGTCCAACTGCCGGGATTGAGCCTAAACCGGCAGTCAGAAATCCCCCTCGCAATCCGGAAATGCTGGTTCCTAACTGCTCACCTTCCTGCTTGCCTGATAACCCCTAACCACTCTGCCTGCTGGCCTGCTCATCCCCAACTGCCCCCCCTTGCCAGCCTGATCACCCCCAACTGCCATCCCTTGCTGGCCTCATGGCCCCAACTGCTCTTGCTGGCCAGTCTCCTGGTCCAATAAATATATTACCCTTTTGGAGAGAAGCAAGATGGCGGCATAGGTAAAACACCTATCTTGCCGTCATACTCAACAATTTTAATACTACAACTTAACGAAAGAACAAACACCTTCCAGAATCACCAGAAAGCTCGCTGAGTGAAAATTCCACAAATAAAAGTGAAAATAAGACACTGTGACTCTGAGGAGCGGCGGCGGACAGCATTGAAAGATTCGCGCGGAGAGAGGTTTGGAGCGCGCGCCAGCGGAGAGGGCGGGCGGCTGAAAACCGGCCAGTTTTCTCAAACGGGGAGACAAAGGCGTCCCACTGGACTGATTCTCCAGCTTTGGGCAAAGTCCAGGGAACCCACTAACATACGGGGTGAAAACTGGACAGTGGGAGGGCACGCCGAAACTCGGGCGCTGCAGGGGTCTCCCGGCTTGTGGAGAAGGCAGCTTGTGCGAATAGCTCGGCTGCGTGACTGCGCAGAGAGCGCTCTGCAACTTGCTTTCTCATTCGGAAAACCGTCAGACTGCTTTGTTTTATGACGCTGGGTGAGATATTGGGTGTGCAGACTCATTTGGGGAGAGTCTGAATTCTCCGGCAGCCAGTGGAGCTCCACAGTAGCTCTCTCTCAGAGGTTCTGGAAGCCATTGCCCCCAGCACAGAGTACCTGGGGCCGCATAGGGCGGAGCCAATGCTGTCTGCTTGGCCTGGAGACTGCGCCCATCCAACCTGAGCACAGCTGAACTTCACAGACAATTGGCCTGGAGGTCAACCTCTCCAAATGCTAACAATGATTAACCTGAGCTTAATTTCAGCAAGACTGTGCAACCCATATCCACCTCAGGTAACTGGGGAGGTTGAGCCACTGTCCCTAGTAGGAAGTCTACCAAACAAAGCTAATTGACCAACTCAGGGAAGCAGCCACCATGCAGAGACATGGAAAGAAATCAGATGTGAAAGAAGTGGAGGAAAAAAAACAACTGGACATGGAATTCAAAACCAGGGTTATAGGGCTTCTCAAGAGGCTCCAACAAAAGGTCAAGGCCTATAAGGAAATAAGCGAGACCGCAAAGGAAATGAATGAGTCCTACAAGGAAATGAACGAGACCCTCAAGGATATGAACGAGACCTGCAAGGAAATGATCAAGACCAATGTGGAAATGAAGGAGACCCTCAAGGATATAAAGGAGACTCTCAAGGATATGAAAAAGGACCACCGAGAAATTAAGCATACACTGACTGAAATAAAAAATATTATACAAAGACCTAAAAGTGCTCTGGAGCACCCCAAGAACCAAGTTAAAGATTTGAAATACAAAGAAGTAAAATCCACTCAGCTGAAAAAGCAAAAAACCAAAAGAATCCAAAAAATTGAAGATAGTGTAAGGGGCCTCTGGGACAACCTCAAGCATACCAACATCCGAATTATAGGGGTGCCAGAAAAAGAGAGAGAGCAAGACAATGAAAACCTATTCGGAGAAATGGTGACCGAAAACTTTCCACACCTGGTGAAAGAAATTGACTTAGGAGTCCAAGAAGCGCACCGAACCCCAATATATAGGAACCCTAAGAGGACCACACCAAGGCACATCATAATTAAAATGCCAAGAGCAAAAGACAAAGAGAGAATATTAAAAGCAGCAAGAGAGAAACAGTTGGTTACCTATAAGGGAGCACCCATACGATTGTCAGCAGATTTCTCAACAGAAACGATGCAGGCCAGATGGGAGTGGCAAGAAATATTCAAAGTGATGAATAGCAAGAATCTACAACCAAGATTACTCTATCCAGCAAAGCTATCATTCAGAATTGAAGGCCAGATAAAGTGCTTCGCAGATAAGAAAAAGCTAAAGGAGTTCATCACCACCAAACCAATATTATATGCAATGCTGAAAGATATTCTTTAAAAAGAGGAAGAAGAAAAAGATAAAAGTGTAAATTAGGAACAACAAATACACATCTATCAACAAATGAATCTAAAAATCGAGTGAATTAATAAGCTGATGAACAGGATAAACTGGTGAATGTAACAGAATCACGGACATAGAAAGGGAATGGACTGACAACTCTTGGGGAGAAAGGGGGTGTGGGAAGTGCAGCAAGAGACTGGACAAAACCCATGCAACTATGGGAGAGGACAGTGGAGGGGGGTGAGGGCGGAGGGTGGGATGGGTACAGGGTGGATGGGAGCTATAGGAGGATAAAAAAGGGGGAACAATGTAATTAATAAACTGAATAATTAAGATTAAATATATATATATTACCCTTTTATTAGTGTGTGTGTGTATATATATATATTAGTATTTATCTTATATAAAATATGGATTTCTACTTCCCCAGGACCACTTCAATAATATTTTTCTAAAAATAAATTGATTTATTTTTGTTATAAATTAAAAACAAAAATAGGAACACACACAAAACTTACCATAATCCCACCACTCAATATACTAATTCTTAATACTTTGAGCAATTTCCTTCCAATATTCTTGACATATGTATGATTTGTGTGAAAAAGTGTCATAAAGAAAGAAAAAAGAGATGTAGGCATAATAATTAGAATTACTGATCCAATGCCAAGAGTTGGGGCAAAGCAATAAGAAAACAAGATATCTGGGAATCCATATCATGTTCATAAAAATTATTCTAGAGTCTGAGCATTAAGTTGAAAAATGAAGAAGGAATTAGACATAAGGATGCAACAGTCCCTAAAGTCAGAGCAAAGAAAATTACTTACCTAAGTAGAATGAGTTGCAATGAAGGATAGTTAGCAAATCAAATCATTTTTTTTAACTAGGCAGCCTTTGAAATAGATGAGAAGTGCCACCTTTTAAAGAAGCAAGTGAGACCTCCATCAAAAATACCTTCAGCATTAAAGAACCCTCCATGCTCATTGCTGCTAAATTTTCCTCTTACAAGTCTGAGTTTAGGTCATCAGCATTTGAATGCACTGTTCCAGAGTTAGGGTTTGCCAGATCTGATTCTTATTCTAAGCTCTTGTCTCTAACTCCATGAAGGCTACTCTGATATCTGTTCCAATAATACATCAGTCACTTACCATGTGGCACCAGAGAAGTGTACTTGGGTGCTGGCTGCCAACCCTGCAATGACAAATGGGCAGCACTGCAAACCATAGACTTAAAATATCTTTTACACTAGTTTTAAAACATCTCACAACTTTTGACATTGTAAAAGAATGTGTCCATTCAGATAGCTGGTTGGTATGAAGGTATTTGTTTTGAATTCTAAGGGATATTATTTTCACTTATTTTTCAGTTCACCAATTAGTGGGTACTCAAAAGTTTGGTGAGCTTACTGAGCAGTTGGAATTTTGGTAAGATTCTGCAGGTTGGAAAATATCTTAATCAGCTGCAGTACAGGTATGTAGGCTTTAGAATATTCAGTCAGTATGACCTACCTTGACTTAGGGAGGAACTGAAGGAAGTACTGACTTGCCCAGTATATCAATAATACCCCACAATGCCAAAGCCCCAGGCATTGCAGGAAGTGATTCCAGGCAATCTCCTCCCTCCCCACTTGCCCAGATCTTCAGCAATAGTGAGAGGAGAACAGAGGTACTGAGAGTGAGCAGAAGGACACAGGGCTGGAAGAATGAGTGCTAGAGTAACTCTGTCTATTTCTGGACTCAACTCTGATTCCTAACTTGTGTTAAGAATAATTTACAGAGATGGACAGCACAGCCTATTATGTGCAACTGAACTTGGGAGATGATTAGTTAGTTAGTCAGTGCAAATAATGTCTTCTATCTGGTCCAAGCAAGAATAATCTCAGTTTTGAAGAAAAACCAATTTAGAGATAGGAAGTCCAAATTCAAAAGTAGGCATCCCAGCATAATAAACATCACAGATGGGAAGAACTTCACTGGAAAATTTCACAGAGAAATGGGTTTGAAGTAGGAAGATGACACTGGACAAATGTCTTTCAGCATAATGAGAATATTTGGAGGACTTTTCCTGAACAGGATAATATGATACAAATACAAAAACTAAGTGAATTCAAATACATCCATAAAAATAACATTGTTGTCTGTCCTATGGCCCTAACAGTGTGCATGGAAACACAGAAATATCCTCTACACTTCTGGGAATCACGAAGCCTGTTATTACTCCTATTTCTTCACCCCTGTCCCCCCAATCTTTTAGAAATGTGCAAATCATGGAATAAAATATTAATAAGAAAATTTTAACAGCAGATAACTAGATCTTTCCATAATATTAAGTTGACTATTTAACAGGCATATCTTTGTAATTCTATTTGATTAAATGACTCTCAGTATATAGAATTTCAATAGATAACATCTATAATTTCATCTCAATCACTTTGGTGTTCCTGGTATAGTTTCACAAATTTCCACCTGATTTAATAAGTTTTTGTGAGCGAATAAATCTGTAGAATTAAGAAATAGAACAATTGCCATAAATGCTTTCCCCACCAAAATCGAACTCCTTGAAGCACTTGACTATCCTCAAATAAAAACCAAAAACACTCAGCTCTTTTAAAGGCAGAATTACTTTTTATCCTACATTTGTCTGTTTATATTGTCAACAATTGAAAACTTTCTATTGTTCATGTCAGCAGCAGCCTGAACTTCCCAACAGCATGTTACCAAATTGCATGACACATATCAGTATTATCACATTTGGCCAGAAAGGGGGGATTTAACTCTTCAAGGATTTTTAGAACCTTTTGAGTGTGACCTGCATGCCTCTGACCATAATCATCTCAAGTTCTACAATACAACTTTGCAACTTACATTCCAATAATGAAAGCTAAAAATAAAATGTCTATCAGAATACAGCACCATTCAATGAGTGGTATTTAAAAATTTAAATATTATTAGGCAAAAAAACAACCCTAGTGATTTTAATATTATATTACCATATCCCATGACAATACAAAGGATATGAACATCTATTGAAAACAAAAGGCTTGGAATCCTTCATTAGGCCATTCCAGAAATGGACAAAATTAAACACAACCTAGGAGTCCTTCCACATACCCCGACCAGCCCTTTAGACAAAGATTAAAACAAAGATTCTATAAAAATGTTTTTGACATTCCCATATCTATATATATAAAAGCCTAAGCGACCAGCTGAACAGCTGGTAGCTATGACGTGTGCTGACCACAAGGGGGAAGACGCTCAACACAGGAGTAGAAACCATAGGCATGGAAACATAGAACAGACTGAGGAATCTCAGAAGGAAGAGGGGAGGAGGAAAGTGGGAAGAGATTAACCAAAGACCTTATGTGCATATTAGAGACGTGGTGCACAGATTTGTGCACCAATGGGGTCTCTCGGCCTGGCCTGTGAGAATAGGTCCGACATCCTCTGAGGGGTCCCAGATTGCAAGAGGGTGCAGGCCAGGCTGAGGGACCCCACTGGTGCACCAGGCATCTAGTTTAAATATAATTACATTGATGTGATCTTAATACTATGAAACAGATAAAAAGAAAGTAATATTTTTCAGGGGTGGAATACTTTAGATTAAAGTAAACAAAACAAAAGAGGTGTCTAGGAAATAATTTTTTTTATCCCTAAGTGCAGAGAACATGTTTATTTTATCAGAGAAATAAACAAACCTAAATGCATTGTACAATCGATGTCCAAGAATGGCAGAGAAGCTAACTGCCCCAAAACCAGGAAGGCCATGCTCTACAGGTCTCAGATGATCAGAAAAATATTTTTCTTCCACCTCTGTTTCCTTACTACCCCAAAACAACATATTCACACATATTCATATTCTTATTCCCTGACACAGGCAGCATGCATAAGAGCCCATAAGCCACATGGAAATAGCTTACACGAAGGACAAGGTCATCCTCCACCTTGTGCCTTAATTCACTCAGCTGGAAAGTGGGAATGAATAGTACCATCTTATTTCCATGGTAATGACTGGAAATGAAATTGGAGTCATTGGCAAAGAAAGAGTAACACAGGCTATTCCCTTTCACCCCAGCTTTTCTCCCTCTGGGCACCAGGACTGCATAGCAGAAGGACCTTCATCGCTGCTGCTACAGAGCTCACATATCCATAGCCAGCTCACCTGCAGGGAAATGCATCCATGACAGAAGAGAAAAGGGTGTGCAGATTGGGAGTCCAGCCTCAAAGGGGAGATTTCTCAGCACTTTGGGCTGAGCCCAAGGTGAGAACTGTTCTCATTAGGGCAGAATTCATTTGATACTGTCCTGACCAAACGAAATTCTTTTTACAAAGCCACAAAGTGCTGCACTACACACATCTTCAGGGAAGAAGCACAGTATGTGGCCTTCTGTGATGTGAATCCATCACAACACACTCATTTATCCATTTCAATACACACCAAGATCTAAGTTGGAAATACCTAATTTGACTTACTACCTAAGGCTTAACATTTATTTTATTAATTGTATGCTCAAAAAAATGACCTGCCCTGAGAAGTTACAAAAACACTTATTTAGGACAGAATGGGCAAACACAAACACAACACACACACACACACACACACACACACACACACACACACACACATACACACACACACACACACACACACACACACAATCAGCAGCATAATTTACAATTGACAGAAAATATTTGACATCTCTCATTGTTAAGAGAGTCATAATTTCTTTCCCACCAATAATTAAAGGTTAGAAAGTCCCATGGCAAAATTTCAAAGTCATTCTCTTCCTGATAAATTCTACATAAGTTCTGAGCCTAAGAAGATGAAACTCTACAGAAAACTGACTGAGCGGCTGCCTAGGTATAGGTGTCTGCCCTCCAACCTCCAGCAGAGCTTACAAGTTAGAAAGTTAGATATTGTACTAGGTGCTAAATAAAATACAGCTCTAAATAATCATTCATTGTAGAGACCTCTTTTCCCACAAATACATGGAATGTACTTGTTTCAAGCACTATATCTCTGAAAATATTCCAGTCAAACCTCATTCTATTAAACTTTTTAACTTTAGAGACTTATAAAGTGGACTTATCCAACTGAAGCTAAATGGGACTCACCATGCACATTACTTAACAATGTAAAACTGCTTTTCAATGGAAGTTCTCTTTTAATGGCTCCCCATTGTTGTCTTCAAGGTGAAGTCCTCCCAGACAGGCAGATGATCTTCCACAGTCAGTCATAACCTACCACCCCAGCCCTGTCTTCCATCCCCCCATCATATATTTTTGCATTTTTTAACCACAACATGTACTCACACCTACCTTTCTCTCTGGATAATATCCCTTTATCCACACTTCTATGAGTCAAAACAATATTTATCTTCCAGAACCATCTTCCCTTCTGAAAGGACTGAACAGGGACATACCTCAGGCAAGACTCACCTGGCTTAGGAAGCAAAAAGAGCTTCTCTTTCTCACAAGGATGGTGTAGAACCAACAATGAAAGACTAGTCCAGGGGGGAAATATCTTATACAAACCATAGAGTCTAGAGTTCTCAAAGAGCAAGACCCAAAGCTCCCAGTTCATATCTGTCCCTGGTGTAATGGGTAAGTGACACGATATCCATATCCTTAAATGCAGATAACTGATACACCAAATTTATGTATTGAATACTAATAGAGTTTCTATTTTTAACTAAGAAATATGATGTGCATATAAAGATAACTTAAGCATAGCCTTCCCTCTGAAGAACTCCAAGTCTAGTGAAAACATGAACAAGTATGCATAATTATGTGATAATAATCCCATGCTACTACAGATGTGTAAAGATGTGACATAGTCAAGATGGAGTTGTAGGGGGAGGAGGGGAGATGTATAAAAGTATTTGAACTAGATTTTGTAAGTCTGACCAGAATTGTGTCTATTGAACTTAAGTGGAAACTTTGTTTTGTAATATTTTGAGTCATAACAGAAAAATTGGTAACTCATCTTGCATTCAGAAGAATAGAAAAAGTATATATTTAAACTAGAGGCCCAGTGCATGGAATTCATGCACAAGAGTGGGGAGGAATATGTCCCTCAAGCCAGCCTGCACCCTCTCCAATTTGGGACCCCTCAGAAGATGTCCAACTGCCAGCAGTCAGACATCACTTTCATAATCCGGGACCACTGGCTCCTAACCACTCACCTGCCTGGCTGCCTGATAGCCCCTAGCTGCATCTGCCTGCCAGCCTGATCACCCTCTAACTGCTCCCATGCTGGCCCAATCACCCACAACTACCCTCCCCTGCTGACCTGATCACCCCCAACTACCTTACCCTGCCCCGACCCACCTCCTCAGCTAGAACTCTCCTCTTTCATGCAGTGTAGAGCTGCGGGACCCTCAGGCCTCACTGTGTGGAGTAGTTTCTGGGCCCTGCCTCCACTGTGCATGCAGCCAGCTTATAGTGGCCATCTTGTGATGACATCACATGACGTTGTTACTTGTGTGGTGCCTCCTAGGCTTTTATTATATAGGATGCTATTTAAGAGATAAAAGCTAAAATTTTGGATGGTGTGAACTGAGCACTCTCTGGAGAAGAAACTTGAGTCCCCTGAGGTATGTGATTAGTATCGGGATGCCGCCAGCAGGCGAGGGGATCCCAAGGCAGGTGCTGAGCATGGAGGCCATGGTGGCATAGACTACAAAGGAGACAGAACTGAACCTCACATCACCCTGCTTGGCCCTAGAGGATGGCTGGTTAGCCAGAGACAAGTAAGGTTCCTTAGGGAAGGAACAACCTAAGACAGGCACAGTTTTAGAGGGGCCAACAAGAGAGAACTAATAGGTCAACAGAGGTGAGGCACAGACCCTCACCCACTAACCTTTCAGGGGCCTGAACTCTCACCCCTTCTGAGGGAGGTCTCCTGCTCCCCATGGCTGCTTCATCTCCCACGCACAGCTCAGATCGGTACCCAGGTTACAGACAGAGACTCGGCCAGCAACAGCTGCTCTATATCTAAATTCAGTCTAGTACCAAGAATGCTCAGGGCCTACTCAAGAATGCAAATAATCCTATCTACTAATATTTATAGGGTAAACTAAGATTTTTGCTTGAGTATTAAATTTGACAGTAAAATAGTAATCAAGTTTTCAGATTAATTTAAATTGGCCAAGTGAAATAAGTTAATACTTAAGAAAATTTAAGTGTACTGGACAAAAAGCTGTTTCTAAAATATTAACTAAAATTTTATTAGTAGTTTATCTCATTGTAAACTTGCCTAACATCCAAAGAATCTAAATCAGTCATATTTTTCTTCAACAATTAAAATTTAAAGTTACCAAGACTGCAATATAAAATTTCCAAAAGCCCCCATTAATCAAAAAATGGGGGGAGAAGGGGTAGTGGGGTAATATCATGTAAGAAAAAATATCCTGTAAGTAAATTACATCTATAAAATTCTTACTCCAGAAAAGTAACTTCCATTTGTAATGCCAACAGCAGGACACCCATGAAAAACACACAAGGTGTCAAAATAAGCCAAAGGAAAATCATTTGGACAAAAATAAAAAGAATCTCAAGTCTAATTTACAGAAAAGATCCCTTTATTAACTTTTGGTCCAGAATATGTTTGTCCAAGACCATATTGATTCCTGCAACAATGAGAAACTGATAGGTCTGTTCCAACCTTGAAGCCAGTCCAGAGATGGAAGACACTGACAACACCTTGCCATGCTAGCAATCAGCAGCTGTGTGTCACTGCAGGCAGCCCAGGACCAAACCAGAGAAATGGATCTTGTATTGCCACCATTTGTCCACCATCCAGACACCATTGCTGACATGTACACATAAGGAACTATTTGACATTGAAACTGAGACTCAAACATTTTTTGTTCTTATATATTTATTTCCAGTATGCAGATGCAAGATCTTTTTTAAAAAAAGAAACAGGGGGAAAAGATTGATATAGAGGCAAAGAAACATTGAACAGACTTTCAAACTACAGGGGGAAGGCTGGGGAGGGTGGGAGGCGGGGGCTGTAAGAGATCAACTGAAGGACTTGTATGCATGCATATAAGCATAACCAATGGATACAAGACACTGGGGTGGGGGAGGGCAGGTGAGGACATGTGCTGAGGGGTAGGAGAGGCTAGGGGGAGGATAATAGGGGGAAAAAAGGAAAACATATTTACTACTAATTTGTAATACTTGAAAGAATAAAAAATAAATAAAATAAAATAAAATAATAAAATAAAATAAAATAAAATAAAAAAGCTAAAATTTTGGGTTTGAAGAAATAGGGAAAGAATAAAAAAATCACTCCAACGTTTCTAGCTCAAGTTATTGGGTGCTTGGTAATATCCTCAGGAAGATCAGGAGTTCAGGAGGTGTATCTGAGTCATGGAGGATACCTGGCCACATGTGGAGTTGCCTGATGGAGAGCAGGACAGAGAAGACACCAGAGACTCAGAATTGAGGTAATCAGAAAACAAATGAAGGTCAAAAGTGGAAAAGCATAACCACCACCACCAAAGCATGTAGCATGAGAGTACCCCATAAGGCCCAGGTTGGAATAGTGGGGACTGCCAACATTTAAGGAGGATTCTGAGGTAAAGGAAAACTCAAATTTATTATTTTTAACCTGAATTACATAAGACAACTGGGCATGGAACCTTAGAGATAATTGCAATTATTTAAAAGCAATGAAACTGTATTAAGTGCCTACCATGTGCAAAGAATAATGACTGATGTGAAGATTTTAATAATGTGTTTAAAACACCCTCTGCAAAAGAGTCTCCTAAACCAAGAAGGACACATGAATGTACAGGAAATGCAACATCATGAGCTAAGTCAGTACACTGGGGTAGGGAGGGAGGTAGGGCTGGGCAAACCTCATATGTGGCAACACAGTGCTGGCTGTGAGCTGAATTTGGACTGGTCTTCTAACTAAACTGGAATGTGAATGAGTGTTTTTGTGTGGAGTGGAGTGTGAGGGGAAGGACTCTTCACAGCAGCAATCTGATTGCTGTCAAAGAATTCTACACGATGATGGGGAGACAGAAGATCAGATATAGGGAAGTTGTATGGACATCTCAGGTCAGTGTGGCTCACAGTAGCCATACCCCAGCCTTCATTCAGTTCCTCCACCATGGGTCATGAGATGTATCTGAGTTCAGGATACCTTGCCACAGCGAAATAACAAATATAAACAATTTGTGGACATGTTGGGACTCTGAATTATACTCCCTAGTTGCCTCTACTTTCTTCTACATAAGCCTTGATGTTCTTTGCACTATCAAGTGCTAACAAGAACGAATGGCTATGGAATATAACCATTTACTAATTTCTGTCAAGTGCTCTGAAGGCAGACTCCATCAGTACTAGTAATATTTCTCACTGTCGTTCCCATCATTCTGTTTATGTATTTACAGAACGTATTTATGTTCTATAGAATATAAATTTGGGTTTAAAAATTTAGATTTAAAATCTAGGTTTATAATTCAGATTTTAAAATTATAAAACATTTTAGAGTTTTTTATTTTCAAAACCAATTTTCTCATAAGCTAAAAGCCAATCAAGAATCATAACCTTATCACAACTCATGACATGTGTAACATACACATTCTAGGCACATTTGTAATATCTTCTCATTTTATCCATGGAGAAATGAGTTTAGAAATGCCCCATCATGTGCCAAAATCCTCTCTCATAGAACAAGAGATAAGCCTTGGGTTGCTGGTTCCCATTGCAGCATTTAACCAGAAAATTCTTATCCAAGATCAACTGCTAGTAAAAACTGGGATGAATTTATGTTTGAATCTAATTGGCACAGAAGTCAACAAACTGAGTTAAGGATTTTACATAACAGGACTCCTAAAGAGCATGGCAGTTTACCTTTCGCATAAAAAAAATACCTTGTTTTTCAAATTTTCCAATTTTATGTTAAGAAAATAACCTCATTGCAGAAAATTGGTAATTAGAACAAATGAGAGTCTCTAAGGAATGAACAATATAAGAAGCCCAATGACAGGTCTAGTTAGTTTTTCTCAGACGTGGAGTTTATAGCAGGTGCCAATAGAAAGGTTGTCCTTCAGAAGCACTGCTGGCTTCTGGATTTCCAAAATGAAGAGAGTTTAGTGAAGGGAAGCTGGTGATGGTGAGAGCATAAAAGGGATTATCTTGAATCTTCATTTGCATGGCAAGAACACTGTCTTTACTCACAATTAGTGTTTATTTGGAAGTGGCTACATAGATGGAGACTATGGGAGGAGGCACTGAGGCACTTAACTTCCTTCACCTTCCCTGTTTGTCAGACTATCTGATTGGAGTATTTGCCCTAGTCATCCTATTTAATAGAGAGGGAAGATGCTAATTGACCATCACTCCCTCACAAATGGTGGCACCCACAGGCAATAAGGAGGGAATATGCTAATTGACTGCCATGCCCTCAAAGATGGCAGTGCCCACAGCCACAAGATGGTGGCACCCAGTCCCCTCACCCTGCCAGGGAGGCAGGCACAAGTCACAGCCCACCTCCAGGTGGGTCCGGCCACTCTGCATGCCTGCCTCCTGAGTCCCCCAGTCCTCTAAATCCCCCAGCCACCCAGGGCCAGCCTGAGGTGCAGACAAGCCTCAGCTGGTGGCTTCCCAGCCATGTAGGGCCACCTCAAGCTCAGGAAACTAGGGGCAACCAAGGTTTGTGCTGCCAGCGGTGGCAGCAGCAGAAGTGTGATGGGGTGTCACCTTCCCCTGATCACCAGGTCACCTTCTGCCCCTGAGGGCACCCGGACTGTGAGAGGGGGCAGGCCAGGCTGAAGGTCGCACCCTCCAGTGCATGAATTTTCATGCACTGGGCCTCTAGTTTAATAATAAAAAACAAATAAATAAGAATCCTATCTATTTACTTAGGAATTAGGCAGAGGTGGCATTTATGCTAAATGTCAGAGATTCTGAGAGGAAAAAACATAAACCAATTGATAGAGGAGAAGGAAGACTCGTGAAAATCTTGTTGATGGTTTAATAACAAAGCTTGTGTGTGTGAACAAGGTTCCCCATAGACTTTAGCTCCATTGTGGTTTTGAGCAGAATCTTTGGGTGAGAGTTCAAATACAGCTGTGGTGGACTGTCCAGAGGCTGCTCCAGCAAACAGACATGCAACATTGTCTTCAGCCAGTCCGGGGGTCTCCTCCTGTGCCCAGAGTACACATTCGAGGTGGTTGCTCACAGTCCATGGCTCTCTCAGAAAATTGGAGAACACACCCCTTTGGGAGACTAGTTCCTGCTTTCAATGTTTTAAAACCAAGTTATTCTATCTATTGATTGGTGCTTTGGTTTATTGCCTGATATATGATAGGATTACACTTTTCTAAAGTTTTATATAAAATATAATTGTATTTAAATACAAATGTTATGATGTATGTAGCCTTCTGCTGCCCAGCTCCATCTGAGACAAGCGAGGGGGGTCTCCAGCAAGGGAACTAGTGTTGCCTAGTATAGCACTACATACAGGGACAGGAATGTGACCCTCTCTGCTCCGCTGCTCCATGAATATAACAATTATGTATAAATTCTTTTGTGCAGGCTTAGAAAGTGCTGGGTGCCTTTTGGGGGGTAAGGGTTGGAAAAGCAGCCTTCTCAGAAATGATAGAAATATTGCAATGAAATCACTTCAGGCTATTTGAATGTAACATAGTGTTATTGTGTCCTCTTTGTAGTCCACAACTACTGTCTTAAAGAAATTCTTACACTTGTATCCTTCTCAAGATCTCTGGTTAGAGCTTCTTATTTAAGAACAAAGAGGAGGTTAAACCTCTCATTAGAAACAAAGTTATAATTCAATGCCCCTGCATTTCCTCCAATGTGTTTGGCCTAGTGAAACATCAGGAGCAAACTGTCATCCCAGGATTCGATAAAACCATCATTTTGGGAAAACAAAACAAAACAAATATTTGGCCTCAGGAAATTGTGAGTCACCCCTGTGATCCCTCCAGCTGTGCTTTGCACTGGAGGTAATAAATCACATATAAATAATAATCATCAAAATTAAATGTGTGCATGTCAGGTAATTCTTTGTCATTGTCCCTCACAAATAATAGTAATTTGGTTAAGTAAATAGTATTGATGTCAAATGTTCCTGGTAGGAAGCTTTCAATTAGCAAGTAATGCATTCCATCTCCAGTGACACAGCCTTTCTCTCGATATTTCCTCCCTGGTCATATTATAAAGAGATTCTCTTCTGTTAGTTTCTCAATGCCTTCTCCTCCTTTTTGGTTTTCTGGTCTAGTTTCCTTGTATAGCAAATACTCCATCTGGCTGTGCCTATGAACAGTCCCAGTGAGAGCTCTCCCTGCCCAGGAAGGATCATGATGCAATGCGGAGTGTCCTCCTCAATTCCAAGCCAGCAGCCTCACTGATCAGTGAGTCCCATCTCTGCTCCCTTTCTAAGGGACTCACAGTGCTTGTCCAGGTGGGGCTTAGAATCTCTCAGCCGCAGTTATGTGGTCCCACCTTTGTCCAACCCCAGCCAACAACCACACATAGGACTGAGTGTAGAAGGGAGGGCCATCTCAGGAGAGCTTCATGACTCTAGAACACTCCACAGAGTCCCCTTCAGTTTGCCCACATCTACTAGACTTTTCCATTTAGACTGGAAAGTTTACTCAGAACAGAGCTGAGCTCAACTGTTTACCAGACTCCAGTCATGCTGTTTTGACAGAAACAATATCCCCTTTGGTCCCCAGTTCACACAGTGGCTTTCATGGCACACATTTTCCATTACCCTCCTAAGATAATCAAGTACCAGAGGTGAAGCAATACTGTCACTCTGGTTATTTTGTCCTGAGTCATACTGCAAGTTTGGATAAGAAATCAAACCAAAGGCTTCAGGTCCCCAACCATGTAAGTACTTCCAAATAACCTAAGTCATCAGGTCACTGCTCCTGCAGAGCTGGACAACACATAGAAACCAGTTCTAGACTAAGTCATCTGACAAGCTCTACAGAGGAAAAGTCCTGTTCACAGAGACTCTTGGTCCCCAGCCTACTTCTCCTGGTTGCCTCTGTCTCTGATACAAAATGACCTCTGGGTACAACTCAGGACCATCTACTTAGATTCCACATGAGAACTGTCCCTTAGAAATACAATGTGCGATGCAAAAGCAAGCAATGGACATAATTCTAAATTTTAAGTCTAGTTATATATTTTATTTCACCTAATATATTCAAAGGAACATCATTACAAGGTATAATTTAAAATATTATGAGATACTTTGCATTCTTTTTTTCATACTGAGTTCTTGAAATCCAGTGTGTATTTTACATTTTGTAACACATCTCAATTTGGACCAGCCACATTTTGTGCCTGCTGAATTGTATGTGGGGGCCCTGGTATCATCTTCCTTTCCAAAAGCCCGAGCAGCTTCACTAAAAGATCCTCCATTGTGGGTCCCAGTGCAGATGACATCTCTTCACCTAGGAGTAAAGCCCCGAACACACTGCCCCTGAGGTATTCTTGGGTTCTAACTTCCCTTTTAGCCCTAAGATGAAATATGAGTGGTGGCCATTCTGAAACTGCTCACAGCCTGAGTCTGCTATAGGCTCAGCTGTTCAAAACCTGAACTGTGGCTCTCTAGGCACATCCATAACAGTCCCATTAAGCTAACCACAGCAAATGTCTCCTAACCCAAATCAGAGAACCTTTGAACCTGAAGTGATATTGAGATAGCAAAGACACCTGGAGTATTGCTGTAGCTTCCAATAATTTGTAGTTTTTACACTAGAAAAATGTTTTTTCATTTCCAAGTGACACTATGAATAATGATGGGTTGGCACAGGATGGAGGTAACCCATTATGTCACCACTTAACTATTAAACTAATTCTGTATTGATCTAGTGAAACTACCACCTACCTAGTCAGTTTCTGCTGCAAAAAGGAAGCAAGGTAACTTGAAATGAGTTACTCACAGTCTATTTCAGAGATATCCTCTGAATACAAAACTTTAAATCCATTCTGTTGTCAGGGGCGGCTCATAGTACGAGCCACCTACACGTTCTGAGACAGAGCAGTGTGGTCAGTGGGTGGCCTAACAAGCCCTGCAGAGGTCAGTGGGGACTAGCAGGGCTTCTTCCCCTGCAAAAGTGGACCTCGGGGGAAAAGGCACAGGAAGGGGGAAACCAAGAGCCACCAGCAAGGATGACAGCTTGAAATTTAAGAAAAAGAAAAGCAGGAAAGGAGAGGAAAACAAAACAAATTTATACACTATAGGAAACTATAGTCATGAGAAAGGTTTGCAGTGGGCACTCAGTATCCACCGTCTGGCCAGGTGGGCATGTGTGCTAGAATCATGTGTGACGGAAAGACCTGAGGGGGTTAGAGCCTCATAGAGAGACGTTGTCTCTGTGGGCTTTGAGGCTGCAGCAGGTGGCCTCACTGCCAGGGAGTGACCGGATCATTCTAAGCTCATCCATCCTTTCCCTAAATAGCTGGCAGTGTTGCAGCTAGAATTAGATTGTTAGTATAGCCTATGCTATTTCCTTCCAGTTCATGAGCTCCTGATCTCACTCAGAGCAGCTGTGAGGCCCCATCAGAACAAAGAGCCGGAGAGAAGGGGGCTGGCCCCATGAAGGCTAGTCCTGGACAGATGAGTCTCTAAGCCACTCAGCCTTCTGGGACACAAGCAGCCAGAATGGCCATGTGCAGGGCCTTCCAGGTCTGTAAAAATGCACACAGTGGTCACCTCAGTGAGCAGAATGAAGCAGAGAAAGCTCCATTGCTTGCTTTGTGATCCATAGATCTCTTTCTGATCCTCAAGTCAGTTCTGGCACTGTCCCTCCATCAGCTTAGCAAGTGAAGAGCATAACTGAGGTGAGACCACTGGCCCTCCCCTCAATGAGCTGTGTATCATGAGGAGGTTATACAATGACCTAACTAAAATATATTTGTGAGGATTAAATCAGTCCCCCAGGTCACACTGTTAAACAGAAAATGCCCTTGAGAAACGGGATCCATCTCTGTTTCATTCTTAGCCTTATGACTACCACCTGCACCTTACCACATGCCAGTTATTATCCAGGAACAGGAGCTTCATGGAGAAGCAGAGTCCAGAACTCACCCTGGAGAGGTTCCTATCTAGTGAGGACATGGGAGCCAATAGTAAGCCTTTGACATGGAATTAACAACAGGATTGGCTCAGGGCACAATGAATTGACTGACTCTCACGGTAGCAGGCCTGACACTAAAGCTAAGCTGGAAAGGTAGGGCTCAGGCAGAACAGCCGCTGGGCAGGAAGGAAGGTCAAGGAATCTCCCTGCCTTTCTGCCCCAGGTCCTGGGGAGCCTGGCTCCACAGGGCTGCCTGCAGCAAACTTCTCTCCTCCAGATCTGCCCTCCACAAACCACTGGGGCAGAGACAGCCTCCTAACCTCTCACCTGCAGGCCCTGACAGAAGTGCTCAGATAGTTTAAACTTTTTATGTGTTTGTTGTTTTTTAAATAGAAACAGCAGGAAAATACATGGATCTTTTAAATAAAAAAATTCAAGGAATACACAGTTGCAAAGGACAGAGAGTAGCCGAGAGAACTCTGACTATAGTTTTTCTCAGGCCTCAGGACTGAGGGACCTGAACACAGGTTACTTCAAACCACACTGGGAGCAGAGGAGTTCCAGATGGTTGTCAGGATTTTGTCCTTCCTAATAGCACAATGTTCCTCTTGTGCAGAAGCTCTGAACTGTGAGAGACTTCGAGCTCTCATGGTACCTAGTCCTGAGACAGAGTAACCACCCCTCAGCAGTGGGAACTGTCCTCACTGCCCAGAACTTGCAGGGTGCTGTGAGCACAGGACATTTCAGATTGGGTCTGAGCACTACTGACAAGCAGTGGCCTCAAGACAACAAATTGGTCGCTGTGGGGAAATTAAAGGCATGCTAAATACCTGCTAGGCTGTGTGTCTCAGAGAATTGAGTGAGGAAGGTAAAGCACCCAGAGGGGACATATTTAAAATGACAAGCAAAACACTTCAATCCAAACATATGTTTTCCTTTGTGCATTTTTCCCCCTTTCCAAAGCACATATCTCAGGAATGATAGCTAGTTATCAGAACAGAGAATATAAAACCTTAAGATAATGTGGACCCTCCTATGCTGTGAACAGCCAGCTGATACTCTGGCTCAAAGATCTTCTTAACAGCATGCCCTTTTTTCCCCTTCATTTACTATTTCAAAGTTACCGACTTTGTGGGATCCTGGAGAAGCTATAAAAGGAGATCAAAGGAAACCTTCTTGCTAGTCCTGCCCTTCCACACCAGAGCTCCTCTCCACCAATTACTGCAGGATGCCACTCACCTCTCACACCTGCTCCTGACCAGTCCTGGGTCAACAAGGAGGAAGTGTGGGAGATATACTGAGACCAGGGATTATGGAGGACTGGGTATAGACAACACAGGAGGCAGGAGGGGGACAGTCAAAATACTCCTCTTGCCCAAGCCCAGGGAAGAACTCCATGACCCTTAACACAATCTCTTCCCCAGAAGTGTCCACAGTGAGCAGAACTTCATGGATTAGGTATCTGGATTTCTACTGGTAACGTGTGTGTGTGTGTGTGTGTGTGTGTGTGTGTGTGTGTGTGTGTGATTGTGTGTGATTGTGTGAGCACATGTACTTGTGATGGTGGTGGGCGTATGCTTGTTCAGGGAGTAAATGGACAGTGGACATGCTAACTAAGCTAACTTGGAAAAGTCACCCCAGAAAATCTGTCTTCTTTTTTTCTTTTTGAAAAATAAAATTGCTGCATAAGAAGACTTTGAGGGTCCTTTCAACTTTGCTGAGGTTTTATTTGAAACAGTGCATGCTGGTCACAGAAAATATGGAGGGCACTAAAAAGAGGGTGTCTGTTCAATTCCTTTGACATGCTCTGGATCCCACCCACCAAGACTGTAAGCATGAGCTAGCATAGTTACTTACAGGATCTTAGGAAGCACCAAAACTAGCATGTATGTGCCCTTCATAGAACAAACTGAATGGAGGAGTTGGAGACAGTGCAATGTGAGAAATTTTAAACTTCATTTCTCTTTTCAATGAGAACAGAACCACACTGAAAAGTTAAGAAGCAGATAGTTTGTGCCACTAGACTCGTTTCTTATCATTTTTGCAGTCCTCCCCAATCAATTCCATCACAAATAGTCTACAAGACCTACCCCCACTCTACCACCTCCTTCACCCCACTCTCAGCTTCCCACCCCACTCCCACTTCTCCAATCCCTTACCTATCCCCAATTCTACCTCTTCACCACATACAAAACGGGATCCCAGAGAACTCACCTTTTCTGTGGATCCAAATTTTATTTCCAGGAAATGACAAGAAAGGAAGTTCTACCTGAGGTAAGATTTGACCAAGTGACTCTCCAAATGGGTATTGTCATAGAAACAATGGGCCACATATTCCTCTAAAGAGCTGAAAATGAAGAAGATTCACACCTTAGCTCTAGGGTTCAGGCAGTATCCTGGTTTGAGGAGGGAGGGAGAGAAATTACCACCAATCTAAAAATCACACTATTTGGGCAAGGTCAGGTCATGTGCCCCTTTAGTTGAACTTTCTCTTTCTTTCAGAGAAAGAGAAGTACAATCTGTGTGCTTTTATATGTCAGAACCACGCCTTCTATTTGCTTGAAGGAAAATCTTCCTAGTTTTTCCAAGGGGAAAGCCCAGCCAGTCACCATTCATTTATGTGTGTGAACATATGTTTTCTCTGCTGAGGTGACAGCAACTTATGATCTTACTAGTCTTGGTGGTGCCCTGGCCATAGCACATGTGTGGCTCATAGAAGGCAATTAGCAATTTTGCTGAATGATTAGTTACAAAGCTTGGAAAATAGTTACACATTTTATATTTGCTTAAGTTTACTGTGGACTTGACTGAACAAACACAAGCTCATGCTGCTTAAAAGTAGACATTTTTAGACTAGGAAATGTGGACATGTGTGCATTTCTGGACTGTCTCCATTCCAAGTTTTCTGTAGGTTCCTGGAAAGAAGTCAATGTTCCGATCCATCTACATTACTTCTGCTAGTTTAAGAGTCACCACGTCAGGTCAAGAAACTGAAAAACAATAGCAGTAATAGCTGCTTCTCTGATAAACTAGAAGAACCTTTGTGGATATGAAGCATTTATAGGGAAAGATCTGTGGATGTAGTACTGAACAAAAGGTGGAGTCAGTCTCACCCAGCTGCCCTTCTCCTTTCTATTGTCCAGTCACTTGTTCACTTATGTTCTTTTTAATTACAGTTTACATTCAATATTTTATTAGCTTCAGGTGTATAGCATAATAATTAGATGATCATATAGTTTACAAAGTATTTCCTTAAGTCTAGTACTCACAAGACTCCATACATAGTTATTAGATATTAATGACTTCTCCCTATGCCATACTTTACATCCTATGACCATTCTGAAACTATCTATCTGTACTTCTTAATCTCTTAAATCTTTTTGCCTAGTCTCCAGCCCCCCTCCCTTCTGTTGTCAGTTAGTTTTCTGTATCTGAATCTGTATCAATCATGTTTGTTTATTGTTTTTGTTCTACAGATTTCTCATATAAGAGAAATCATATATTTGTCTTTCTCTGACTGACTTATTGCACTTAGCATAATACCCTCTAGGTCCATCCATACTGTTTCAGATATTAAGATTTCTTTCTTTTTGATGGCCAAGTAATATTCCGTAGTATATATGTACCACTTCCTCTTTATACACCTTTTTATTAGTAGAAACTGGGGGTGCTTCCATATTTTGGCAATACTATATATTAAAACCCTAATATGCAAATCAACTGAACAGCAGAACAACTGGCGGAATGAGTGGTCGCTATGACATGCACTAACCATGAGGGAGAAGACATTCAATGCAGGAGCTGCTCCCAACCCAGGGGAACTCCTGCGTTGAGCATCTGCTCCCCCCCAAGAAGGAAGTGACTGGTGGTGGTGGGGGCCAGCCTGTGGACAGCCACTGGGCTGCCAGCCAAGGCGGGTGCCAGTGGGGGCCCCTGATCGCCCACCCCCCTTGATTGACTCTGACCGCCAGCCAGAACTAGGGACCCTACCCTATATTTTGGGAACAGTTTTTTAGATTCAAAAATTAAAACCTGGCAAGGCTACTCTAATACTGAAAAAATAGGACGATGCAGTGATGGCATGCATGGACTCTGGTTTGCATGTTTTATGGTCAGCCCTGATTCTAACACTTACAACTGTGTGACAAAGCCAATTGCTTAACTTCTCTCTGTTTCAGTTTTTCCATCCATAAGATGGGGAAAATGGTACTACTGCCTCAGAAGGATCATGTTATGTACTACTTTTTATAATCAGGGCAAAAAAATGTAGCTGCCCATACGACAGGAAAATGCCTTTCACCTGTATGGTCACTGGTGCATGCAGCATCCCAGATTATGGAATGGATGTACAACTTCCAATTTAGGCTTGATCAGGGATTAGAGATCAGGCCTAAATTGGCAGTCTTACATCCCCCAAGAGTGCAGGCCGAGCTGAGGAACCCCCCACCCTTGTGTGTGAATTTTGTGCACCAGGCCTCTAGTTGTAAATAATGATGCAATGAATATAGGGGTGCGTATAGGCTTTAAAATTACTATTTTAGATTTTTTTCAAATATCTACCCAGTGGAATTGCTGGGTCATAAAGCAGTTCCATTTTTAATTGTTTAAGGGACCTCAAAAATGTTTTCCATAGTGGCTCCACCAATCTGCATTCTCATAAACAGTGAGGGTTCCCGATCCTCTACAACCTTGCCAACACTTGTTTGTTAATTTATTCATGATAGCCATTCTGACAGATTTGAGGTGATATATCATGGTGGTTTAGGTCACATTTCTATGATTACTTGTAAAGTTGAGCATATTTTTACATGTCTAGGGACTATCTGTATGTTCTCTTTGGAGAAGTGTCTATTCAAGTCCTCTGCCCATTTTTAATTGAATTATTTGATGTTGAGTTGTATAAGTTATTTATAGATTTTGGCTATTAACCGCTTATAAGATATATCAGATAAATACTATGTTCTGCCATTCAGTGGGTTGTCTTTTCATTTCATTGATGGTTTCCTTGTTGTGCAAAAAATATTTAATTTGATAAAGGTCCATTTGTTTATTTTTTATTTTATATCCTTGTCACAGGAAATATTCTTGTGTATGTTGTAAGAAGGTGGTCTAATTTCAATTTTTTTGCATTTGTCTAATTTTCCCATAAACAGTTTTTTTAATAGACTGTCTTTACCCTGTTGTATGTTCTTTCCTCCTTTGTCAAATATTAATTGACCATTCAGGTGTGGGTTTCTTTCTAGAATCTCTATTCTATGCAATTGATGTATATGTCTGTTTTGATGCCAGCACCATGCTACTTATTTGGTTACTTTAGCCTCTTAGTACAGTTTTAGTAGCATGATATCTCCAACTTTGTTCTTCTTTCTCAAAATTCCTGTGATTACTTGGAGTTGTTTGTGGTTCTATATAAATATTTAAAATATTTGTTCTAATTTTAGGAAATATGCCATTGGTATTTTTATAAGAATTGCATTGTAGATTGCTTTGGATAGTATGGACATTTTAATAATGTTATTTCTTCCTATTCATGAGCACAGTATATGCTTCCATTTATTCATATCTTCTTCAATTTCTTTCTTTGATGTCTTGTAATTTTCCAAATACAAGTATTTTATTTTATGGGTTAAATTTATTCCTAGGTATTTTTGAGGCAATTGTAAACGGGATTTTTAAATCTATTTTCCCTTTAGGAAAGTCCATTATTGGCATATAAAAGTACAACAGATTTCTGAATATTTACTTTGTATAGTGCTACTTTACTGAATTCATTTATCAGTTCTACTATTTGTGTGTGTGTGTGTGTGTGTGTGTGTGTGTGTGTGTGTGAAATCTTTAGAATTTTCTTTACACAATTTCATGTCATCTGAAAATAATGACAGTTCATTTTGGATGATTTTACTTCTTCTTCTTCTATAGTGGCAAAGCTTAGAACTTCCAGTAACTTTCTGTCTCTCTCTGGCCACTTTTAAGTTTCTTAGTTTGTTGTTGGAGCTTGCCAATCCTATCTAATAAAAGAGTAAAATGCAAATTGACCCTTCCTCCACTACACTACCAGCCAATCAGGAGTAGGGGGCATGGCCAGCAGACAGGGGGTGAGGCTAGCGGGGGCATGGCCGCAGTGACAGGGAAGCAAGCACCACGCTATAATCTCTGCTTGCACAGTACTTAAGGCCCGGTGAGATCTCTCCTTAGTTACTGTGACTGAGTCACATATAAATGAGTGCCCGGGGCACCTTGGGTAATGAGCACCAGGTGTGAGGCAGGGCTGTGAGCCAAGTGGCAGTTTGGGTCCTTGCCCCCAGCCCAGCACCTACAACAGGGAGCTGGTTGCTGCCCTCTGGAGTATGCGGATACCCTGGTGGCCGCCACTGTGAGAGGCCCAGGGGTCCATGCATGCTCCCCAGCCCAGCACCCATGATGAGGCTGGCTGCTGGGATTCGGGGACCTTGGGAGACAGGGATGTTCCCACCCTGCCCCCAAATACTTTTGCATGCTCTGGCCCCAAGTGTCAGTTTGGGCCCACACTCCCAGCCCAGCATCCACAATGGGGGTAGGGGGCTGGCTGCAAGTCTCCGGGGTGTGTGGAGACCCTGGTGGCCACCACCGGGTGTACAAAGTTCACAGTCCTCTTGGTTCATGCATAACTGAACCAGAAGCAGACATCGAGTATGGGGAGCACCAGAAATGCTGGGAAATGTAGTTCTTGTGGCAGATGCAGGGGGCAGGGCCAGCAGGATGGGAGGCAAGGCCTGCGGGGGCATGGCTGTGGTGCAGCATGCGTTCCCCAGGCTGGGGCCGCATGGAGTGGGCTCCGCAGGCCAGTTGGCGGTGGTGGTGGCAATGGCGCAGTGTGTGTGTGCTCCCCAGGCAGGGGCCCTGCAGAGGGGCAGGATGGCTGCAGGAGGCCGACCTGGGGTTGCAGGGCAAGCTGTCTACAGGGTGTGCTGTTGGAGAGGTGCCCACCTGCTGGGTTGGCGCGGGACCCCCCAGTTCTGGATGCATTTTTTTGCTCCTTCAGTCTGCATGACCTCACTCCATTGTCAGTGGCAGTGTGTGCAAGTCCAGTAAGGTCACCCTTTCCCCAAGCACCATACACACTCCACGGCTCCCCACCTCCTCAGGCCAGGATCAGAGCTGGGAGCCTTCCAACAAGAGCATCCACCAGCCAAGCACTCTGGCTTCTGGAGATGCTGAGGAAGGCGCACCCTCAGTGGGGCTGCAGCATCTCCAGTTTCTCAACTCACACCCTATCCCCAGGAGGTTGGGGAGAACATATATGGCAAAGTTCTTTAAGCCATAGCGGTCAGAGTACTGGGACTCAGCCAGGCAGGCACACAGAGGGGCAGGGGCCCTTTCTGGAATGTGGTACTGGGTGCCTGTGGCTGCGGCCAGCCTGAGTGAAGCTGGCCCAGGTCCTGGGTGTCTATAACTGGCCAGAGGGAGGGAAGCCTGGGTCCCAGGTGTGAGGCAAGTCAGAGGCAGTTAGGAGCAATCAGGCCAGCAGGGGAGCACTTAGGGGCGATCAGGCAGGCAGGCAGAGGTGGTTAGGGATGATCAGGTAGGCAGAGGGATAGGGGCGATCAGTCAGGCAGGCCCTGAGCAGTTAGGAGCCAGTGTTCCTAGATTGCAAGAGGGAAGTTCTACTGCCAATATTCAGACATCTCTCACTGCTAACAGTCAGATATCCCCGAAGGGGTCCCTAATTGGAGAGGGTGCAGGCTAGGCTGAGGGAACCCCACCTCCGTGCATGAATTTCGTGCACTAGGTCACTAGTTTAATAATAATATGCCTTGGCATCAATCTTTTGTGATTCATTTTGCTTGGGACTCTGTGAGCTTCTTGGATTTGTGTGGGTTTTTCTTTCCTATATCAGGGAAGTTTTCTGTCATTATTTCTTCAAACAGGTTTTCTATTCCTTGCTCAGTTTCCTCTTCTTCTGTAACCCCTATTATGCAGATGTTGTTGTTTCATGTTGTCCCAAAGTTCCCTTAGGCTCTCCTCCTTCTTTTTAATTTTTTTTTCTAAAAGCTGTTCTGCTTGGGTATTTTTTATACCTTGTCTTCTAGCTCACTGATGAAGTCCTCTGCTTATTCGAGTCTACTCTTGATACTTCATATTGAGTTTTTTACAGTAGCAATGTCATTTTTCATTTCTTTTTGGTTCTTCTTCATTTCCTCACGGTTCTTACTCATATTGTCAAATTTGTCTTCTATTGTTTTCAGTCACCTGATAACCACTTCTCTGAATTCTTTCTCTGACAGGTTGCTTGCCTCTATTTCATTTATTTCCTTCTCTGGTGAAGCCTGTTTTTCTTTCATATGTGGGCTATTTCTTTGTCTCCCCATGATCTCTCTTCCCTGGGTTTCTGGTTATGCAGTTCTCTCTCTCCTGAATCGATGTAAAGGCACAAAATGCAGCACAACCAGGTACAACACACAAGGCACTAAACATAAATGTATTTACATTATTAATAACCCCAAATAAAGCTGAGCACCAGGGAAAGGAAAAATTAGAGGATAGGAGAGAAAGAAGAAGAGAGAGAGAGAAAATAAAAAAATAAAGGAGTGCAAAAGTGAAATTGGGAGAAGGATTAAAAAGTAAGAGAGAAAAGAAAGAGGATAAGAAAGAAGAGGGAAACAAACTATATATATATGGGGAGAAAACCCCAGTAGAACAGCCACTAATCCCAGCAAATGCCAGCAACAAGTACCTGGAGATGAATACAAACTAATAACAACAACTTATATCAAGCAAGGCAATGGAAAACAGTAGCAAAAAATAAAATACAAATAAGAAAAAAAAAGAATAAGCAAAACAATCTCATAAACAAGCATAAAATATCGATATAATCAATATTCAAGCAAACAACAGGAAAAGGACAGTGAGAAAAACAATTTTTTGGATAGTGAAGACAGGGAAGAGAGAGGTGTGTATGAACTTGGGCCGGGGATTGAAAATTATATATATATGTAGGGTGAAATTTTAACAGGGAGTTAAAAGAAACAATAGGAAAAATCTAAAGCATGAAAAGGATAAGAGAAACAGAACAACAAATGGTGAAAATTTAGGAAGAGAGTGATGGCATAAAGGTAGAGTTGAGATAGAGTAGAAAGATGAAAATAGAATATAGAACACTAATTTCAAAGTAAAATAAAGAGAAAACAAAATGACACTTGTAAAAAAAGATATAATAGTAGTAGTAATAATATTAATTGAAAATTAAAAATATAATAATTAAACAGGTAAAATCAAGTAAGGAAAAAAGAAATAAGTTTTTTAAGTAAAAGATGAAGAAAAAAATTTTTAAAAATTAAAAGAAAATAAAAAAGAAACAGAAAATGTGCAGTAGTGAAGGTCATTCACTTCCTCTATTGTGCTGTTTGGCTCACCTGTTTCTCAGTATTGCAGTTCCCTGCATTCCACTGCTCCTCAGTGTTGTAAACCAGTCCTGATTTTTAAGTAGGCCTTGTGTATTAATTTCTTGTATTCTTTAATTTCTGATTACATGAGTCAATTTGTGCTTCAACCCCTAGGTGCCAGTGTTTCTGTATTAACTTCTGGGTCTATAGGTCCTGTCTAGCCTGCTTTCCTTGTTGCACTCAATACCGGTTTGTGTGGGCAGGCTTCCCCAGAGTTGGTTCTTCAACAGTCATTCCCCTCTCTGATCCCCAGGCTCCATAAAAACAATCTTCCCCTGTAGTCTCCTAGGGTGTCCCCAACTGGGTGATCCCATGCACTGGGTTCAGCAAACAGGAGCAAAGATTCAAACAGGGAAATGTGAAATTGTGTGAACTCAGGGGCTGTGCAGTCCTTCCTTCCCCATTATGTCCAAGCAGCCCGCACACTCCCAAAATTTTTAGTCTCTTTCTGCATCAGATCAAAATAGGCTGCTTTCAAGAGATCCCTCTGTTATCAGCTCTGAGGACCCCTTCCACATTCATGGATCACACCAGCCCCAACAAGCATGGATTTTTCTAGGTGGCAGACTCCCTTCGGTCCTCCAGCTCCCACAGTGCGTGCACCTCTCCACCCTTCTGGGAACAAAGAGCTCACCTTATCTCAGGTGAAATCAGACCTTTTGCTGGTTGAGTGCAGAGCTCCTCTGATCCGTGTGTTTACACCAATTGGGGACTGGTACTCTGGGATTCGCAGCTGTTCTGTGGGTGCCACAGTTGTAGATTTTCAGGTTTCCTGTAAGATCCACATTCCCCTTCAAGATGCTGTGGTCTCCATGTCTGAGCCAGTGGCTCTGGGAGTAAAAGCAGCAGCAGTGGGGGCTGCCCGGTCAGGGGAGCCCCATCCAGATGTCCCCCACCTTCTCCTGGCATATAGCTGTCCCTTAACTCACCAACAGACTCTCCCTTGTGACCCTCAGTTGTTCTTTCTATCTGCTCCTAGACAAGGCTCAGGACACATCTATCTACTCAGCCACCATTTTTTCCTCTCCCAGTCTATAATTTTCTTTCCTTGTAATATCTTTATCTGTTTCTGGAGTCAGGTAATACTGAGCATGTAAAATGAGCTTGAGAATTTTCCATCTTAAATTTTTTGAATAGTTGCAAAGGATAGGTTGCTTCATCTTTGAATGTCTGATAAAAGTCACCTTTTTATTTGGAGGTTTTTATGATTGCGTCAGTTTTATTAATTGTACTCAGTCTGTTCAGATTTTCTGTTTCTTCTTAATTTAGTTTTGGAAGACTATGTTTCTGAGACTCTGTCCATTTCTTTCAGATCCATCCAATTTGTTGGCATCTAGTTATTCATAGTATTTTCTTATAACCTTTGTATTTCTGTAGTGTTGGATGTTATGTCTCCTTTTTAATTTTTGATTTTGTTGATTTTGGGTTTTTCTCTTATTTTTCTGATGAGTCTGGTAAAAGGTTTATCAGTCTTATTTATCTTTCCAAAAAATAGTTATTTTTAAAAATATGTTTTTATTGATTTCAGAGAGGAAGGAAGAGGGAGAGAGAGCTACACACATCAGTAATGAGAGAGAATCATTGATTTGCTGACTCCTGCATACCTCCTAATGGGGATTGAGGCTGCAACCCAGGCATGTGCCCTGACCAGGAATCAAACTGTGACCTCCTGGTTCATAAGTCAATGATCAACCACTGAGCCATCCACGCTGGGCAAGAAACCAGTTCTTAATTCTAATGATTTTATATTGTTTCTTAGATTCTATTTTGTTTATTTCTGCTTTAATCTTTATTATTTCCTTCCTTTTACTCATTTTAGGATTTTTTTGTTGTTCTTTTTCTAGTTCCTTTAGGTATAGAGTTAGACTGTTTATTTGAGAATTTTCTGATTGCTTGATATAGGCCTGTATTGCTATGAATTTTCCTCTTCAGACTACTTTTGCTGCATCCCACAGATTTTTAGTTGTTTTATTTTCACTTGCAATTGTCTCAAGGTAACTTTGAATTTTTTCCTTGATCTGCTTGTTAACTCATTTATTGTTTAGTATCATGTTATTTAGTCTCCATGTGTTTGTAGGTTTTTAAGATTTTTATTGTAATTGGTTTCTAATGTTATAATATTGTATTCATATAACATGCTTGATATGATTTCAATATTCTTGAATTTATTGAGACTTGTGTTGTGTTCTAATATGTGATCTGTCCTGGAAAATTTCCAGGTGCACCTGAAAAGAATCTGTGTTCTGTTGCTTTTGGGTGAAATGCTCTGAAGATATTAATTAAATCCATCTGTTCTATTTATATCCTTGTTGATTTTATGTCTGGAAAATCTATTCATTGATCTCAATGGAGTGTTAAAGTCCCGTAGTATGATGTATTACTGTCAATATCTCCCTTTATGTCTATCAAAGTTTGCTTTATATATTTAGGTGTTCCTAGGTTGGATGTGTAGAGGTTCTCAAGGGTTATATGCTCTGCTGGGTTGCTCCCTTTATTATTATGCAGTGTTCTTCTTTGTCTCTTATATAGCCTTTGTTTTATAGTCTATTTTGTCTGACATAAGTATTGCTACTCTAGCTTTTTTTTTAATTTTCCATTGCCATGAAATATCTTTATCCATTCTTTCACTTTTAATATGTATTTTACTTTCATTCTGAGTTATAGCTCTTATATACAGCATATATATGTGTCTTATTTTCATATCCATTAAGCTACCCTATAAATGGAGTATTTAACCCATTTATATTTATAGTCATTATTGGGAGATTCCAAGATGGTGGCACATTAGGTTTAAGCTACACTGACTTTCTCTCAAGACCAAACTGGAATTACAACTAAAATGTAGAGAAAAATCCTAAATAACCCACTGAAGACTAGTTAGAGAGAAGCCTTATAACCAAGGTATTAAAAAAAAGGATACATTGAGCCTGGTAGGAAGTGTGCATGCATGAGACACCAGACTGTGCTCCCACAGGCAACAGCTGAAGTTGTAGAGTGATATATTAGCTACAGAGGATCCCCGCTATAATGTCTGGGGTCTAAATCCCAAACTAGGCTCCCCAGAATCAAGGAATGTGCCCACAAAACATCTGACTGTAAAAAAATAGCAGGGCTTCTGTCCACCATGGAGAGACAGCTAGAAATACAGGCACCCTCCTTAAAGGGTCAATGCTGTTATAAGGCTTCTCTCTAACTAGTCTTCAGTGGGTTATTTAGGATTTTTCTCTACATTTTAGTTGTAACCACTCACCTTGGTATCCAGCAGCGATAGGGAAGAGTGGACTACAGTTGTCTGAGGAGAGGCTGGGTTTGGTGGCTCTTGGAAGAGAGCTGAGAGGACAGTCACCTGAATCCCTGTGCTGAGTTATTCCCTCATACTGCAGAAGCAATTCTTCTCAGGCAGACCTTTCCATCCATGTAGCACTAGCAAGTGGGTGGGAAAACAAATAGCTACACCAGTGGAGCTTAGGCTCTTCTGAGACAACAGCCCTCATGATGCTCATTAAGTGACTGAGCCCAACAGACAGCCCATATGCTGAGGAGGATTCCTGGTGCTTTGAGCTTTTGACATGTTCTTGGGCCTGGAACTACAAAAAGAAGATCATTGCGCAGGTTGGCCTTTCCACATGCACCCAGGCCCAACAGAGGGAGCCACGAGCTGTGGATCACTAATAACTCCAATCAGGATACTCAGGGCCAGTCACAAACAGTGTCTGACATTGGCCTGAACCAGGTTCCTTCCAAAAAGGCCCAGAACAAATAGACCCAGTGGTGAGGTTGAGACAACAATAGAACAGAATCCAATAAACTTCACAAGCAATGTATACACAAGGAGATATTGGTAGGCACTAAAACCTGCTGAGGTGAATTCCTTTTCATGTGAGCAGCACCTGCATGTTTGTTAGGGGTTGAGCCTCACTGTTAGCCAGCCTGAGGTTCAAGCCGACTCATGAATAGGCAATAGCAATTCAGTCTTAATTACAATGGGGGGGTCAATAAAGTGCACACAAGGAACATTCTTTTTTTTCTTTTTTTCTTCAGTGTATAGTTTTATTTTTTTCAATATGTATTTTTTATTCTTTAAATTATTACAAATAGTAGTACATATGTTTCCTTTTTTCTCCCCATTAGCCTCCCCCCAGACTCCCCTACCATTCAGCAAATGCCCTCACCTGTACCCCTCCACAGTGTCTTGTATCCATTGGTTATGCTCATATGCATGCATACAAGTCCTTTGGCTGATCTCCCAGAGCTCCCACGCCCTCCCTTCCCCTACCTTCCCACTGTAGTTTGACAGTAGGTTCAATGCTTCATTGCCCCTATATCTTCTCCTCCCCCCACATTTCTTTTCTTAAAAAAAATCTTGCATCTGCATACTAGAAATAAACATATAAGAACAAAAAATGATTGAGTCTCAGTTTCAGTGTCCAACAGTTATGAGTCCCAGTTTCAATGTCAAATAATTCCTTATGTGTACATGTTAGCAATGGTGTCTGGATGGTGGACAAATAGTGGCAAAGCAGGTTCCACCCTCTCTGTTTTGATCCTTGGCCACCTTCAGCAACGCACCACCGCTGACTGCTAGCATGGTAAGGTGTCACCAGCGTCTTCCATCTCTGGACAGTCTTTGTGATTGGTACAAACCTGTAAAACCCTCTTTGTTGCAAGAATCCATGTGGTCTTGGAGTTGTTTTCTGAAAATATACAAACATATTCTCAACCAAAAGTTAATAAAGGAATCTTTTCTGTAAATTAGACTTGGGATACTTTTTATTTTTGCCCAAATGATTTCCTTTGGCTTATTTGGACAAATTGTGTGTTTTTCATGGGTGTCCTGCTATTAGCAATTCAAATGGAAGTTATTTTTCTGAAGTAAGAATTTTCTAAATGTAATTTACTTACAGGATATTTTTTCTTACATGATATTACCCTACTACCCACCCACCCTTTTTTGATTAATGGGTTTTTTTGGAAATTTATATTGCAATCTTGGTAACTTTAAATTTTAATTGTTGAACAAAAATATGACTGTTTTAGGTTCTTTGCAGGTTTGGCAATTTTACGATGAGATGAACTACTAACAGAAATTTTAGTTAATATTTTAGGAAGAGCTTTTTGTCCAGTACACTTAAATTTTCTTGAGCATTCACTTATTTCACTTGGCCAATTTAAATTAATCTGAAAACTTGATTATTATTTTAATGTCAATTTTAATACTCAATCAAAAAGAAGTTTACCCTGTAAATATTAGTGGAAATGATTATTTGCATTCTTGAGTAGGCCCTGAGAATTCCTGGTGCTAGACTGCATTTAGATATAGGGCTGCTGTTGCTGACCAAGTCTCTGTCTGTAACCTGGGTCCAGATATGAGCTGTGCATGGGAGGCGAAGCAGTCATGGGGGCAGGAGACCTCCCTCAGAAGGGGTGAGACTTCAGGCCCCTGCAAAGATAGGGAGTGAGGGTCTATGCCCCACCTCTGTTGACCTTTAAATTCTCTCCTGATGGCCCCTCTGAGACTATAGCTATCTTAGGTTGTTCCTTCCCTGAGAAATCTTACCTACCTCTGGCTAACCAGCCATCCTCAAGGGTCAAACAGGGCAATGTGAGGTTCAGTTCTGTCTCCTTGGTAGTCTATGCCCCCGTGGCCTCCATGCCCAGCACCTGCATTTGGATCCCCTCTTCTGCTGGCTGAGTCCCATTGCTGATCACATATCTCAGGAGACTCAGGTTTTTTTCAAGGGAGGGCCCATCTCACACCATTGGACAAGAGACAGATCCATGGTACCAGCCGCCCAGAGGCTTCAACCTCAGCTTGAACTGAAAGCTCAGGCAACAGCTGTGTGCACCTGGATTGTGAGAAGAGGGTCCCTCTTAGCAAAAAGGGCAAGAGGGGTTAATATAGAATGCTCAAGTGCCATCCAAGGGCCTTAATTTCTTCTGCAAGGGATTAACTCCTTTCCTGTCCTTTTTTTAAATTGCTGCCAAACATGCAAAGAATTAGTTTGTAAGTTTCTTTGGGATAATTGTACAATATGCTGTTGTCAAATATCAAAAATTATAATGACATTTTAAAATAATATCATGTAAGGATATTATGGTGTTGCAGGGAGACAAGAGGGGCCTAGCCTAAGGACTGGTGTCCATAGGAGATGAAAAGCTCTAGGCTATGCCAATTCAATCTCAAAATAGCTGCCAATTTTTATAACTTTATATAAACTTTGTCAGGGATGTAAAAACACAAATTACTTACCTTAGTTCAAGAAATCAAATATATTGACTTTCCCCGTTACTCAAACCACACTCCCATTTACCCTGAGGTTTGAAATTCTGATGGATGTTTCTCAGTCTCTGGATCCATTCTTGATCATCAGTCTATGTCGTTCATTATATTCCACAAATGTGTGACACCTTATCTTTCTCTGCCTGGCTAATTTAACTTAGCATAATTCTCTCCAGCTCCAACCACATTGTTGCAAATGATAGGAGCTCCTTCGTTTTTACTGCAGTGTAATATTTCATTGTGTAGATGTGCCACAGTTTTTTGATCCACTCAACTGCTGATGGGCACCTAGGCTGTTTCCAAATCTTAGCTATGGTAAATTGTGCTGCTGTGAACATTGGGATGCATATACCTTTCTAATTCGTGTTTCTAGTTTCTTGGGATATATTCCAAGAAGTGGGATCACTGGGTCAAATGGGAGCTCCATTTTTAGTTTTTTGAGTAAACCCAAAACTGTTCTCACAGTAGCTACACCAGTCTGCAATCCCACCAGCAGTGCAAGAGGGTTCCTTTTTCTCCGCATACTCACTGAAACTTGCCATTTGTTGATTTGTTGATGAAAAATTCTGACAGGTGTGAGATAGTACCACATTGTTGTTTTGATTTTCATCTCTCAGATAATTAGTGACCTTGAGCAGGTTTTCATGTCTTTGGGCCTTCCCTTTATCATCTTTCGAAAAGATTCTATTTAGGTCTGTTGCCCATTTTTATATTGGATCATTTTTCTTCCTTTTATTAAGTTGTGTAAGTAACTTGTAGATGCTTGAGATTAAACCTTTATCAGTGATAACATTTGCAAATATGTCTTCCCATACTGTTGGTTTTCTTGTTTTGTTGATGGTTTCTTTTTCTGTGAAAAGGCTTTTTTATTTTGATGTAGTCCCATTTGCTTATTTTCTCTTTAGCTTCCATTGCCCTAGGAGCAGCATCAGTGAGGAAATTCTTTGGGCATATGTCTGAGATTTCTCTTCCTGTGGATTCCTCTAGTATTGTTACGGTTTCCCGTCTTATGTTTAAATCCTGTATCCATTTTGAGATTATTTTTGTGTATGCTGTAAGTTGGTTGTCTAGTTTCATTTTTTGCATGTATCTGTCCAATTTTCCCAACACCATTTAAAAGAAGAGACTGTTTTGAGTTCATTTTATGTTCATGCCTCCTTTGTCAAATATTAATTGAGCATAGTGGTTTGGGTGGATATCTGGGTTCTCTATTCTATTGCATTGATCTACAAGTCTATTCTTGTGCCAGTACCAGGCTGTTCTGAGAACAGTGGCTTTGTAATACAGCTTGAAATCTGGTATTGAAATACCACCAATTTTGTGCTTCTTTCTCGGAATTGCTGTGGCTATTTGGGGTCTTTTTTCATTCCAGATTAATTTCTGGAGAGCTCTTTCTAAGTCTGAGAAATATGCTGTTGGTATTTTAATGGGTAGTGCATTAAATTTATACATTTCTTTGGGTAGTATGGACATTTTAATGATGTTAATTCTCCCAATCCATGAACATGGTATGTTCTTCCATCTGTTTATGTCTTCCTCTATCTCTTTTTTAAGAGATAGTTCTGTAGTTTACCACAAATAGCTCTTTTTCCTCCTCAGTTAAGCTTATTCATAGGTATCTTAAATTTTTTTGGTGTGAAAGTAAACAAGATTGCTTTTTTAATCTCTCTTTTTGTAAGTTCACTATTGGTGTATAGTAATGCCATATATTTCTTGGCATTAATTTTGTATCCTGCTACATTGCTGAACTATTTTATTAAGTCTATTAGTTTTTTTATAGAATATTTCAGGTTTTTTATTGACAATAACATGTCATCTGCAAATAAGGATAGCTTTACTTCTTATTTTCCAATTTAGATGCCTTTTACTTCTTCTTCTTGTCTAATTGCAATGGCAAATTCTTCCAGTACTATGTTGAACAGGA
Source organism: Antrozous pallidus (assembly GCA_027563665.1). Lineage (NCBI taxonomy): Eukaryota > Metazoa > Chordata > Mammalia > Chiroptera > Vespertilionidae > Antrozous > Antrozous pallidus. The sequence continues at coordinate 9,773,824 of CM050513.1, forward strand.
GTGTTGAACAGGAATGGTGAGAGTGGGCATCACTGTCTTGTTCCTGTTCTTAGGGTAAATGGTTATAGTTTTTCCCATTGAATAAAATGTTTGCTGGTGATTTATCATATATAGATTTTATTATGTTGAGGTATGATCCTTCTATTCCAACCTTGTCAAGAAAGGGTGTTGTATTTTTACAAATGCTCTTTCTCCATCAATTGATGTGCCTATGTGATTTGTATCTTTCAATTTGTTTATGTGATGTATCACATTTATTGATATGTAGATATTGTACCATCCTTGCATTCCTGGGATGAATCCTACGTGGTCTATGATCTTTCTGATGTACTGCTGAATCCAATTTGCTCTAATTTTGTTGAGGATTTTCACATCTATATCCATGAGGGATACTGGCCTGTAATTCTCTTTCATTGTGTTTTCTATATCTGGTTTTAGTATTAGGGTGATGCTGGCTTCAGAGAAGGAGTTTGGTAGTGTTCCATCCTCTTGAATTTTCTGGAGTAGTCTGAGAAAGATAGTTTTAGTTCTTGCTTGAATGTTTGGTAAAACTCCCCTGTGAAGCTGTATTGTTTCTTTGGTCTCTATGTCATTTATCTCTGCTCTGATCTTTACTATTTCCTTCCTTCTGCTTACACTGGGCTTTTCTTGTTGCACTCTTCCTAAGTCTTTAAGTTGTTGGGATAGGTAATTTATTACCATTGTTCCTTGTATTTTTGCAGTAGGATTGTAGAGCTATGAAATTTCCTTTTAGGACTGCTTTCTCCGTGTCACATAGCTTTTGGATTATTGTGTTATCATTGTCATTTGTTGCAATGATTTTTTTATTTCTTCTTTGATCTCTCTGGTAACCCAGTCATTGTTTAGTAACATGCTGTTTAGTCTCCATATGTTTGATTTTTAAATTGTTTTATTATAGTTCATTTCCCACTTTATGCCATTGTGGTCTAAGAATATGCTTGATATGATTTCTATCTTCTTGAAGTTGGAGAGACTTTACCTATGACCCAACATATGGTCTATCTTTGAAAATGATCCATGTTCACTTGAAAAGAATGTATATTCTGTGGCTTTGGGGTGAAATGACCTAAGGTGTCAATTAATTCCATCTGGTCCAGTGAGTCATTGAGGATTGGTGTTTCTTTACTGATTTTTTATTTAGAGGGTTTGTGCAATGGTGATAGTGGGGTATTAAAGTCTCCTACTATGATTGTATTGCTGTCAATCTCTCCCTTGATGTCCTCCAGGAGGTTTTTTTAATGTATTTGGGTGCTCCTGTATAGGGTGCATATATGTTTACCAGAGATATTTCTTCTTGTTGGATTGCTCCCTTTAGTATTATGAAGCGGTCTTCTTTATCTCTTGTTATGTCCTTCACTTTGAGGTCTAATTTGTCAGATATAAGTATTGCTACCCCAGCTGTTTTTCCATTTCCATTTGTTGAAGAACTGTTTTCCATTTTTTCACCCTTAATCTGTATGTGTCTTTATTTCATAGGTTGTTTTTTGTGGACAGAAGATATATGGGTTGTGTTGTCTTATCCAATCCATTACCCTATGTCTTTTTATTGGGGCATTTAATCAATTTACATTTAAAGTTATTATTGATAAGTACTTATTTGTCACCATTTTTTGTTCTTTACCCCTGGGTTCCTTCTTAGCTTCCTATTTCTTTTTACAGCAGACCCTTTAGCATTTCTTGCATTGCTGGTTTGGTGGTAGTGAATTCCCTTAGTCCTTTTTTTGTCTGTGAAGCTCCTGATTTGCCCTTCAATTTTGATTGATAGCCTTGCTGCATACAGTATTCTAAGATTCAGAGCCTTCCTTTGCATAGCTTTGTATATTTCATTCCATTCCCTTCTGTCCTGATGAGATTCTTTTGAGAAATCACTTGCTAGTCTGATGGGGGTTCTTTGTAGGTGACTTTCTGTCTCTCTCTCTGGCAGCTTTTAAGATTCTTACTTTGTCTTTGGTGTTTGCCAATTTAATTATAATGTGCCTTGGCATTGGTCTGTTGAGGTTCATTTTGCTTGGGACTCTGTGAGATTTTTGGATTTGTGTGGTTTTTTTCTTTCCTTTGTCAGGGAAGTTTTCTGTCATTATTCCTTCAAACAGGTTTTCTATTCCTTGCTCAGTTTCCTGTCCTTTTGGAAGCCATATGTTGTGGTTGTTTCATGTTGTCCCAAATTTCCCTTAGGCTTTCCTCCTGCTTTTTAATTTTTTTTCTAGAAGCTTCTCTATTTGGGTATTTTTTTCCTACCTTGTCTTCTAGCCCACTGATGTGGTCCTCTGCTTCTTCTAATCCACTCTTGCTCTTTCTATTGAGTTCTTTACCTCAGCAATTTCACTTTTCATTTCTTCTTGGCTCTTCTTCATTTCCTCTTGGTTCTTCTTAATTTCCTCTTGGTTCTTACTCATATTGTCAAATTTGTCTTTCATTGTTTTCAGCCACCTCATGACCATTTCTCTGAATTCTTTCTCTGACAGGTTGCCTGCCTGATTTCATTGTCCACCTTTTCTGGTGAGGCTTGTTTTTCTTTCATATGTGGGCTGTTTCTTTGTCTCCCCATGGTTTCTCTTCTCCATGTGTCTGGTTATGTAGTTCTCTCTCTCCTGCATTGATTGAAAGGAATAAGTACAACACAACCAGGTGCAAAGCACCAGGCACTGAAAAGAAATGTATTCACAGTATTGGTAACTCCAAATAAAGTTAATTGCCAGAGTAAGTCAAATTATGCGATAGGTGAGAAAAAAGAGACAAAGAGAAAGCACACACAGAGAGACAATTATCCACCAACACACAAAAAAATAAAAAAGTAAAAAAGAAGGAAATTAAGGAATGCCAAAATGATATTGGGAAAGGGGAAAAAGTGAAAAAAGAGAAAAGAATGTAAGAGAGAAAAAAGAGAATAAGAAATGGGGAATACACTATACATATGGGGTGAAAACTCCTATAGGACAGCCACTAATCCCAACAAAACAGCAACAACTACGTGGAGATTAATACAAACTACATACAACAACTAATATCAAGTGAGGTGAGGGAACACAGAAGCAAAAATCTATTAAAAAATAATCCAAGGACAACAACAACAAAAAAACAACAACAACACAAAACAAAGAGAAAGAAAGAATAAGCAAACCAATCTCACAAACAAGCATAAAAAATCGATGTAATCAACAGTCAAGTAAACAACAACAATAGGACAGGGAGAAAAATAACTTAGGATAGTGGATTCTGAGGAGCAAGATATGTGTATCGACTTGGAGCAGGTTGTTGGAGATTAGATATGTTAGTAGGGTGAAACTTTAACAGGGGGTAAAAAAAAGAATAAGGAAAATCTAAAGCAGGAAAAGGGTAAGAGAAACAAGACTCTAAATAGGGAAAGGTTAGCAAGAGAGTGGTGGCATAAAGGTGAAGTTGAGGTAGAGTAAAAAGATAGGCTTGAAAATATACAGCTGCATTGCCTGTAGAACACAGTGACACAGTCTCCCTAAAGGGTAGATGTAAATAGATTATAGAACACTAATCCCAAAGTAGAATAAAGAGAAAATAGAATGACACTTAAAAGACAATAAAAGGTGAAATAGTAATAGTAATAAAATACATTCCTTAATTTGTGTTACACAAGAGTCAATTTGTGATTCAGCCCCTGGGTGGCAGTGTTTCTGGATTGACCTCCAGGTCTATTGGTCCTCTCTAGCCTGAACTAAGTTCCAGCTATCCCTGTGGTATTCAATATTGATTTGTGGGAATGGGCTGCCCTAGATCTGCTCTCTAATAGTGACTTTCTGCTCAAATCCCCAGGCTCCAGAAAAACAGCTCTCCCCTGCAGTCTTTCAAGGCATCCGCCACCAGGTGATCCCATGTTCCTGGTTTAGCACTCAGGAGATGAGATTAGGAGAGGAAGAAACGGAAGTGTGCAAACTCAGGTTCTGCACATATGTCTGCACAAACTGCCTTTCCCTCTTGGGTTTAGCAGCTAGCACCCTCCCAAAATTTTTGGGCTGTCCTTCTCTGTCAGGTCCAAATGGGTTGCTTTCTAGAGATCCCCTCTGCCACCAGCTCTAACAGCCATGAACTTTTTTTAGGTGCAGATCTCCCTGCTCCTCTAGCTCCCTTGGTGCATGTGCCCAACCCAACTCCAGGATAAATCTGACCTTTCCTTGGTGAGCACAGAGCTCCTCTGTATCCGTACATCTGCACCAAATGGGATCCAGTGTTCTGGGGCCCTCAGCCATCCAGTGGGTAATGCAGCTGTATATTTTCAAGCCCTTACCCTTCAAGATAGTGTGGTCCGCCTCCCAGTTGGAGAATCCAGCAGCACTTGGGACCACTGGGTCAGGGGAGACCCGTCTAGCAGTCCCTGACCTTCTCCCAGAGCACACTGTCCCCCAACTCACCAACAAACATTCCTCATGTGACGGGTGACCCTTGGCCACTCCCTCCGTCTGCCCTGGGACAAGATTCAGGATGCATCTGTCTGTTCCGCTGCCATTTTCCTCTCTCCCACAAGGGACATTCTTAAAGCACCCAGTTTTGATGATCAGGGAGACTGTGTCACTGTGTCCTACAGGTCGTCTACTATATAAGGCCACCCTATCAATATTGGGAGTCATAGCAGATATACCTAATACATAGACAAAAACACAAATAGGCAGCCAAAATTAGGAAATAAAGAGACAGGAGCCAAATGAAGGAACAAGATAATTCTCCAAAAGAAGAGCCAAATGAAGTAAGAAAAAGTAATTTATCTGATATAGAATTCAGAGTAATAATTACAAGGATGCTCAACAGCATAGAAAAGAACATAGAAACCATAAAAAGGGACCAGTCAGAAATGAAGAATAACATATCTGTGGTAAAGAAGACACTGAATGAATGAAGCAGAGGATGGAAAAAGCGATTTGGAAGACAAGGTCAAAAAACAACCAATCAGAGCAGCAAAAGAAAAAATACTTTAAAAATGTGAGGATATATTAAGGGACCTTTGGGACAACATGAAGCATAGCAACATCTGCATGATGGCAGTACCAGAAGGAAAATATAGGGCAAGGGATCTAGAACTTATTTGAAAAAATAATGTCTGAATACTCTAACATGTTGAAGGAAAAAGGAACACAAGTTCAGGAAGCACAGTGAGTCCCAAAAAAAGATGGACCAAAGAGGCCTCCACTGAGACACATAATAATTAAAATGGCAAGAGTTAAAGGCAAAGCAAAAATCTTAAAAACTACCAGAGAAAGGCCATCAGTTACCTACAAAGATCCTAACATAAGACTGTCAGCTGTTTCTCAACAGGAATATTTCAGGCCAGAAGGGACTGCATGAAATATTCAAAGTGATGAAAAACCAAGGCTACTTTACCCAATAAGGTTATAATTTAAAATTTAATGATGCCAGGATGGTGTGGCCCATTCATGCCAGTGGTTGAGCATCAACTAATGAACCAGGAGGTCACAGTTCAATTCCCAGTCAGGGCACATGCCCAAGTTCCATTCTTGATCCCAAGTAGGAGGTTTGCAGGAGAACACCAATCACTGTTTCTCACGTTGATTTTTCTACCAGAACAAGCAGTCACTATGATGCCCACTGCGGCAGCCAACCAGCCCAATGGGGGCCCCAGATCAGCTCCCACAGGCCCTCCCCACAGCCAGTTCAGCCCTGATTTGCCCCCATTGAGGCTGGCTGTCCAGATCCCACCCATGCATGAATTTGTGGACTAAGTCTCTAGTTTATGATAAAACCTCTCAACAAAGTGGGAATAGAGGGAGCATACCTCAACATAATAAAGGCCATATATGACAAACCTACAGCCAACATCATACCCAACGAGAAAAAACTACAAGCATTCCCCTTAAGATTGGGAAAAAGACAGAGCTGTTCACTTTCATTACTCTTAATCAACATACTGGAAGTTCTAACTACAGCAATCAGAAAAGAAGATAAAAAAGCATCCAAATTGGAAATGAAGAGATAAGCTGTCATTATTTCCAGATGATGAGCAACTTTACATAGAGAACCTTAAAGATCCCACAAAAAAATTGATAGAACTGATAAATGAATTTAGTAAAGTAGCAGTATACCAAATAAATATCCAGAAATCATTGCATTTTTATACAACCACTAGTGGCCCGGTGCATGAAATTCATGCCCATTAAAAGAGAATTAATTAGAGGAAATATTTTAATATTGATATTTTCCCTTTCTCTATAATAGAAGTGTCAGAGATGAGAGAAAATTAATAAAATGTATATGAAAATCTCCATTCCTGTCAGAGTCTGGGGCATACTGCGGGACCCAGAGTCAAGTTTCCGCCCACCCGTGTTCACCTTGAAATCATGCAAGACCCAGACTCGGCCAGCCCCACCCCCATGAAGCCCCGCAGGGCAGGGAGCACAGCCTCAGGTCCCCTGGCCCAGCACTGGGTGGGGAGGTGCAGCCTCAGGTCCCCCATCAAGTCCTATTGGCATGGAGCATGGCCTCAGGTTCCCTGGGCTGTGGAGCATGGCAGCACAGCCTTAGGTCCCCTGGCCAGGCACCAGATCAGGAGGTGCGGCCTCAGGTTCCCTGAGATGGTCTCATGTCCCTCGGCCCTGGCACCAAGGCAGGGGGTGAGGCCTTAGGACCTCCAGCTTGGCCTCAGGTCCTCCAATGCTGAGGTGGGGGATGTGGCCTCAGGTGTCCCATCAAGCCCATCTGGGCGGGGTGTGCAGCATTAAGTCTCCTGACCTGGTACAGGAGCAAAGGGTGCAGCTTTAGGTCCCCTGGCCTGGCCTCAGGTCCCCCATCCCGACGCCAAGGGACATGGTGCAGCGGCCATGCAGCCGCCGCCATCGCCCATGCCCCGGCAACACCACTGCCCATGCCCAGGCCACAGTGACGCTGTCTCTCGCACCCGCACCACTTGTGCACCTCAGCCCTGCCCCCCTTGGCCTATCCCCTGCCTCATATGTGCCTCAGTCTTGCCCCGCTCTTGATTGGCTGGTAGCATAGTGAAGGTAGAGTCAAATTTGCATATTACATTTTTATTAGATAGAATAGTGACCTATCAGAAAGAGAACCTAAAAACCAATCCCTTTTACAATTGCTTAAAAGAATAAAATACCTAATAATAAAATTAACTAATGATATAAAATTATAAGAGACTGAAGAAAGAAATTGAGGGAAAAAACAAATAAGTGGTAGCCTATACTGTGTACATGGATAGGAATACTCAACATATTAAAATGTCATACTACTTAGAGCAATCTGTACAGTTAAGATATTCCTTTCAAGATACCCATGAAGTATTTCACAGAACTAGAACAAACGTTTCACAAATTTGTATGAAATCACAAAAGAACCCAAATAGCAACAGTAATCTTGAGAAAGAAGAACAAAGTTGGAGGAATCCCCCTACCTGATATTAAACTATACTACAAGGATATAGTAATCAAAACAACATGGTACTGGCATAAAAACAGTCATATAGATCCATGGAATGAAATACAGAGCCCAAGAAATAAATCCATGTCTTTAGAGTCAACTAGTAAATATTTTAAATGTTTATTGTTGAGAGTATTACAAATGTATCTCTTTTTCTTTGTTTTACCATTGTTCCCCTCCATCCAGTTCCCACCCCAGGCCTGCACCAACCTATTGTCTACGTCTATATGTAATGCATAGCCTATCTAATAAAAGAGTAATATGCAAATTTGACCATACCTTCACTATGCTACCAGCCAATCAGGAGCAGGGGGCGGGGCCGAGGCACATGAGAGGCGAGGGGCGGTGTGAGGGGCAGGAGTCCAATCACAGCCCCAGAACCAGCAGGGGGTCCGGATCTGCACCACCACCCCCAGGCCTGGCCACACCACATTAAAGCTTTTTTTATTATTAGCATCTTAAATTAATGTGATACATTTATTACAATTGATGAGCCTTTATATACACATTATTAGCAAAAGTAAAATCTGCAGTTTACATTAGGGTTCATTCTTTGTGTTGAACATCTTATGGTCTTGACAAATGTACCGTTAATGTAGTATCAGACAGAACAGTTTCATTGCTCTAAAGATCACTTGTGGCCCACCTATTCATCCCTTCCTGCTCTGAACCCCTGGCAGCCAGGGGGTGATCAGGCTGGCAGGCAGAAGGGGTTAGGGGCAATCAGGAAGGCAGGCAGGCAAGTAGTCGGAAGCCAGCAGTCCTGGATTATGAGAAGGATGTCTGATAACCCTGAGGGGTCCCACATTGGCTGGGCTGAGGGACACCCCCCCTCCATGAATTTTGTGTACTGGGCCTCTAGTATTCATATAAGATCTTTAGTTAACCTCTTATCATTCCCTTCCTTGTGAGATGTCTCAGTCTGTTCCATGTTCCCATGCCTCTGATTCTATTTCATTCACGAGCTTATTTTGTTAATTAGACTTCCTGCTCATTTACATTTATTTTTAGGTTAAGTTGCTGATTAATATGTATTTGTTGCCATTTTATTGTTCATATTTTGTATCGTTTTCCCTTATTCTTCCTCTTCTGAAAGAATACCCTTCAACATTGCATGTAATACTGATTTGGTGGTGATGAACTCCTTGAGCTTTTTCTTGTCTGTAAAGCTCTTTATCTGACCTTCAATTCTCAAAGATAGCTTTGCTGGGTAGAATAATCTTGGTTGTAGGTCCTTGCTATTCATCACTTTGAATATTTCCTGTCACTCCCTTCTGGCTTATAAAGTTTCTGTTGAGGAATCAGCTGACAATTGTTAAGGAGCTCCCTTGTAGGTAACTAACTACTTTTCTTTTGCTGATTTTAAGATTCTTTCTTTGTCCTTCACCCTTGTCATTTTAATTTTGATGTGTCATGGTGTAGACTTCTTTGGATTCCTCTTGTTTTGGATTCTTTGCACATCCTGGACTTGTAAGTCTATTTCTTTCACTAGGTAGGGAAGTTTTCTGTCATTATTTTTTCAAATAGGTTTTCAATATCTTGCACTCTCTCTTCTTGTTCTGACAGCACCAGTATGAGAATGTTGGTATGTTTGAAGTTGTCCCAGAGGCTCTTTACACTATCTTAATATTTTTTTATTCTTTTTTCTTTTTGCTCTACTGATTAGGTGATTTTTGCTTCCCCATATTTCAAACATTGATATATTTCTCAGAATCTTCTCCTCTACTATTGAATCTCTGTAAATTATTCTTTATTTCAGTTAGTATATGTTTAATTTCTGACTGGTACTTTTCTACGTCTTTGACATTCTCTAAGATCCTTGAAAATCTCACTAAGTTTCTTATAGCTCCATGAAGATCTTTGAGTAACCTTATAAATGTGGTTTTGAAGTCTGTATCTAGTAGTTTGCTTGCTTCCATTTATTTCATTTGTGACATGTTCTTTGTCTCTACATTTTGGGTGCTTCCTTGTGTTTGTTTCTATGTATTTCTTAGAGCTGAATTATTTCCTGGAGTTGATAGAGTGGCCTTAGCTAGTATGTGTCCTACAGGGCCCAGTGGCTTAGCCTCCCCAGTCATTTGAGAAGGGCACTCCAGGTGGCCCCCTCTGTGGACTGTGTATACAGTCCTGTTGTAATTGAGCTTTGATTGTTGTGGGCACCACTAGAAGGAGTTGACATCCAGGCCAATTTGTTGTGAGGACCAACTACAAGTATAGTGGGTGAACTGCTATGCAGAAAACACCTCTATGGAACAGGACTTGCTTCAATTGATCTTTGGTGCTCACTGAGTCTGCCTCTTGAGAGTGTCAATTGTGGATGTGTAGAGCTATAATTTGGTATGGTCTGAAGCTGTCCACCCTGTACACTGGCTCTAGGGCTTCCAGGAAGTTGCAAAGTCAGCTACTGCCTGAGGCTACCAGACAGGAGCTACAGTGATATTTGCAGATGCCTGCTATTTGTACTGGTTTGGAAAGTGCCCAGGCAAGGTCCAACTGTTAAGTAAGGCAGCTTGGTGCTAGTGTCAGGTCTTGGGCCTTTTATTGATAGGTTTGGAGCACACTGACACCAGCTGCAGCTTTTTTGACAGATTTATCAAAGTCTGAAGCCTGAGCCATTCATATGGAAAACCTGCTGCATATAGCTTTGGTCGGACTGCAAATTGGATGGAGTAGGGTCTCAAGGAATAATCAGGGCAGAGCAAACAGTGTGAACCATGCTGATGGAAACTCAGATATGGCTGCCAGTCAGCCCTGCTATAGGGGAGGTCCCAACAGAGGAACAATGACTCATTTGAGCACTCCAATCTGGGAGAAAGCCACCCCAAGGTCCCTTCCCCAATGTCAGATAATCCAGTTCATCACCAAATATGTCTGGGTCTCCCAAAGCCACCTGGCTCTGGAGCTCAGAAGGATTTTGTCTGACTCTGTTCATGTGCTATCCCCTTAAAAGAAACACCTGGCACTCCTACACCCTCCTTGTCACTCAGTCACAATCCCTGCTGGATTTTATAGTCCGATGTTATAGGTACTTCTCTTCCCAGCTCTGAAACCCTCAGTTGGGGATTTGATGTGAGGCTGGGACCTCTTGCTCCTCACAGGTGGCTTCCACAGAGATGATCTCCCTCTTGATTAAATTAACAGCATATTAAGGTGTTGGACCAGTCCATTCCTTGCCTTGGCTCCTCCTACCAGTCTCAATGTGCTTTTTTCTTTACTTTTCTAGTTGTAGGACTTCCATTCAGCCAGCTTTCAGATATTTCTGAATGATGGTTGTTCGGTATTTTATTGTAATTTTGATGTAGTTGTGAGAGGCGGCGAGTACCATTGTACCTAGGCTGCCATCTTGGTTCTCCCTAGTCAATTAATATTTGACAAAGAAGGCAAAAACATACAATGGACTAAAGACAGTCTATTTTAAAAATGGTGATGGAAAGATTGGACCGATACATGCAAAAAATGAAATTAGAACACCTTATACTGCACAGAAGAATAACCTCTAAACAGATTAAAAACTTAAATGTACAACTTGAAACCATAAAAATCCAGAAGAAAACATAGGCAGTAAAATTTTAGAAATTTCTCATAGCAATGTATTTTTCTGATATTTCTCCTGGGGCAAGGGAAACAAAAGGAAAAATAAACAAATGGGACTACATCAAACTAAAGGGTTTTTACACAGCAAAGGAAAACATCAACAAAATAAAAAGACAACCCACTGAATGGGATAACATATTCATCAGATTCATCTGATAAAAAGCAGACACTATACCAGTTTCTGATCCTGCTGGTACCCTCAGCACCAATATGTTCCTCGAGATGCCCAGAGAGTCAGTGCATATTTACTGAATAAATAAATGAGAGAGTTTTATTAACAGCAAATAAATAAATAAATAAATAAATAAATAAATAAATAAATAAATAATAAACAAGCAGACAAAAACTTTATTTTGTCCACTGTTATTTTCTCTATTTTTCAAACTATGCCAACTTACTACTTTCTTGGAAGTTTTTCATTTTTACTCAGATTCTTTAGATCCATGACCAGCTCCTTCCCTCTTCCTCTTCCCTATACACAACCCTCTGTGTCTACGGCTGGAGAACTGCCTGAAACTAGAGAGCTGACTGAGACTGAGGAGAACCAGAATGGTACATGTACTGGGGTGGATGCCAGTGTGATGTGGTTATTTGATGGATGGACAAGATCCTGCTAGAGCCACATGGTTTTGGCTGCTCATATTAAATTATCTTTTCAGCCTTGTGCAGCCTATATTTTTCCATATTTTACTTCCCCTAAAGCCCCATACAAGCACTTTTTTCCTTAGCTCCAAAATGAACCACATTTTCCCAAATCTCTCACATTCCCTCGCCCCCAGAGCCTTGTTGGACAGGCCCATATGATTGGCAAGGTCAAATTCAAATTTCATTACTCTATTGCCTTTTCTAACTTGAGTTTTAAACCAGGACATGGTGAGCTATGGAACAGGAAAATGATTGGCCTTTTTTATTTCAAGGTCACCATAGTTATAAAACTTTATATTTTGCTCTCCTTCTGGAAAATTTTCAGTTTGAAATGTCAATATAAGTCATATAAATTGTCAAGTGCATGACAGAGTTTGCCCTAAATTTAAAGGCTACTATGGAAGATCTGACATCAACTGCAAGTACCTTAATAGAAAGAAAAACTATATTAAAAAGAAACTCTCAATGTAGCTGACAATCATAGGTAAAAATTTCATAGTTTCCATGTACATCCCGACCCAACATCTATCTGGGACAGGTTAGTAGATGAGCTTCTGAAAGCTAGAATGACAGGTTCTTGCTCAGAGACACTTGGCTTCCAGCGTGGTTACAGGACCACAATAAAGAACTTACAGCAGCAGAATCAATGCTCATAGGAAAAAACCTTCTGTCAAAACTACAAACACCAAAAGTTAATGCTGTAAACTTTGTTTTCTGTATGCCTGCCTACAAACACCCAGTTTACAGATGTGACTATTCCACCTAGACCTTCCAGAGAGCTTGCACAGCAGCTCTTCTTGTGTATGCATGTATGTGTATTTATGCAAGGGCATGATGAAACAGAACCTATGCATTTCTATTTCCACCCAGAGAGACTGCTCTCATACCTGCTCTCATGCCTGTAGGCACATCGCATTCTTAAAATCCCAATGACCTGAGGTGGTGATATATTAAACAGGCAGACAATAAATATTTGTTATTTGAAACTGAAGTGATTTGCTCTTTCTAAGTTCTACTGGTCCCTCCTGTAAAATGCAAGTATATTACTTTCAGAAAGTAACCTCTTCCATATATATAAAGATGCAACATAGGAGTAATTTTCACAAGCTTTTTCAGACTGCACTTTTTGTTTTTAATAGAAAGAAAGTAACACAGTGCAATCTGTGAGTGTAACTATGGACTATAAGCTAACATACAGGGCCTTAGGTATTTTCCTTCCCCTCGACCCCATGATTTCGTGGTCAAGGTCATCTGTGGCCTGAGCATTTCCCAGTTGAATCAGATATTGAAGTACCCCAGGCCATGAGAGGTGTCCCCTCATATTAGAAGGTACTCAGGTTATGCACAGAATATTCTACTTGGCATCTCCTGCAAAATGATTGTGCATCTTCTGTTCATAACAGGGCCTCTAGGAGCACTTTGGAAATTAACCCACAGCATCCCTCTGAGGCCAGTCAACTAGGCTGGATGTCTAAGTTGATGCACTGGGAGGAGGTCCACGTGGATATGTGGGCTTTTCCCTGACAACTTGCAGCAGTGTCTACCCTCAGCCATGCCTCTGCGGAGCTCTTCTAGGTATTCTTTGATGCTTCTATAAAGAGCATTCTTAGGGTTGAAGTTAATTTGCAAACTCTGTTCACACTCTCAGAGTACAGCTGACTGGTTTCTCTATTGCTGCCTCCATGCTGGCCAAGATATTTGCTCACTGATGTTACAGCACAGAATTTGCCTTCCTTGACTTATTTCTGGAGCATTCATTGAAGACCTGCTGCTTTCGGCCCCAGAGAATATCAATTGTTGCCTCAAGGAGCTCACCACACACTCAGGAAAGCAGACACAAATAATAATGTTACCATTAAGTCCGATTTTGCTTTAGATTGCCTAGTGTTTTCATATGACATAAATCATTGCACTGTTGAGAGAGTCAATGGCTTCTCATATAGTTACCACAGGACCCTGGCAATACAGTATCAAATTAAAAATAAATAGAGACCTGGATATGCTGCAGGATGCAATTTCTCCCTCCCACCTTAGCAGATGCAACTGGCCAGATTCAGTGTAGGAAGAAAAAACTATGGTCAAGGTCCACGGAGTAGGCAGTCTGGAGGATAGTAAAATGGATAGTGTAGAAAGCCTGGGTCCTGTGCTCACCAGAGAAAAATAAAATGGAAAATTTGAAAGGACCTATTGTTATAGTGAGAGCTTGAATATTGGTTGCTAATATATGAAGCACAAACCTTAGTTAAAATAAAGCTATTCTAGATGGGATTTTTCACTTTCTCATAAAATTTTATCCCCTTCACTACACTCTCCTGAAGAAGTCTATAGAGTAGGTATCTTCATTTCAAAGCAAAGGAACATAGAATTCAGGCTGGTTAGTGCTATAAAAATTCATATGTTGAAACTTATCCCCAACATGATATATAAGGAGGCAGGGTCTTCCTTCCAGAGATGCTTAGAACATAAGGGTAAAGTCCTCATGAAATTGATCAGTATCCTTATAAAAGAGATACTGAGATTGCCCTTACTCCTTTGTTCGTATGGTGATCAGAGAAAAGAGAGCCATCTAGGAACCCAGAAGTGGGCCTTCCCAGACACCGAATGTGCCCACATCTTGGTCTTGGACTTACAGCTCCAGATCTGTGAGAAATACATGTTTCTGTTTGTAAGCCGCCAAAACAATGTCATTTTTGTAATTTAACTGCATCACACATTTTATAAGTGGCAGTATGGGAATTTGATCCAAGGCAGTGAAATTCCAGAGGCAGCTGCAGGATTAGCAAGGCAAGCAATTCCTTGGCCTTTCTTTATCACTGAATAATCATTTAAACTCCATTGGTAGAATTTTTCTATTTAACAGCAATTTGTTGGTGTAAATAGATTTTTTAAAGTCTCAGGTTGTTTGAAATAAAGGATGTGGCCTATTGTTTTCGTTTTTCTTCCATGCAAATTATTAATGGAACTAGTGTTTAAGGTTTATCCAACAACTTCAGAAAAGCAAGAGCAGAGTTAATCTTGTTTTTAACACAGTTGGACCTTGGGAATATCATTTACTCTGCTTGTGTGTATGATTCAATGTATTATACATACCTGTTAAGTCATAGCATCATGTTTTATAAAAATAAGAAGCTCATTGGCCTTAAAATGAAAATGATTTCAAATACTTCAGAGACACAAAAAAATAAACATTTCCTAGAATTATCATATATTCTGATATATATATATATATATAACCAGGGGGAAAGTGCAGGCCAACACCTGGGTTCTATAAAGCAGAGCCGGCTCCTCTATCCCATCTCTTCCCTGTAATAGACTGCTGGGGCTGAGCTAGGCACCAGGGCCAGTGCAGGTCGCCTCCCTACCCTCAAGTGATGGCTAGACATCCTCTAGGAAGAAAATAATTGAGACCAGCAAAATTTAACCATAAAGGTCTTCTTAATGGGTTAGTTACAGACATAAAGGTCATTTGATATTAAAAAGTAAAAAAAATAATAATTAAATACAACAAATTTGGAAAATTTTATTGTGTACAGGATATATATATATATATATATATATATATATATATATATATAATGAATTTCTTAACTTCTACTCAGAATCCACTGTGCCATGTGGAGGCATCTTGCCTGACATGGCACATGAAGTAGAGGACTCATGCTGTCCCTGTCGACAGGGTCCCAGGAGTTTTCCGTGCCCAGTGAACTGGTCATCTTTGGGATACACTTGGAAATGGGCTGTGCACCATCTGTTCCATCCAGTACACACAAGTTCCAGGCACATTGTATCTTAGACAAGTAACACATGCATAAATCCAGAGCTATGGCATGAGTAGCCAGAAAAAAAAAGAAAAATGCTTCTTCCACTAATCCCCAGTCATGGGGATCAGAAAGAGCATCAGGCATCACATCTGCAAGACCTCCAGACAGTATCAACATGCACTCACTTCCAACAGCAAGTCTGCTGCCTGTTTCACATCTAAAATTTGCCCGCTTCTTGCCAAGACTTCAGAGCTCATTCTGAGAATGGTACTTGGCACTGAAGCTCCTGGGAGAACACCAAGTTTGTTTCTGGAAATCTTGAGACAGAGATGCAGGAAAAAAGAACATTGGCTTAAATACAAAGTCCCTCAGGGCTTATACAACACGAGACCCTCTCTCTCTGGGAACTGTTGACTTGACCAACAAAGAGAGCCACATCCGGGAAAAGCCTCTGGGAAACCTGCTGATGCTGATATGACAACAATAGTTTTTCCACAGCTACTCTCAAAATCTAACACCAGCCATTTTTGTCTGTGTGGGATCGGGCGAGTTTTAGATTACTTGGAAATAGGAATGGAGAAAATAATCCTATGTGAAAAATGAAGAATAGATCACTTTGCATTTCATCCAGCTAAATCCTATCCTGAGGTTTCATTTACAATCTGACTGCCATTATTTCTTTGATTTTATTTTCTTTCATTCTCTTTCTAATTCACTCTGATGCCCCCTCAGATCTTTGTAGTTTCATTGCCCCCAATATACCTGCCTGCAATACCGTTGCATGGGCTATTTTCTCCACCTAGAATGCTCTCTCTACATATCCCTATGGTTGCCATCCTCTTCAGAGATCTTTATTTATAAGGTGAAATTTTCCGTGAGGTCTTCTCTGATGATCAATCCTATTTAGAACTCAAAAGCTCACCTGGGAGAGATGGTGGCGGAACAGACAGATGCCTCCTGAGCCTTGCCCCAGAGCAGACAGAGGGAGTGTTTGCTGGCGAGCTGGGTGACAGCTGTGCTCTGGAAGAAGGTGGGGGACTACTGGACGGGCCTCCCCTAACCAAGCAGCCCCTGTGCTGCTGGGTTCTCTTGCAGAGCTGCCAGCTCAAAGGTGGACCGCGACATCTTGAAGGGGAAGGGCCTGAAAATCTATGGCTGTGGTGCCCACTGAGCGGCTGAGAGCCCCAGAACACCTGTTCCCAATTAGTGCAAACAGGCGGATTCAGAGGATCTCTGCACTAGGCCACTAAAAGGTCAGACTTCACCTGGGATTGGGTTGGGTCCCTTCTTCCCCCAGGAGAGAGAAACACGTGCGCCTAATGAGCTGGAGATACAGGGAAAATCTGCACCTGAAAAAAATCTGTTGCTCTTTGGGCTGGCGAGATCCATAAATGTGGGAGGGGGTCCTCAGAGCTGATAACAGAAGGGATCCCTAGAAAACAGCCCATTGAGATCAGACAAAAAGGACAGCCCAAAAATTTTAGGAGTGTGTTGGCTGCTAAACCCAAGGGGGAAAAGAGGTCTTCACAGACATACATACAAGAGTTCACACACTTGCATTCTTTCCTCTCCAAATCCATGCTTATGAGTACTAAGCCAAGAGCATAGGATCACCTAGTAGGAGACACCCTGGGACATTACAGGGGAGAGCTGTTTTTCTGGAACCTGGGGATCAAACCAGGAAATCACCATTAGAGGGCCAGTTTAGTGCCACAGAGGTAGCAGGAACTTAGTTCAGGCTAGAAATGACCAATAGACCAAAAGGTCATTCAGAAACACTGCCACCGAAGGGCTAAATCACAAATTGACTCTTGTGTAACAAAAATTAAGGAATCAATTTTTTATTTTATTTTATTTTTTAATTAATTTTTTATTTTTTTTGCAGTATAACTTAGATTTAATAGTACTACATATATTTTCCTTCCCCCCCCCCCATTATCCTCCCCGCAGCCTCCTCTACCCCCAGCACATGTCCCCACCTGCCCTCTTCCCTGCCCAGTGTCTTTCATTCATTGGTTATGCTCATATGCATGCATACAAGTCCTTCAATTGATCTCCCCCAGAATCCACC
This sequence comes from Antrozous pallidus, assembly GCA_027563665.1. NCBI lineage: Eukaryota > Metazoa > Chordata > Mammalia > Chiroptera > Vespertilionidae > Antrozous > Antrozous pallidus. Next base: position 9,791,323 of record CM050513.1, read on the forward strand.
CCCACCCTCCCCAGCCTTCCTCCTGTAGTTTGACAGCCTGTTCAATGCCTCCCTGCCTCTGTATCAATCACTCTCCCGTTTCTTTCCTTCAAAAATATCTTGCTTCTGCATACTAGAAATAAATATATAAGAACAAAAGATGTTTGAGTCTCAGTTTCAATGTCCAACTGTTCTGAGTCCCAGTTTCAATGTCAAATAATTCTTTATGTGTACATGTCAGCAATGGTATCCAGAAGGTGGACACATTGTGGCAATGCAAGATCCATCCTCTCTGGTTTGGTCCTGGACCACCTGCAGCCATGAACAGCTGCCAACTGACAGCATGGCAAGGTGTTGTCAGTGTCCCCCATCTCTGGACCGTCCTCGTGGCTGGAACAGACCTGTTAGTTCCTCACTGGTGTAGGAACCCACATGGTCTTGGAGTTGTTCTCTGAAAACACACAAACACATTCTCGACCAAAAGTTAACAAAGGGATCCTCTCTGCAAAATAGACTTGGGATTCTTTTTATTTTTGCCTAAATGATTTTCATTTGGCTTATTTTGACACCATGTGTGTTTTTTCATAGGTGTCCTGCTGTTGGCTTTACAAATGGAAGTTACTTTTCTGGAGTAAGAATTTTTTAGAAGTATTTTACTTCAGGATATTTTTCTTTACATGATATTACTCACTATCTCCCTCTTTTTTGAATAATGGGGGCTTTTGGAAATTTTAGACTGCAGTCTTGGTAATTTTAAATTTTAATTTTTGCACACAAATATGACTGCTTTAGGTTCTTTGGATATTAAGTAACTTTACAGTGAGATGAACTACTAATAGATATTTTAGTTAATGTTTAGGAACAGCTTTTTGTCCAGTATACTTAGATTTTCTTGAGTATTCACTTATTTCACTTGGCCAATTTAAATTAATCTGAAAACTTGATTACTATTTTACTGTCAATTTTAATACTCAAGCAGAAATCTTAGTTTACCCTGTAAATATTAATGGAAAGGATTATTTGCATTCTTGAGTAGGTCCTCAGTATTCCTGGTAATAGACTGAATTTAGATATAGAGCAGCTATTGCTGGTCGAGTCTCTGTGTGCAACCTGGGTCCCAATCTGAGCTGTGCGTGGGAGGCCAAGCAGCCATGATATTATTCTACAATGTCATTATAATTTTTGATATTTGACAACAGCATATCATACAATTATCCCAAATAAACTTACAAACTAATTATTTGAATGTTGGGCACCAATTTTAAAAAGGATAGGAAAGGAATTAATCCCTTTCAGAAGGAATTAAGGCACTGGGAAGGTAATCGAGTATTCTATATTGACCCATCTTGCTCTTTTTTGCCAAGAGGGACCCTCTTCTTACTATCCAAATACACACAGACCTCCCTCAGAAGCGGTGAAAGTTCAGGCCCCTGCAAGTTTTGTGTGTGAGGGTCTGTGCCCCACCTCTATTGACCTTTTAGTTCTCTCCTGTTGGCCCCTCTACGACTGTGCCTGTCTTAGGTTGTTCCTTCCCTGAGGAATCTTACCCATCTCTGGCTAACCAGCCATCCTCTGGGGCCAAACAGGGTGATGTGATGTTAAGTTCTGTCTCCTTTGTAGTCTATGCCCCCGTGGCCTCCACATCCAGCACCTGCCTTGGAGTACCCCTCGCCTGCTGTCGGAGTCCCAGTACTGATCACATATCTCCGGGGACCTGGATTTCTTCTCCAGAGAGGGCCCAGCTCACACCATTGGGTGACAGACAGATCCATGGTGCCAGTGACCCAGAGGCTTCATCCACAGCTTGAACTGAAAGCTCGGGCAACAGCTGTGTGTATTTGGATAGTAAGAAGAGGGTCCCTCTTGGCAAAAAAGAGCAAGATGGGTCAATATAGAATACTCGATTACCTTCCCAGTGCCTTAATTCCTTCTGAAAGGGATTAATTCCTTTCCTATCCTTTTTAAAATTGGTGCCCAACATTCAAATAATTAGTTTGTAAGTTTATTTGGGATAATTGTATGATATGCTGTTGTCAAATATCAAAAATTATAATGACATTGTAGAATAATATCATGTAAGGGTATTATGGTGTCACAGGAGGTTAAGGAGGGCCTAGCCTAAGGACTGGTGTCCATAGGAGATGACAAGCTCTAGGCCATGTCAATTCATTCTCAAAAGGAATCAATTTTATTACTACTACTATTTCACCTTTTTTTAAGTGTCATTTTATTTGCTCTTTATTATACTTTGGGATTAGTGTTCTACTGTCTATTTAATCTTTCCTTCAGCATCTGTTTACTCTATCTCAACTCCACCTTTATGCCACCATTCTCTTACTAAACTTTCCCCATTCGGTATCTTGTTTCTTTTACCCTTTTCCTGATTTAGATTTTCCTTATTCTTTTAACCCCCTGTTAAAATTTCACCCAATTTATATATGTAAACTCCAACCTCATACCCAAAGTCACATACACACCTCTCGCTTCTCTGTCTTCACTATCCTAAATTGTTTTTCCCTCTATCCTGTTGTTGTTGTTTACTTGACTATTGATTATATCATTTTTTTATTCTTGTTTGTGAAATTGGTTTGCTTATTCTTTTCTTTTGGTTTGTTTTGTGATATTTTGTTGTTTTATTTTTGTTTTTTATTAGATTTTTGCTTCTGTTTTCCCTCATCTCGCTTGATATTAGTTGCTGTTTGTAGTTTGTTTAATCTCCAGGTACTGATTGCTAGCATTTGTTGGGATTAGTGGCTGTCCTATAGTTTTCTCCCCATATTTATAATGTTCCCCTTTTCTTTCTTATTCTCTTTCTTTTCTCCCTTACCTTAATTTTTTTCTTTCCTTTTTTCCCCCTTTTTCCAATTTGATTTGACATTCCTTTTGTGTGTGTGTGTGTGTGTGTGTGTGTGTGAGTGTGTGTGTGTGTGTGTGTGTGTGTGTGTGTGTGTGTGTGTGTTTTATTTTTCTCTATCTTCTTTCTCACCTATCCCCTAATTTGCCTTTCTCTGGTGATCACCTTTATTTTGAGTTACCAATACTGTGAATACATTCCAGTTCAGTGCCAGGTGCATTGCACCTGGTTGTCTTGTATTGTGTGCCTTTAAATCAACGCAGGAGAGAGAGAACTACATAATCAGACACATGGAGAAGAGAGACCATGGGGAGACATAGAAACAAACCACATATGAAAGAAAAAGAAACATCACCAGAAAAGGAGGTAAACGACCTGGAGGCACAAACCTGTCAGAGAAAAAAATCAGAGAAATGGTCATGAGGTGGCTGAAAAGAATGGAAGACAAATTTGACAATATGAGTAAGAACCAAGAGGAAATGAAGAAGAGACAAAAAGAAATGAAAAGTGACATCACTGTGGTAAAGAACTCAATAGAAAGCATCAAGAGTAGACTAGAAGAAGCAGAGGACCACATCAGTGAGCTAGAAGATAAGGTATGAAAAAAATACCCAAGTAGAGCACCTTCTAGAAAAAAATTAAAAAGCAGGAGGAGAGCCTAAGGGAGCTTTGGGACAACATGAAACAAAACAACATCCACATCACAAGGATGCCAGAAAAACATGAAATCAAGCAAGGAATAGAAAACCTGTTGGAAGAAATAATGACAGACAGCTTCCCTAATATAGGGAAAAAACACACACAAATCCAAGAAGCTCACAGAGTCACTAGCCAAATGAACCCCAAAGACCGATGCCAAGGCACATTAAAATTAAATTGGCAAACACCAATGACTAAAGTAAGAATCTTAAAAGCTGCCAGAGAGAGACAGAAAGTCACCTACAAAGGAACTCCCATCAGACTAGCAACTGATTTCTCAACAGAAACTCATCAGGCCAGAAGGGAATGGAATGAAATATACAAAGCCATGCAAAGGAAGGGTCTGAATCCAATAATACTGTACCCAACAAGGCTATCATTCAAAATTGAAGGTCAAATCAGGAGCTTCACAGACAAAAAAGTACTAAGGGAATTAATTACCACCCAAACCAGCAATGCAAGAAATGCTAAAGGGTCTGCTATAAAAAGAAATAGGAAGTGAAGAGGGAACACAGGAGTAAAGAACAAAAATGGCAACAAATAAGTACCTATCAAAAGAACTTATATGTAAATGGATTAAATGCTCCAATAAAAAGACATAGGGTAATGGACTGGATAAGAAAACACTACCCAAATATCTGCTGTCTACAAGAAACCTACCTCCAAAAAAAAAAAAAAAAGACACACACAGACTGAGGGTGAAAGACTGGGAAATGTTCTTTATGCAAATGGAAAAAAGCTGAGGTAGCAATACTTATATCGACAAATTAGACCTCAAAGTGAAGGACATAACAAGAGATAAGGAAAGGCACTTCATAAACTAAAGGGAGCAATCCAACAAGAAGAAATAACTCTGGTAAACATATACGTACCCAATACAGGAGCACCCAAATATATAAAAAACTCCTAATGGATATCAAGTGAGAGATTGACATCAATACAATCATAGTAGGTGACTTTAATACCCCACTATCACCATTGGACAAATCCTCTAAACAAAAAATCAGCAAAGACACAACAATCCTAAACGATTCAATAGACCAGATGAAATTAATTGACATATTCAGATCATTTCATCCCAAAGCCACAAAATATACTTTCTTTCAAGTACACATGGGTTATTTTTAAAGATAGATTATATGCTGGGTCACAGGCAAAGTCTCCAAATTCAAAAAGATAGAAATCATATCAAACATATTCTCAGAGCACAGTGGCATAAAGCTGGAAATCAACTACAATAAAAACAATCCAAAGAAATCAAACACATGGAGACTAAACAGCATGCTGTTAAACACTTACTGGGTTATGAGAGAGATCAAGGAAGAAATAGAAAACATCATGGCAACAAATGACGATGATAACACAACAATCCAAAATCTATGGGACACCGTGAAAGTAGTTTTGAGAGGGAAGTTCATAGCTCTACAATCCTACTGCAAAAAGACAAGAAACAATGGTAATAAATTATCTAACCCAACAGCTCAAAGAGTTAAAAAGAGAGCAACAAGAAAAGCCCAGTGTAATCAGAAGGAAGGAAATAGTAAAGATCAGAGCAGATATAAATGACATAGAGACCAAAGAAATAATACAAAAGATCAATAAAACCAAGAGCTGGTTCTTTGAAAGGATAAACAAGATTGATGAACCTCTAGCCAGGCTCACCAAGAAGCAAAAAGAGAGGAACCTAATAAATAAAATCAGAAATTAGAGAGGTAAAATAGCAACAGACCCCATCGAAATACAAAGGATTGTTAAAAAAAATACTATGAACAAGTGTACTCCAACAAACTGGACAACCTGGAGGAAATGGATATATTCCTAGAAAAATATAACCTTCCAAAACTCAAGCAGGAAGAATCTAAACAGCTCAATAAACCAATAACTATGGAAGAAATTGAATCAGTCATCAAAAAGTTCCAGCAAACAAAAACCCAGGACCAGGCAGCCTCACAGGGGAGTTTTACCAAACATTGAAGGAATATCTAAAACTTATCCTGCTCAGACTATTCCAGAAAGTTCAAGAGGTTGCAACACTTCCAAACAAAAAATAAAATGAAGAATAAAGAGGATGATGTTATTCAGGCTATTGCAACAGGGAGAACATTCATTAATATGAAACATTGGGGTTTAATGAAGGTAACTGAATAAAAATCTTATGGGAGTCACATAGTAAGGGTGGAGGTGGGCCTCATCTAAGTTTTTGAGAGAGCAGGGTGGTCTTCTGAGATTAGCCATTGCTAGGGAGATTTGCTAACTATGGCTGCTTTCTTCAGAGCACAAGGCTCAGTTATGGTCAACATTGTTACCTATGTAAAGGTCTCTGAGAGCTCTGAAGTTGATAACTCTCATGAATGTGCCTGATATGAGATACATGCCCCAAGATACCACTACCTGGCCCAGAGCTGAGCACCGGCCCCAGCAGCAGCCAACAAATCAGTTGAAATTAGCATTTGTGTGTCCTAAATGAAAGTTCTGTTCACACAGGACACAATACACAACAGGCCCAATCAGAATCTTCCTTCTTCAAAAGTTAACCTGGAGATGGAATGGGAGGTCACAGGCCACCCAAATGGGACACAGATTCTGAAAAGCAACATGGACAAAGGCCTGAGGCAGCAGGGACACGGAATGTCTACAGGAAGCTCTCAGGAAGCAGTAGCTAAGGCAGAAGGAGGTGGTGGCAGCAGGGGCAGCAGCAAAGCAGAGACAAAGACATAATACTTGAGTTACCACATGGCATGGGGCCCATGAAGTCCATCAGCTAAAGGCAGAAACTCCCAGGTGCTTATCTGACACTTCCAGTGATATTCTAAGACGTCTTTAGAGCTCCCCCTTCCCCTAAAAAATCTTATTTGAAGATCAACTAGTGTATGTAATACTATTATTATTAACTAGTGGCACGGTGCATGAAATTCATGCATGGAGTCTGGGGGTGGGGTTCCCTCATCCCAGCCTGCACCCTCTTTAATCAGGGGCTCCTTGGATGTCCAGCAGTCAGACATCCCTCTCACAATCTATGACTGCTGGCCCCTAACTGCTCATCTGCCTGCCTCCCTGATTGCCCTAACTGCCTCTGCCTGCCTGTCTGATTGCCCCAAACTGCCCTACCCTGCAGGCCTGATCTTGGCCCCAACTGCTCTACCCTGTTGGCCTGGTCTTGTCCCCAACTGCCTTACCCTGCCAGCTGGTTGCCCCCAATTACCCTCCCCTGCCAGCCTGATCTCGCCCCCAATGGCCCTCCCCTGATGGCCTGATCTTACCCCCAACTGCCATCCTTAAAGTCCTGATCTCACTCCAAATGGCCCTCCCCTGCCAGCCTGATCTTTCCCCTCACTGTCCTCCCCTACAGGCCTGATCTCACCCCCAACTGCTCTCCTCTGCTGGCCAGTTTGGTTCTGATTGGTCAGTTTCTATGCCAGTTAGTTTCTCTGGGCCTATCAACAGGACCTGGTCAGAAAGGCAGGGCTGATCAGCAGCCCCCATGGAGGCCTGGAGAGAAATGGAGGTGTGGCTGCTGGCCAGACTGGGAGAGAAAGAGAAAGGCAAGTGCTGATCAAAAGCTGCCACAGAGGCAATAGATCAGACCCTGCTTCTTTCTTCAGGATTCTCTCTGGCTCTGATTTGCAGCCCCCTCAACACTCAGTGCTGGGCTCCACACCTGCAGCAGAAGCAGTCAGCACTGGGTTGCTATTTGGGATATTAAATACTTTTTTATAAGTATTTAAATACACACATATGCAGAAAAATTAAAAATCATCCCTTTGGTTCCACTAAGGCTTTATTTTTCTGTATTCACCTAGGCATATTTAATTTATCATCTATTTTAGCCCCTCCTTTGTCAGAGTTTAAAAATAAATTATCCCACGATAAAATGAGAAAAATGTAGTAAGTTTTTCATAATACAAATGAAGTGTATTTAAAAGGCTGTTATTTACAAATTAGAGGCCTTAGCTTTCTAAACATTTTAATGTTGAAATTATGCTTCTTTTATAAAAGGTACAGCAATTATAAGTCACGGGGTTGATCTGATTTGGTTTGGGCTTGTTTTATTTTATATTTATAATATTCTTTTTCTATAGCAAAATTAAAAATTGACAAATATGTTACTATTTTAATTTGGGGGGGAATTTTATTGCTGTACAGCATTCCAAGTCTGAGAACTACTTTTGTGGACGACTACATGGAAACTGAGAACACCCTTAAGTGCTCTCAATAATAGTGTGACAATTACAAAGAAAGCTCTGAATTCTCACTCCTTAATGTATATTCACACATGTTCAGATTGGCTTATGCTATAGCTCAAGGATTTGGGGAAGCAGAATCACTGCATTAAATGTAAAATATTATTTTATTGATTAGGTGTTGATGACATCACCATCCATGTGCACACCATGACACTTCATTGTTTAAAAGGGCCTCTTTATTACTTTGGGAAAGAAGGTATATTTCTCATGATGTAGAATAAATGACAGCCACAGTTTCACCTAGGAGGAAAAAAATTCAATCTCAAAATATCCAGGCCTTCTTACTATATCCAAAGTTTATAACTGGAAAGAAGGGAAAATTACTGAACATCACATACCAACAAGCACTGATATCCAGCTAAGAGAGAGAGAGAAAGGGAGATATAGATATCCAGGCCCATGGGCCATCATCCATTTTTTTGAAACCCTTTCTGAGCTTCAAAATCCCATGATTTTTCAATTAGCCATTAAAATCACTGCAGCCATCCACTATAGTGTCTTCTCCTGGAAAGGTTCATAATAGATGAGGAAAGAAAGGGGAGGTGAAAGGAGGTCTGGAGGTTGGAGTTGGAAATTACCATTAAAGGCTTAACAATAGTTCTAACAAATTACCCTTCTAGAGAGTATGATTGCCCCAGGGGGCTGTGAGTGGAACACTCCTACCCCAGTTCTCCCAGGGCTATAACTACTCAACTATGCCATTTCTCCAGACCAGAGCCTTCTGAATAAGCAGCAGATGCAATTCCATAAATTATTTTAGAGCAATTCTATTTTTCCACCCAAGCAAACACAGGCTTGAATTCAAATCCTCTCTTAACTTGTTTGAGCCTCAGTGTAAAATACGAAAATGCTTGTTCTGCCCACCTCAAGCATAGTGTGAGGCTCACATATAGGCCTGTGCCTGGAGGAAGTTTGTATCAACAAACCTGTTATTAGCTCTACAAACACAGACCAGAAGTAGTAATCAAATACTTACCAGTGAACTATGTTTCAACCATGAAACCAGCCAAAGTTTATAACAGAGCTGGATGAATCAGCCAACACAGAAGCAACTATTTTAATATAAGACAATGCAATTAAATGTTAAGTGGATTAACAGATGCTAAAAGCAGAAACATTGGTGGTGTAAAACATTTATTGATTCTTAAGTCAAAACATTTATTGATTCTTCAATCACTCATTGATTCCAACAGAGGTGCTGGCCCTGGAATAGGGCTGCAAAAAGAGACAAGGTATGTCTTCCAGGAGCCCAAGGAGAAGCAGAGCCATGATGTGGGTAAACATGATGCTACAGGCATCTCGCAGCAATGACTTTTAAAGGAGTAACTAATCACCAGGTGGGAAAGTGGCAGAAGGTAAATGTCCACAGAGTCCTTATCTGATGCCCACTTGGTGCAGATAGAGTGGAGGAGCCAAAACTTGCCTGCCTGTCTGGGGAGCAGGTTAGTAGAATCAGGGAGGTCTTCTCAGGGTTGGAGCTGCAGCGTGAGGCAGATCATCTAAGACTTTAGGTATCTTGTTAGTAACTTACCCAGATATCCTAGCAGGTTCCATATTAATTCTACCACAAGCAGAGTAGGGACCCTTTTTGCCACAGTTGTCCAGTGCCCCCAGCATGTCAGAAATACAAAAATGACTAAGTGCCAGACACTCTCTCTCTGTGCTCTTTCAGAATGTGATAAAAGAAAACCATAAAGTTTCTGATAATTCTGTCCTTTATGCTAAACAAAGTCATGAGAAAACCAGAGTCAGGAAAGAAATGGGATTGCAGCTGCAGGGCTGACTAGCATCATCACACAGGCCTAGAACAGACTCTGGGAAGGGGGCTTATGCTCTTTCTTTGGATGGACAAAAACAGTAAAGATTCTGATTCAATGTGAAAAGAAAAGGCCCTGGGCTGCCTCCCTTTGGCCCAGCCTCATGAGTAAGAATGACTCAGAGAGGAGCCCACGTGCCCATGTGGCTGTCAGCACTGTGCTCTGCAGGCTGAATGTCACACATACCTTGTCTTCCTATCCTCATGACTAGAGGCCCAGTGCACAAAATTTGTGCAGAGGGGTGTGTCCCTCAGCCCAGGCTAAACCCTCTCCAATCTGGGACTCCTCCAGGGATGTCCCTCTCACAATCCAGGACTGCTAGTTTCCAACTGCTCGCCTTCCTGCCTTCCTGATTGCCTCTGACCTCTTCTGCCTGCCAGCCTGATCACCCCCTAACCACTCCCCTGCCAGCCTGATTGATGCCTAACTGCTCCCCTGCCAGCCTTTTGCACCTAGCTGCCTCCCCTGCAGGCCTGGTCATCCCTAACTACCATCCCCTGCAGGGATGGTCTCCTCCAACTGCTCTCCCCTGTAGGCCTGGGTTCCCCACAACTGCCCTTCCCTGCAGACTCAGTTGTCCCAAACTTCCCTCCTCTGCCAGCCTGGTCCCTGCCAACTGCCCTCCCCTGCTGGCCATCTTGTGGTGGCCATCTTGTGTCCACATGGGGCCAGGATCTTTGACCACATAGGGGTAACCATCTTGTGTGTTGGAGTGACAACCAATTTGCATATTACTCTTTTATTAGATAGGATAGAGGCCTGGTACATAGGTAGGGACCAGTTGGTTTGCCCCGAAGGGTGTCCTGGATCAGGGTGGGGATTCCCTTGGGGCATGGGGTGGCCTGGGAGAGGGGCCTGTCGTGGTTTCAGGCTGGCCATGTCCCCTGGAGACCCAAGCGAAGGCCCTGGTATCTGGTATTTATTTATCTTCTATAATTGAAACTTTATAGCCTTGAGTGAAGGCCTAAGCCCACCAGGGTGTGAAGAAAGCTTGGCTTCCTCCATTTCCAGGGGAAATTCAAGCCTTCTGCTCTCTCCAGCTCCATGGCTGCCATCATTTTTGTTGGGATTTATTTATCTTATATAATTGAAATTTTGTAGCCTTGAGGGGAGGCCTGGGCTGGCCAAGGTGTGTGGAAAGCTTGGCTTCCTCCATTGCCGGGGAAACCCAAGCCTCCTTCTTACTCCATGGCCACAGCCACCTTGGTTGGGGTTAATTTGCATACTTGTTCTTGATTGACTGATGGGTATGGCTTGTGGGTGTAGCATAGTGATTGTTAATTTGCATATTCCTCTTTTATTAGATAGGATAACTCCATGGCTGCACTTTATTATTTACCCAATTTACCAAACACACAAGTAAGGCTTAGATTATGAAAGGCTTGTCCAAGTCCTCTTCGCCAGTTAGCAGCAGACACAAGGCACAATCAGGTGAGTCTGGAGCTGAAACACATGTCAAGAGCCACATCTTTTATGGGCCCTTCACACTTGTGTAAGGGCTGAAAAGACAAGTGCACTGATTAGAAAAGAGCCCCACCCTCAGGAATGCACCCAGGTGACCCTGACTAAGTATTGGCTGCCGTGCTGTAGACACAGGGGACTCACCTGCACAGGTGATCTCATTTTCCCCTTTACCATCAATTCTTACTCTGGCTGCAATGATCTCTCAGCTACCATAGTGATTTGCTGGTCTGCTTCAGGTTCTTCCACAGTATTAAACTGTGAAAGTCACCTGAAATAAAGTAAGATAACTGAGAACTTGGCAGAGGCAGAAGACTGAAAACCACAAGTCCTTCTGCATGGCCTGTTTGCAGTTGCTCCCATCATGAAATTATGAATGTTGGGGTGAACACATTGCCTCAGCAAGCCCTGTATATGTCATAGGCATAGCTACCTACAAAGACAAGGGCCATATCATTCAGATTCTGTGATCACTGCCTCCAATCCTTCCTGTCAACTTGATGTCAGAGGAGTTAGTCTTAAGACTGCCCATCCTCACTGAATTCCTGGGAACATTCTTGAGCAGTAGGAATCACTGCCCTGAGGGAAGTTTGCTCTATCCAAGCTATAGGTCTCCATAACTGCCTAGGGAGCAAAAACAAGCCCATCTTACTAAGGTGAGAACAGAAATGTGGTACCACTCCCCAATCTTGCCAAGGGTTGCACGGTTAGTCACTGGCTGTGCAGGAGTTTGAACCCCTACTACCAGTATTCACAACAGTGAGGGGTCTGAGTTCTAGGTCCTTTCTTATGCTAATGTAGCCTCCTTAACTCTGTTCTTCTTCTGGGTAGTGACAATGTTGGAATAAAGCATTGGGGAAGCATCTTGCCTGGCTAAGATTCTTGAACATGAGGAAAGAGGACCTCTGTCCCAGGAAGTTTTTTCTCTGGGCACTGACATCTGAAGCTCTGATCCTGGCTTTAGTCCTCATGGGCAAGGTCAGATTGAACTCCTGCCCAAACACTGGTTTTTAGTCTATTAGCTTTTACTTTTTCAGTTGGATCTTATTTAATTGTTGTCATTTCATGTGTTCACCTCAAGGCCCTGGGTCACCTGCGTACTTTAAACACATTAGGCATAAAGCATACAAAATGAATTAAAATTTCATCTTTCTACATGGTGAAAAGTCAGGTACTTATAATGTAACCTTGATGTGTCGATATCAAACCCTCTGAAGAGCATCTTTTTGTGGGAAACACTCCAATGCAATAGGAGTTAGGGCAGAAAGAACATATAAAAAGAGGAAAAGGCAGAGAGAGAGAGAGAGAGAGAGAGAGAGAGAGAGAGAGAGAGAGAGGGAGAGAGAGAGGTGTGGATTATGTTCTTTTTCTTCCTAAGTTATTGCAGCTGCACAGAAATGGTGTATAGTCTCTGTGGCTACATATTCTTGTCTTTCATGAAAAGTTGAAACTCCAGGTTGTCCTGTGACACTTTCCCATGTCCAAATGTTAACATTTGAGCCAATGCACCAGCCAACATTATCTGGGCAAAAATAAAAGTGTGGAGATTTAGCCCAAGAGGTTTTTCCACATGTGTTTGCCATCTACAGTTTGTCTTCCTACCACCCCTACTGTCCCCAGCTCTGAGGACAAGTGTCAGTTGCCACACATGCTCTAAAATGTAACCCATTTAAATATATGTGTATAGCCGAAACCGGTTTGGCTCAGTGGTAGAGCATCGGCCTTTGGACTGAAAGGTCCTGGGTTCGATTCCGGTCAAGGGCATGTACCTTGGCTGCGGGCACATCTCCAGTGGGGGCTGTGCAAGAGGCAGCTGATCAATGTTTCTCTCTCATCGATGTTTCTGACTTTCTATCCCTCTCTCTTCCTCTCTGTAAAAAATCAATAAAATATATTTTTTAAAAAATAAAATAAATAAATATATGTGTATATATTTTGTATATTATAAGACAATGGCATTATTTATCATTTATTGTATTTATTTACCAAAAGTAATATATGGATGATACCATTAAAAACTTACTAAAAATTTTTCAACATTTTAAAATTTTCATATAAAATAAATGTGCCATGAAGGCAACTGTTTTTCTTGCATGTCTGAATGGTTTCTCAAACATAAGGAGCAATTAGCAAATAAAAGGAAAGGTGATCTTAATGGAAAAATGCTTCTGCTATCTGAACCAAATTGTGTTACTATTAGTTGAGTCTATTTTTGAGGAACTGCCTATCCATTTTTTATAAACATTTCTTAAGAACAAAAATATTTCTGAACATATGGGCCATGTCTCTTTTTTGGATGTAAAAACTTCTGGCATTTTGCTGACATCATTTTGTTCTGAGTCACTTTCTCATTTGCTATAAACATCATGGTAATTTGATCAATTAGGAATAACAGGATTCTTTGAACATAACTTTTTTATCACTCTGTCTTTCACAAATGAGTAATGGATTGCCCAATGTGCTATCTTCCTAATTATTTTAAATTTATATTTTTGTCTATTTATTGTTCCTGAGACAGATGATCTGAGTAGATATTTTGTTAAACTCTAAATAAAATGCTGCCTAGTTCAATGCTTACCACTAGTTAAGTGAATATGGCTTCTTCGGGCTTTAAGGCTTCCACTTTGGCTTCCTAACTTTATCATTACCCTTAACTCTTAGAGGAGGAGTTGTAACTGAGAACTTGAGATCCTTGTATGGGTATTCCCTTTAAGGCCACGATGCAAGTCATATATGACCTTTCAAGATCTTGCTCACCATACCCAGTTCTGCTGTGCTCTGGGATTATAACTCAGAAGTCTCACATATATGTACTTAGGTGCACACACACACACACACACACACACACACACACACACTTTCATCCCTTCATTAGGAAAAAATTATCAAACACATATCAAGGTTGTGCAATACATAATAACACAGTGACCAACACAAGCAAAATCTTAGCTCTCATGAAACTTAAATTCTATCAAGAGGCAGAATACAAGTAAACAAGTAAAGAAATAAATAATTTCCAGTCTCAAAAAGAGCTGTGAAAATATAAAGCAACTGAAAAGAATAGGAAGTATAAAGAGATGAAGATTGCTTTAAGATCAGGCAGTTTTTCTGACTCTTAAGCAGAAATGTATATGATGTGAGGGAACAAGAAATTCTCTAGGTAGAGCAAACAGCAGATGCTAAAACCTGAGGTACTAATGAGCTTAGTTCACTCTGTGA